>CM067319.1:5459050-6069050 GCA_034231615.1 Meghimatium bilineatum | reverse complement strand
TAACAGTGGAAAAGAGAGTGTGTGGCTGACTACTCTATTGCAACGTTCATTTTAATCCACGATTGCATATCACGCTAGTGGTGTCAAACATTCGGTTTAATCCACCATTGCATATCACGCTAGTGGAGTCAAACATTCGGTTTAATCCAACATTGCATATCACGCTAGTGGAGTCAAACATTCGGTTTAATCCAAAATTGCATATCACGCTAGTGGAGTCAAACATTCGGTTTAATCCAAAATTGCATATCACGCTAGTGGAGTCAAACATTCGGTTTAATCCAAAATTGCATATCACGCTAGTGGAGTCAAACATTCGGTTTAATCCAAAATTGCATATCACGCTAGTGGAGTCAAACATTCGGTTTAATCCAAAATTGCATATCACGCTAGTGGAGTCAAACATTCGGTTTAATCCAAAATTGCATATCACGCTAGTGGAGTCAAACATTCGGTTTAATCCAACATTGCATATCCGCTAGTGGAGTAAAACCAGCTGCAATTCTGAACATGGTTCTAGTTGTCAACGTATATCTTATCCCCATGTTATGAATAAGTGGCAGATGTGTAGATTGTGCCCCAGGTTATTAATAGGTGGCATGTGTGCTGTACTGGAAGGTAACTCTTTGCATGACGTGACAATTTCCAGGAAAAGCCGAGAATCAGATACTATGCTAGCCCTCCATAATTGCAGAGCACCTTTAGATGGCAGGACATGCATAACTGGATGCTCCACCAATACCGGTGACTATGGTCCAGATTTGGGTTTCTCTATTGGCACCAGACAGGACGAGATGATTGCCAAGGGAGCTGAAACCGTGAATCCAACTTTGCATGTTAAGGAAAAGTGGAGAAGCCACAATTCCCTACAATTGATCCCTAGAATTAATCCCATTTGAGTAGTAAACTTGTCACATAATATACATCAACGAGATTTGATCTTCTGGGTATAAAATAAAGCTCCGATATATCATCCCATTGCTGATATAAAGTAAGAGCTAATCACTGGTAATTCCTTAGAATCAATACAAAAACAACAACAGTAACAAATGGTATACAGTGCTAGATATAGTGATATATCTGCTACAGGGGAAGGGGTTTAACCACACAATAAGTTCTCTATATACGCCTTGCTACGCTATCCAATCTTACTAAGCTATCCAAACGTGATACTCTATCCAAGGTTGCTACATTATCCAATGTTGCTAAGTTCAAGATAGAGCTATGATTTAACAATTTAAGAAAGAGCAACACTATGATAGAGCAATAATTTAGGATAAAGTAACAAATCAGTATATGATAGCAATTTAGATAAAGTAAAAATTTAGTATAAAGTAACAAATTAGTATATGATAGCAATTTAGATAAAGTAATAATTTAGGATAAAGTAACAATTAAAATAAGAACAATTTAAGAGTTCCAATTTTAGATAGAGTAAAAATTTAGGATAAGGTAACAAGTTAGGATAGAGTAACAATTTAGGATACAGTAACAATGTAGTATAGAGTAACAATTTAAGTAACAGTAACAATTTACGATAGAGTAACAATTTTTAATACAGTAACAATTTAGGATACAGTAACAATGTAGGATACAGTAACAATTTAGGACAGGGTAACACTTTCAGATACAGTAACAAATTATGATATATTTATCGATATTTATCTACATACCTGATGCAAAAATACACATTCTATGTAACTGGCCTGTCATCAAATTGTGTGTACTCTGTCTAAACTAGCATGTGCCTGTAACTGGCCTGTCATCAAATTGTGTGTACTCTGTCTAAACTAGCATGTGCCTGTAACTGGCCTGTCATCAAATTGTGTGTACTCTGTCTAAACTAGCGTGTGCCTATAACTGGCCTGTCATCATATTATGTGTATTCTGTCTAAACTATCGTGTGTCTGTAACTGGCCTGTCATCAAATTGTGTGTACTCTGTCTAAACTAGCGTGTGCCTGTAACTGGCCTGTCATCAAATTGTGTGTACTCTGTCTAAACTAGATTCTGCCTTGTTTGTCCTTGCTCTAGAATCTCTATTTTATAGAGCAATTTATCTTCTCATTATCAATGTAAGAATTAATAACATGTTGTTTAGACTTTCCAAGTCTAGTCTGACTTCCTGAGAGAGGAGAGGGTACCAGGTTAAGAAACCAATGTAATAAATCGATCGAGGAAGAATAAGTTGGGGAGGGGGAAGAAATGGGGGAAATTTAAGGAGGAGGTACTTGAATAAAAGGTGGAGGAAGAGGAAGACGCTGAACATGAAGAAGAAACATAAAAAGACGAGAAAAATGAAGAAGTGGAGGAAAGAAGAAGTGAATATGTGATGTTGTTTATCCATCACATGATGATGTTGAGAACTATTTGTTATATGAACTTGTGAAATTCAGTTAGAAATATGTCCTAGTCTATGAATTTCTAGACGGCTAATAAGACATATTCGGGCCGTAAATATCATTGGACAAGATCAAATTTGGAATACAATGGCAAGTGATATCCAACTCCACCCCAAAACCCCCTTAGTCGCCTCCTACGACATGCATGGACGGTAAACAGTGCTGTTATTCTTTGCTCCCCTCTCAGTCCGGTAACACAAGAGCGTAATAAAATAATTAAACATATAAAATAAAGATCATGAATAACATCATATGAAAATATAGTTTTTCCAATTATTATGAAAGATAAACGGAACAAATCATATTTATAAATCATTATTCAATAATTATAATGTTCAACTCTTAAAAATATAGTTCAAGTAACTCACCAAATACAATACCTTTGTATTTCCTGTTCTATGACATGTTTATTTGTACTGTTACGTCCACACATGAAGAATATCAGCTTTTTTTTGTATATATCTCTAAGTTATTTTTTCATATTGTGTGTTTAAAAACTTTACATTCGCGACCATATTGAATTATGTAACTAGTTATACGTAATTCTATCGATTCACTAGAATGGAATTACGATAACGGTATTCGATTATTCTGCAGTTCCGATGGCACATATCGATACAACGCGATAATACCAATCTCGATAATGCCAATCTGAATCGGCGTGTATCAATCCCTGCCGAGAGAATGTTCTCCAAATATAGGGTGACCTGAAGATAGAGCTAGATTCGGTACAAAAACTTGTTATTTTTGTCATCTAGGCAAGATTTAGCTCCGTTACCGGGTATAACGGGTTTTCCATAAATTATGTGAAGAATTTTTGACCACCTCATCCCTTCTCAATAAATTGTCACGAATTCTTCCAGGATCGCCCCAACCCATCTGCATAATTATGTAAAAACAAAAATTTACACCTACTCCCTGCCTAATTTTTTTACAGAAAAAAGTACAAAAACAACTACACGATTTTTTTTTCTGCAGATTTTTCAAACAAAAAATTTCAAATTGACACAATATAAATTGCGTGTGCACATTTGTGTTGTGGACGTCAACTACGGTCAAACCTCAAATCCCTCTTCCATATCAACTACTATCAAACCTCCCCTCTCTCTTCCATGTCAGCTTTTATCAAATCTCTACTCTCCCATGTCAACTTTTGTCAATCCTCCAATCCCTCTTCCATGTCAGAATATGTCAAACCACCAATCCCTCTACCACCTCAACACCTGTCACACCTCCAATCCCTCTCTCATGTCATCACTTGTCACACCTCAAATCCCTCTGCCACTTCAACACCTGCCAAACCTACAATCCCTCTTCCATGTCATAAACTGTCAAACCTCCAATCCCTATTCCATGTTCGAACCTGTCATACCTACAATCCCTCTTCCATGTCAGAACCTATCAAACCTACAATCCCTCTGCCATGTCAACTTTTGTCAAATCTCCAATCCCACTCCCATGTCAACATTTGTTAAACCTCCAATCCCTCTGTCACCTCAATATCTGTCAAATCTCCAATTCCTCGCCCATGTTAATAACTGTCAAAACTCCAATCCCTCTTCCATGTCAACATTGTCGAACATTTTTCGACCACACCCACCCGTTCCAAATTCTGACGTAATTTATGGACCATCCATAACTGAATAAGTTAAGTTGTTGCACATCTAGTGATTGTTTTTTTTTTTTTTACATTTCCAACCTCTGAGACATGCCTAGTTTCACTCCTGCGCTCTGGACATGCCTAGTTTCACTCCTGCGCTCTGGGACTTGCCTAGTTTCACTCCTGCGCTCTGGGACTTGCCTAGTTTCACTCCTGCGAAGTTGAATTCAAATTACTTCATTTTTTAATTCCTTATCTTACTGAGCCGCTAAGACAGTCACTTAGACACACCTGTCCTGCAGGTAAGCAGATAAAACGTATAGATAGTTTTACAATAAGAGATAGTAGCTTTCCCTAGAAAGTTCCCGGATTTAGTTAAATAATTTTATGTTTAAAAGTTGAACATGACCTTGACGAAAGGTTATAGTAGACGTGATAGTTACAAAAACTCTGGAAGAGAAGATACAGTTTGTGTGTTTGTGTAGTATTCTATTAACAGTCGGAGTTGAAAATCTCATTGATTGAACAAAGTACAAATATCGAATTCTGTTTTGAAACCACCCTCAGAAACACTAACATTCATGAATAAAACAGATGGTTGATATCTTTCGAGGTCTAAAAGATGTAATCAGAAGAAAACGTTCAGAAAAATAAAGAATAAATGATTAGAGTATGGTGCAAGATAATGCTCCAACGCATCGATCACTATTGGTAAAGTTGTACCTCGCAAAGCAAAGTTACCTTGTGCTGATTGTCATACCTCGCAAAGCACAATTTGATTACCTTTGAACAGCCTATATATTCTCCCAACCTCATATCGTCCGATTTTTTTCTTTTCCTTCGACTGGCATCAGCACTGATATTATAGCAATTCACGGATGCAGATGGCGTTATCAACAATGCGACAAGGTAGATGAAAGAGGCGTCAAAGAATGGGTTTATGGTTCCAGCAGCTGTATGTATGCACGTTGGCAAAATGTGTAGCTGCCGAGGGGATCAACTTCGAAGGAAATGTAGTGTACATAATTCTAACATTACTTATTTCTATCTTCTTCTTCTTCTCGTTCGGAGAACACTTATTTCTATATAATCCACGAACTGTTTAAAGCTACATCGTAGATTACAATAGGACAAGAGATTGTTAAGGTAAAACTAACTGAATGTCGTATATATGTTTAACTGTGCAGTAAACCATTAGTAGACTTAGTGGCGTAGGAAAGTACAAAACTGTGGTATTTTTAAAAGATAAGATCAAACGTAGGTCTCTTAAAGTTTTATTTTATTGATTTTCTAGTTTGTGAATCGTGTTTTAAAAAAAATTAGTGGTTATGAGTTTTGGCAGAACGAAGACAATCAGGCATATCAACTATCGACTAATAGTGAGATAGCAATCGATGATTATATATGAATAACAATTGTGTTCGAAACGGGTTGTCCATAACTTAACGTCAACAATTTGAAGTCAATTTTGACACAATTGTTCCATCTTTGTTAAAAATTGACAAAACAAAAAACAAACAACAAACAAAAACGGATACCAGCTGCTTGTGACAATTTCATAACCATTTTTGGGAAATCGTTAGGGAGCGGTTGGGGCTTAGCCATCTTTTGGCTAAATTTTTAGTGCTAAACGTTATGTTCTGATTTATTAAAGAGAAATTTGAACCCCACCCAAACACCACCTTCTCTTCCAATCTACCGACGTGTAACGTGAATTTTCAGAGAAGTTGTATATATCTTTAAATCACTAAAAGTCCCCTATTTTAAATAGTTCGCGCATACGTAGTTGGTGTGTCACGTGACGTATTCCTTCCAGAACGTTGTCTTCCTAATGAACTCTCTGAACCTCTCTTTGTCTTGGGCGATGTGGCTTGCATTTTCTAGCGATGTATTCATTTTATCTTTAATGTCGTCAGTCCATCGTCTTCTTGGTCTCTCCTTTCCCCTCTTCCCAGGTACTCTTCCCTCCATTATTTGTCTTTCTAAACAGTTATGTCTCTTTATATGACCAAACAGGCGTAGTTTTCATTTTGTTATTGTGTTTAGTAACCAACACTGTGGAATATTCAATGTGTTTATAATATCTAAGTTTCAAATTTTATTCTTCCATGATATTCGAAGTATCTTCCTGTAGCATTTCAGCTCGAAGGCGTTGATCCTCTTTGCCGCTGTTTTACATACGTAGTTGGTATCACTAGAAAATACTGCAGTTTTATTTTGATTCAGGACATTGCACTTTCCCTTACAAACATGTTTGTAAGGAAAAGTGCAGTGTCCTGTATCATTAGTTTGTATTATTTCTTCGTCGTATTTGTAATTTAGTCGCGGCTAAACGAAGTCAGAGATTCATTCTGTTTTGTGACAAGTCGCGCGAATAATGATCATTTGTTGTATATTTATAATTTGCTTCGTAACGCCAGTTTGGATGTTATTTTCTTGTCTGTTGGTTTGGTTTCTATTTCGCCTGCTTCTGTTTCTGCGCGCTCTTAGTAATGGTCAAATTATTTGAGCCTGAAAAAACACTGTAAACTAAACAATGAAATGTAACGGAAGGATGTGAAGAATACAATGAACAGTGGAAAAGACGAAATAAGAAGTTGAAAGAATAGTAAACGTCGAATAAAGTTGGCTACTAAATAAGATTATAACACGAAAGCTGCGATGTTTTGGCTATATAAAGAGACATAACAGCATGCACAAATTAATAATGGACGGTATGGTTTCTGGAGCAGGGGTAAGGCAGCCCAAGACGACGATGGATGAAAGATTTCAGATTGTATTCAACAGGCAACAGCAGATCAACTCGCCCAGAAGCGTGAGAAATTCAGAACATTCATAAAGAAGATTACGTTCTGGAAAAAAAAATATGTCATCAGAAGACGTATCTTAATCACACACACAAATTCATACGGAAATTAAGAAATGAATGGAAAACAGAAGTGAATACATTCAATTGCATGTTTATATTTGTCTAGATATCAGAAGTGGAATAAGAAGAAGAAGAAATGTGCACTTTTATAAAACTTGTATTTGTGATCCGAATTAGATATCATCGCATCATTGAAACAAATTCGGTTTTCTGCATTTTCTTTGAAATCAAACAATCGTTTCAATCTATTTTCAGAGAAAGTGCGATGCTGTTGGTTGCTTTCCAGGGAACTGCAAATATGCCAGATTGCACTAAAACTTTGAAGTAGGTATTTGGTTCAAACAGGGAGATCGATGTAAATGGTTTTACAGTTTACAAAACATACGGTAATACTCGAATAAATAAGTTTAACAGTTTAAACGATATTCTAAATCGAAGTTTCATTCAAAAGGCCTTTACAAAACAAAGAAGCATAGGACAAGCTGAGGACAGAACACATACAGTGGAATTCCGTTATAACAACTTTGTACTGAATGACAAAATATTATGTTAAAGAAATTCCCTATATACAGTAAAAACAATATAGAATAAATATAGTGTAGGATTTTGAAAAATGTTGTTATAAAGGAATTTGTTAATTTAAAAATGCGCTATAGACGGATTCCATTGTGCACTTTTTGGCTAATGGACTGAACTATACAAGCACAAATTAGAACAGTAAAAATGTTTTTGTCGGCGTGGTAGCAGAGTAGATAGTGAGCTCGCCTCGCAAACATAGTTCGTCAGACTAGATGGTTCGAAAGCTGACCATTCACATTGTACTGTCGATACGATTGAGTATATTAGTGGCATCTCAAATTTTAACCAATAGTTTAGTAGCAATGTCCTGTACAGGATACAGTTCAATTATTTGTATTATTCCAGTGGAATCCATCTATAGCGCATTCTTTTATAACATATTTCCCTATATAACACAACACTTTTCAAAATATCCATTTATACTTATTCTATATTGTTTGTAGTGTATATAGCGAATTTCTATTACATACATATTGTCGTGGTCCGGACCAAGTTGATATAACGGGGTTCCGATGTATTTAACACTTTTTTTAAAATAAACACTGTATTAATTACTGGAAACAGACAGGAAAATACACTAATATAATGTTTTGATCAAGATGCCTTCATCAAGAATACAAGATAACACACAACGAGTAATTTAACAACTGCCTTATCGATCACATAACAGAGCCAATTGTAATGAAGTTAATCGTCCATTTCTTGAGATCTTTTAGAGATTATCTGCAAAGACGCAGAAAGCCATCTCTCTCGACTTCTGTAGTGGCCCCTGTTCGGACGAAAATAAACTTTGCCAATAAGTGAAAGGAAATATTTAATGGCTTCTTGAAATGAAGTGCCATGATCAAAGACACGGTTATCTCAAGATGACCTCGATTCTAAGGGCAAGCATGGATAGACATCTTTTGTTGGTATCAAAGCCCTTGTGATAATATATTCCTAAGATTATAGCCTCTGCTCCTAGAGATAACGGGCAGCTGATGTTATTTCTGAACTTGTTGGAGCTGGTTGGAGAACATAATTCCTTATTTCTGCGTTCTATTGTCAGCATATAGTTAGATTGTTAACAAATATTTCTATATCTTTTTGTTTTCAGTTTCATTAGGGAAACACTGGTTATGTTTTTACTGAAATTGCTAACAATAAAGGCTGTCCCATCAATTTCACAGTCCTACTGTCCCATCAATACAACAGTCCTACTGTCCCATCAATTTCACAGTCCTACTGTCCCATCAATTTCACAGTCCAACTGTCCCATCAATTTCACAGTCCTACTGTCCCATCAATACAACAGTCCTACTGTCCCATCAATTTCACAGTCCTACTGTCCCATCAATACAACAGTCCTACTGTCCCATCAATACAACAGTCCTACTGTCCCATCAATTTCACAGTCCTACTGTCCCATCAATACAACAGTCCTACTGTCCCATCAATACAACAGTCCTACTGTCCCATCAATACAACAGTCCTACTGTCCCATCAATTTCACAGTCCTACTGTCCCATCAATACAACAGTCCTACTGTCCCATCAGTTTCACAGTCCTACTGTCCCATCAATACAACAGTCCTACTGTCCCATCGTGAATTATCCATCTTCTTCTTTATCGCTCATTCTCAATCTCCAGTTGGTTTTCTCTTGTAGCAGGACCATATGGTCCTACTAGATTTCAAGCAGGATGTGGTACAGAGAATATAAATGCGCCGTGTTGCCATTTTATTCGCGCCAGTGACCCGACACATCCGTCTTCGGCAGATAGTATCCATCTATAATGAATTATCTGACTTTGATTTTAATTGGTCACTTCGTATAGATTTTGGGTCTAACGACAATGAAAATCACCGGGAAAGTAAAATGTGTCACTTTAGAAGAATGGATTCCTGTTTTATCCAGTATAACGTAAGATGGTCCTGATTTGCTTGTGCTCAACATCTTGTTCACAAGTGTATTTCTTCGGAGACTACCTCGGGAGGATTGCTTGAAGCTATGAAATTACGTGCAGAAAAGGAACAGATCTAGAGTTAGGTCACTCCTGAGATAAAACGATGTACGAGTGTGTACGGACTCATGAAACAAGTTTTCTATTGGCCACAATGACTTAGGAAACGCGTTCACAGACTGGGGTGAATTAAACTGTGCATTGTCCACAGCAACAGAGCCTTTCAAACACTTGTGAGACAGCACACAGTGAGATGGACCACAAACGATACACATGTAAAGTAAAGGTCACTGCAATGTATCAGTGACTATTATTTATCATACAGCCATCCCTACACAAAGTGCCTTTAAACCAGTCGTAGGTAAAATACAACCCATGGGCCAAATGCGGTCAGCCAACAATTTTTCAGGTCCATGCTGATCTAATAGTATTATAGACCTATACTCTGACCCCGAAGCTAAAAAACACTGCGTCTGCGGAGATTTAAAAGACATCAAATCAATATCAATAAAACCCATAACCCTTCAGGGTCGTAGGGGTACCACATTGGAAGCTTCAGCACACAGAGTCCTCCAGCGAATTCTATCCTCAGAGATGTGGATGAGTGTGGAAATATCTAGCCCTGTCCATTCCTTGATGTTGTCTGTCCATGTCTTTATTTGTCCTCCTTTGCTTCTTCCACCCTCGACAGTTCCCTGCAGTATTGTTTTTGACAAGGAATCGTGCCTGCATACATGTCCGAACCATGCTAGTTTTCGTCGTTTCATTATTGAAAGCAATGGCTCTTGGACACCTGCACACATCTCTACTTTATTTCTTACGTACACATTGGTCTTATGTTCCCTATAGGAAATTCGTAGAATTCTTCTGTAGCATTTATACTCGAAAGCCTGTAATCTTCTCTCCATGTCTGCAGTGAGTGTCCAACTCTCACAACCATACAACGCAACGAAAAGCACCAGCGACCTATACAGTTTGATTTTCACTCCAACACTGATGTTGCTTTTCCAAATCACAGTTAGCCTTGACAAGGACGCTAAAGCCATCTCCAGCCTTATTTTTAGTTCTGCTTTGCATTTACCATCGCTGCATATACTGGATCCGAGGTATTTGAAGGTATTCACCTCTTCAAGCTTATGTCCATTCATCATGATATTAGTCTGGTTTTCTGTGTCTCTACTGTTTACCAAGATTTTGCTCTTATCTGAATTGATTTCCATTCCGTACTTGCTGGTAACTTTTTCTAACTTTGATGTTAATTCTTGCAATGATTTTTCTGACCCAGCTATAAGATCAATATCATCAGCGAAACGCAAGTTGCAAATAGGGCGACCTCCGATCGATATAGACGTGTTGTAGTCATGTAATGTCTCTTGTATGATGTGCTCTAAGTATATGTTAAAAAGTACTGGGGACATTATGCATCCCTGTCGAACCCCCACAGTTGTTTTGAAGAACTCTCCAATTGTATTGTGTGACAAGACAGCACTATTTGCATTTTCGTACAGAGCTTCAATAATGTCTATAATTGTGGTGTCAAAATTAAATTACCTCAGTATGTGCCACAGACCATCATGCCAAACACGATCAAAGGCCTTTGTAAAGTCAATGAAAGACATATATATAAATAAAAGGTTTTTAGCCGATACCCCACAAATAACGTTCATCCAGCTAATAGACCACACTATACCATGCAATACCACACACACACAAAAATCGGTCATCCGGCCGATAGACCACACTATACCATGCAATACCACACACACACAAACTCGGTCATTCGGCCGATAGACCACACTATACCATGCAATAACACACACACAAAATCGGTCATTCGGCCGATAGACCACAGTATACCATGCAATACCACACAAATAACGTTCATCCGGCCGATAGACCACACTATACCGTGCAATACCACACACACAAAAAAATCGGTCATCCGGCCGATATACCACACTATACCATGCAATACCACACACACACAAACTCGGTCATTCGGCCGATAGACCACACTATACCATGCAATAACACACACACAAAATCGGTCATTCGGCCGATAGATCACACTATACCATGCAATAACACACACACAAAAAAAGCGTTCATCCGTCGATAGACCACATAATATCATGGAATGCCACACACACGAAAATGGTCATCCGGCGATAGACCACACAATACCACACGCAAACGGTCATCCGGCCGATAGACCACACAATACCACACGCAAACGGTCATCCGGCCGATAGACCACACAATACCATGCAATACCACACACAAAAAAACGTTATGTTGTAGCAAACCCAAAACGGTTAATTACCAATGCTCTAAATACACGAACCTTGGAAATTGTAGAAGTATATATAATTAGATGTTCTCATAGATGCTGGGGTAAAAGGACAAATTATAGAACAAATTAGAAACAGACAATCAAGATTTTTAGAGTATGTGATGAGAAAAGCAAAACGTGAACATTTAGTAACCACCGGAAAGATCAATGGAAGAAGAGACAGAGGAAGACAAATATAAAAGTTGCTGGATGGGTTGTCACTGTTGCACAAAAATAAGTCACCAACTGAACTTTTTAGCAACACAAGAGACATATATTTGTGGAGAAACATGATCACCTACGCCGCTCGGTAGGGTACCTGATTGATTGAATAATGGTAAATCCGTCTAAAAGACGAAAAGTCCTGACAATGCAATCTTAAAGTAAACAAACACAATCTATGTAGCAAAAAGTAACTAGCTGACCTACGCTATTCTTACATTCCAATGTAGTGAAGTTTGTGTATCTGCAGCGTTCCAATCCAGTCAACTTTACCGCTGTAAATGTTCAGTTTTCTTAAACTTACTGTGAATGTTCAGTTCCCTATAACTTACTGTGAATGCCAGAACTTCTGATTCCGTATATTCAGAAAATTGCAGTTAAATCTACTCTGGTCTACTTTTAAGTTGAATTGTTTGTTCTGCCACTGATGTTTGCTAACGTGTCACGGAAAGTCAACGTTGGAAGACCACTGGTCAGTGAAGCACTGGTGTCGTGTGACACGGACCACCCGTGGTGTAGTTAATACTTTCTGTAAAACAGCGGTTATATTCGTGTCTGACAGGTGACAATAGAATCCTTCTTCTTCTTCAGTGATCCAGCGACTCCTGGACTAACCCCTTTAGGGTTAGTTAGTTTGCGCCTTGCGTGCCATATGCGACACATAGGACAGAGGTTTTGATTCTCCACCCGTTGTAGTCCACTGCCTACAATTTTAGTTCTTGAATTGATTTGCAGCCCATTGTTTACGCTTCTTAAAGTATGGTGTTTGTTAGAGAAATTTTAGGTCTTTCTCGTTTTCTTCTCCCATCCGGTATCCAAGTTAGTGGTTGTTGGTTCATTCTATTTTCATCTAGTCTTAGGACGCGTCCGAGGTAGTACCATCTAAGTTTTCTGATGATATTAGATATGTACTCTTGGTATATTATGACATTTAATATGTACTCTTGGTACATTATGACATTTGATATGTAATCTTGCTACATTATGCCATGTGATATGTACTCTTGGTACATTATGACATTTGGTATGTAATCTTGGTACATTATGCCATGTGATATGTAATCTTGGTACATTATGACATATGATATGTCCTCTTGGTACATTATGACATTTGGTATGTAATCTTGGTATATTATGACATATTATATGTCCTCTTGGTACATTATGACATATGATATGTCCTCTTGGTACATTATGACATTTGGTATGTACTCTTGGTACATTATAACATTCGATATGTACCTTCAGCGTTCCATGTCATTCATTTTAATTACTTACAGGTTATGAATTATATTTACAAGTTACTTGCAATCAGTGCACACCGGAAAAATCGATAGGTTACTTACTATCAGTGTACACCGGACAAATCAATAGGTGCTCCGATTTCCTTCTCAGTAAATTTATTAGAGTGTAGTGGCCGACAGTTCCAGTTCTTTCCGTATAACTGTTATGTTCCTTTTTACGGGCTGTTCCAATCTTCACACGAACTTCACAGTCACGAGTGCGACCATGATTCAAACTTTTGAAAATTGTCTGGGTGGACGAAGCCGCTTAACACACTCACTATATCAGATCGATCCATTGATGTACCTATTGACATTGTGGTCATCCATGCTCGCCAGTGTATCGGCTCGCTCATTACCCTCAACCCCCGCATGTACTGACAAGAATAACAATGTAATCTTTCTGGTAATGGGGATATCAATATTATCTTGACTGCATTGACGGCGGACGACTCTCGCTTCAATTTTGCAGATGTTTGTCAGCAGTTGCTTCATTTCATTTATCTAGTCTTTGAAGAAAAGATTCTTCTTGGTATAACCCGACGCTGTACATCTACATCAACATCTACATCTACATCAACATCTACATCTACATCAACATCTACATCAACATCTACATCAACATCTACATCAACATCTACATCTACATCAACATCTACATCTACATCTACATCAACATCTACATCAACATCTACATCAACATCTACATCAACATCTACATCTACATCAACATCTACATCTACATCAACATCTACATCAACATCTACATCAACATCTACATCAACATCTACATCTACATCAACATCTACATCAACATCAACATCTACATCAACATCTACATCTACATCAACATCTACATCTACATCTACATCAACATCTACATCAACATCTACATCAACATCTACATCAACATCTACATCAACATCTACATCTACATCTACATCAACATCTACATCAACATCTACATCAACATCTACATCAACATCTACATCAACATCTACATCTACATCTACATCAACATCTACATCTACATCTACATCAACATCTACATCTACATCAACATCTACATCAACATCAACATCAAAAGTTTGAAAGCAAAAGTTTCATGGAGGTGTCTACATAGATGACACCTTGACCATTAAATTTGGAACTCAGACACACCGATGAGAGTGTTGTCAGTTCAAATAGAGTTTTTAGATTTCAATTAAAGTTTTGATACTACATTTAGAGTTTTAACATTTTAAATAGTTGCCACATTGTAATTCGAGTTTTACAATATATTTGCACTATGGACGCTCTGATGAAAGATTATGGTATGTTTAAATTTTGTAACCGTGTATTTGAAACTTTCTATAAATTACATGCAACAATTGGGAAGGGGAGGGGGTTTGAAAAAATCTGACAGTTGTTGATAAGGAGTAGGGATGATGTTTGACAAAAGTTGACGCTAACAATACTGTTTTTATACATCAATGAAATTGGTTGAATTCGAAAAGTCTTTCAGAAAATCTGAGGAAAAAATGATGCCAGTCGTTCGTAGTTGTTATTTTTATTTTGCCAAATATTTGTTTAAGTGGCGGCTGACTATATGTTTTGCACATAATCAAGTTGACGAGACAAGAATTCTTGACACTTTTTTTTCAGAAAGGGGGAGGGGATTAAAACTTGTTAAACATTTGTGACATGTAACGCAGATACCTAAATGGTTGGAATCGCAAGTATATTCATGCGTGCATACTAAGTCATTAAATGAATATGATTCAGAAAGTCAAAACAGGTGATGTACGTAGGGGATGGGTGAAGTCATTAGAGAGAGATAAAATACGGGCATAACTACGAAAACTCACTCTTATATTTGTCCCGAGACACCCAGGCGTGGAGGGAAACGAATTAGCCGACCAGTTAGCTAGCCTCGCCACCACAACAGACAGTCAGACTATTGACCGAGTAGATATACCCCTTGCTCTTCGTGAGTCCTCTGATCGAATAGACAGAAGAAATGTAGGTATACTAACTCTAGTCAAAAATAATATCAGCGCACATCAAACTGAGCTATACATGGAAGGAGCAGAATATCAGGTCCTTCAACTAAAGACCAAGAACACAGACTTCCGCCTACTAAATTATTATTGTCCAAATGACCAGCCCCTTTCCCTGGACACAATACCGTACAGAAGAGACTGATTGTAAGTGGAGATTTTAATAGTCACTCACAAAGCTGGGGTTATGACCACATGGATAAAAGAGGAAAAGAACTTGAAAGCTGGCAAGACGACAAATGTCTTATATTGCTTAATACGCCAAAATATCCTCAAACATACTACTCAAGAGCATGGCAAACCACTTCCACGCCAGACTTGGCATTGTACCCAGAAGACCTATCCTGGGAAATCAATAGAACAGTGAGGAAGCAACTTGGAGGTAGCGACCACCGACCAGTCCTCCTTAGTATTAAAAATGAACTATCAGGAAATGCATGTAGCCTTCCAAGATGGAATTATAATAAAGCAAATTGGGGACTATTTAAACACCGCAGTAGTGTTTTAGCTGGGCAAATAGATATGGAAGGAAAAGACACAAACACCATAGTCAAAGAGTTCAATAAATGTATTCATCAAGCTGCCAAGGAAGCAATACCAAGAGGAGCACGCAAACAATACAAGCCATACTGGAGTGAACTATTAGAACTACTGCAAGAAGAATCAGAAAAAGCACGGACGGAAGTGGAAAATAACCCAAGCCAGGAACATCAAAACAAACATCAACATGCAAAAGCTAAATTCCAAAGAGCCAAACTAGAAGCTAGAAGAAAGAGCTGGAAAGAAAAAACAGAATCCTTAAATTTTGATAAGGATGGAAGAAAACTGTGGAAACTTGGTCAAACAACTAAATGATGACGGAACAGGAAGAAGCACAAACATAACATCAATGCATTGCTGTTAGCATGTCAGAAGTACAACATGAAAATTAATGTACAAAAAACAGAAGTTATGCAAATTAGAAAGTCTTCAACACCAATGGATATAACAATAGATAACACCAAAGTGAAACAAGCAAAAGAATTTAAATATCTAGGCAGCATTTTTTCCGACGATGGAAGACTAGACAGAGAAATAGAAACAAGGTGCCAGAAAGCAAAAACAGTGACTTACCAAGTATCAGCATTACTTCTTCATCCAAAGATCAAGATGGAAATTAAAAAACAAATAATATCTACAATTTGTATACCAACACTGTGCTACCAATGTCAAACATGGTCTTTAACAGCTTCTCAGGAAAGAAAAATCGTCACATGTGAAATTAAGTATCTGAGAAAAGCTGTAATGGTTACGAAACTAGATAAAATAAGAAATGAAGAAATTAGGAAAAGAGTTGGTATAATATCATTTATCGAACATATTGAGAGACAGCAAGTAAAATGGTTCGGTCACCTTATGAGAATGAAGCCAAACCAAATACCAATAAGAGCATATAATAAAAGAATATCCGGACGTAAAGCCAAAGGTAGACCCAAAAAAACGGTGGATAGAAAACATCAAGATAACCCTGAACAAACATGGACTAAATGCAACCTCAGCGACACATCTGGCCTTGGAACGATAGCTTAAGCTCCCACCCCTACGCTTAACGGCAAGTGTGAATGCGATCAACAATCATTCACCTGGGGGAAAACAATAGACACTAACATTTCAGTTTTTATTTAAAAACGTGACATTTAAACTTAAATTTTGACATGTTATTTCAAAACTTGACATTTAAACTTAACTTTTGACATGTTATTTCAAAACTTGACATTTAAACTTAAATTTTGACATGTTATTTCAAAACTTGACATTTAAATTTCAGTCTTGATATATAATTTCAAATCTTAACATTTAATTCTAAAATTTAACATGATATTTTAAAGCTACGCATTTACATTACATTTTGTACTTATTATTTCAAAATGCGATATTGTAATTAAAAATGGATAGAGCTCCTCTATATATTTTCCTTTCTTATTGTGGTTCTGGTGTGGTAACCCCAATGGGGTGAGTGGCCATTAAAGTATCCAACAAGTACTATTTTGAGAAATTGTGTCACATAGATGTCCGGTAAGTTGTATGTTGTCTGAGTTGGGCTGTATACCTTGTATATTGTGTATTTTCCTCCACTGGGAGGGAAATCTATAAAAATATGACCAGCCCAAATTCTAAAGACAATATCAACCTCTTGGGAAAGAAAGACCAGAGTATCAACTTCCGAATTTGCACGCAACATGTACAGCTTAACAATCACCTAACCAGAATACAGCCACAACACATTACTGGGTGCCGGTTGTGCCTAAATCCCTATGAAACTGTTGAACACCATCTTTTGGAATGTCCGGCGTTGAATGGCATCAGGAGAATGGTTTTCCCTCCAGGACCAGATAAGTGGAACTCATTATATAGAACAAAACGACAGCTCACAAACACATGCGTATATCACACAATGACAGCTCACAAACACATGCATATATCACACAATGGCATTGGGTCAAAGGGCATGAGCACAGAAATCGCTGGATCAACAACCAACCAATTAAACATTGACATGACTTAAACACTTTACGTGATTTAAAAATTTGACATGACTTAAAAACTTGACGTGATTTTCTTTCATCTTGTTGACATGACCTAAAACTTGACGTGATTTTCTTTCTTCATCTTGTTGACAAGACTTAAAATTTGACGTGATTTAAAACTTGACATGACTTAAAAACTTGACGTGATTTTCTTTCTTCATCTTGTTGACATGACTTAAAAACTTGACGTGATTTTCTTTCTTCATCTTAATTTGTTTCTGTATTAACTCAGAATTGTGCAGATTAACACGGTGCAGCAGAGAGAATGATAATTGATCTCATGATTTACATCCTTGTTTCGATACCCGCGCCTTTCGGCTCTTCAGTCCGACTTCAGCGAGATATATTTAAATTTCATCGATATTTCTTGGTGGAGTCAAAAATAATCCAAATGTCAAAAGTTATGCACGTACATTACGTCAAAAATATTTTTAAAAACTAGTGGGGTTAGGGGTGAAGGGGATCTGATAAAGTTTTTATACACTAGTTAAATTGTGTGATACATATTTTTCTGATAATCTGAAAAGATATGTAGTTTTTTCTTCCTTTTTCGGCTAAAGTGTTTTTAGTGGTGCGGAATTTTTCTGACAATGATGCAGTAAAGGGGGTCCCAGAGTTCTTGCCAACTGTTGACAAAGAGGACAGGCTTTTAAAAAATGCCTAAAAATGGTGACGTAATTTATGAACAGTCACCCCCAACCTACTCCCGTTCCCCCTCATTCAACTCTTACGACCTGTAAATGTAAATCAAATGAATACTATTTTTTCATCTCCTCTCGAGCCAGGAAACACACGAATGGACATTTTATTTCAAAATTTGAAATTTCCATCAGAATTTTTCAATTAGAATCTTGACCTTTTAATGACCCCCCCTTAAGTAAGACAAGTACTCTGAAAGAAACAATCTCGTTTTGTAAACCTGGCAGATAACACTTGACTTAACCAGATCCATCATCGGGAAAATAGCGCAAGTTCAAACTAGTTTAGTGCGTCACATATGAACTAAATATCACGAGAACTTTAACTTTGACGTCAGTGTATTGGTTCAGTGTAGGGAAATATGTAAACACTTTAAGACCCCAGGATCTGACTTGCTCTGGGTCTGACGTCTGGGCAATTACTAGGACAAAATGACAATCTGGAGTAGACAAATAGACATGGCGTAACCACGGTCGTTGATCCAGAACAGCGGTTCGCAGTCGTTTTCGAGTCGCTAACCCACTTTATATAAGAGAATTGATCAGCGGCAACATTGATACACTAAAAAAAAAAGGATTTTTGATGAATTTCAGCACTAGGAACTTAACGAAAGATTGATTTTAAAAAACCCTAACTTAGCGATTTTTAAAAAAAAAAGTCTTCAAATTATTCGCGGAACAGTGAAATTTACACACGAAAACGGAGCAATGACAATTTTTTATTTAAAAAAATTTTTTGAAGTAAAACCCCCTCCTAAAGGTATTCATATCTAGGGCTTGAAAGACGGCATCCTCCTTTCCACTTTTTAAATCTCTTGGTTTTGTGCAAGCTGTCCAGCCTCTTCTAGTTTGTATTCGGAAGGTATTCGATATCCTGCGTCCACTCTTTCTTGGTCTACCCCATTTTATCTTCCCTGCAACATTTCCTCCCATAGTTAATCTTTCTAACCATTGCGTCTTTTCATATGTCCAAAATATTTTAGCTTGTGTTTTTTGATAGTTTTAAGAAGCCAGTCTTCTTCTGTGTTCAGGACTTTATAGACATTTGTATTGTATTTATCTTTCTGTCAATGATATTCTAAGGACCTTTCCATAACATTTCATTTCGGATACCGATATTCTTTTTTCCTTTGCGGATGCCATTGTCCACGTCTCACAAACACATGTTGCAACACTAACAACATAGCATCTTAACAGTTAGAACTAGTATGATATAATTCAATATAATTAGAACTTACGTTAATTCTACACATATTTAATGGAGTCATTGAAATTGTAAATCATTAGCGAGCTTCAACATTAGCTGTTGAGTTTTCGTGAATGCCAACCTCACAATGTCCTAATTATAAAATGTGTTGGATTTCTTCTTTTGGTTTTAAAATTTAAAAAGTGTTGAATATAATTCCCACGGATGTATATAGAAGCCGAATGGAGTAAACATCGAATTAGCATTTATTTTTTACCTCTTCATCGTTCATTGCTCATTTTCTTTTTCATCGTCTATTCTAAATGTCCAGCAGGATGATGTTTAGAGATTTGAATTGCGTTGTTGTCGTTCTTTTTTGCGACAATATCCAAAAACATCCGTCTTCTGTGGCTAATATTACTTTAAAATCAATCTTTTTTGTTTTATGATTTCAGGAAACCCTTGGCGATCAAATCTGATGCGTCAGACAGAAAAGGGAAGAACTCGCGGGAAAGCTATAACTGACGACAATATACATTCCATTCTCCGGACTAGATCCTACATTATCAGGAGTTTGACCGTGATCACAGAAGTTTCAAGAACATTACTGGAACACAGACCAATTACGAAATACATAACTGTACGATATATAGGCCCTATGAGACTGCGGCTTGGTTGCTGATCCAGCGGTCCGTGGACTCGTGCCCTTCCTCCAAGACTGCGGCTCGGTTGCTGATCCAGCGGTCCGTGGACTCGTGCCCTTCCTCCAAGACTGCGGCTTGGTTGCTGATCCAGCGATCCGTGGACTCGTGCCCTTCCTCCAAGACTGCGGCTCGGTTGCTGATCCAGCGGTCCGTGGGCTCGTGCCCTTCCTCCAAGACTGCGGGTTGGTTGCTGATCCAGCGGTCCGTGGGCTCTTGCCTTTCCTCCAAGACTGCGGGTTGGTTGCTGATCCAGCGGTCAATGGGCTTATGCCCTTTGAAGACTGCTCGAGAGGTAATATGCATTGACTGAACAATACACCTTGATGCTGACACGCACAAATTAACATTTAAGGGCCGTATATACATTTTGTCTAAGGGGATGGGGAGGGATTACTAAAAGGTCACTCGGTCACTCGCTTACTTTCTTGTGGGATATCTTCTCTTATTCAGAAACAATTTAATTACCTTTCGGCAAATATCGGTACGGTAAGTGTGGTAACCAACCGTTCGACGAAATTACTATTACTAAACGTCGTATCCTGGTTTCCTTAGGGGGGGGGGCGTGTTAACACCTCCCCCGTCTTCTTAGCCTTAACTACGGGCTTGGTTTTACCAGAAAGATTGAATGAACATAGGTAGGGATAAATCAAATAGTGCAGTGAGAGAAGAATTATGGGGAACATGTGAGAGTGTTTCTCCAGAACTTATTTTATTTACATAGAAGACTAAAAGGGGTTACATCCCTGTAGTACGGGCGTTAACGAGGGAAGTACCGGACCTTGAGATGGTATCCGCTAGATAGCTCAAACAAAGGTCTCACAAAGCGCAGAGTATTGACTTCATTGTACTCGTGTTATATCCTTATGAAATCCGTCTCTCTCGACGAAATGGCACGCCCCCTGCCGAAAGTAGCACTCGAAACATGTAACTCCGTAACTTAAAGAGATAGTTCCCACGGGGAACTCCGAAAATATCCAGTTTATAAACAAGACGTAGCTAATGTTAATGATACCTTATGTTTGTTAAACAATAGATCTCAACCTGATTTTTTTTGGGGCCAGCCTTTCATTTGTTTGCGACACAGAATATAGGCCTAATCAGTAACCAATGAACACTTGCATCAAACAAGATGGGTGACGCTGTGAGACCAGCATGTCGTCCATGTATCAGGAGAACGGCTTGTTTATAGTCTTAATCGCTCCATCCTACTAATTGTCACATCATATGTGCTTTGTTTAGTATATCACTAGTCTGTTGTCTACCGTCCTGATGAAAGCTTTTCAGTCGAAACGTCGTTCGTCCCCGTTTTGTTGTTAGTATGTTTTGTTTATAACATTGGTAACGCTTACACCCATTTGGTTCATTTTTACATTTGCACTGTATTACCCCAGCACCTGCATTTCCAGTATCGGTTTGTTTCTCGAAATCGGAGTTTTACCTCTTGACTACACTAGTTTACAAAAAAAAAATGAAGTTGAAAGTTCTCTATAATTTTTTAACTGAATTAGGAGCATTTTGTGCAACTGAAGCCAAAAATGACATCCATTTTTCTCAATTAGGTTAGGGTTTTTTTTTTCTAAATTGATTTTAAATAATTATATTCTCTGACTATATCCTTCTATTCATAACTGCATTTTGGTAATTGATTTATTTGTTACATTTGTCACATAAAAAAGTATTTAACAGAATGTATTTATTAAATGTTACAAACATGGAATTATATAAATGAAGAGAAGACATTGAAAAAGGTAAGGGCATGTAAATTATGTCATCACTGAGCAAAATGCAAGACATAAACTTCAATTTCTTCGACTTTCTCGAGTGCTCAGCAGCAGGGATGTTTCTCTTCAGTCCAGCAGTAATCAGCCATCATTACTGCATCCCAATGTCCTTGATACCTGATCTTCATCTCTTTTATGTCCTGATGGAACCTCTCTCCCTGCTCGTCACTCATTGATCCATGATTCTCGGGAAACCGATCCATATGCGAGAATAAATAATGTATTTTTATGCTCATGTTGTATCCAAGGTTTTTGAAAGCAGTCGGCATATTTTTGACAACTTCTTCATAGTTACTGGCTTTGGTGTTGCCCAAAAAATTCTTCACAACCAGAACAAAGGCCTTCCATGCTTCCAATTCCAATTTGTTCATTTATTTTTTAAACTCAGGATCTCTGATGAGCTGACGAACTTGAGGACCATCAAAAATGCCCCCTTTCATTGGTTAATCCTGAACACCACTCTATGGTTAATCCTGGAAAAGCGCGGCACAAGTAAGTGAAGCAGCCACCATCCTTGTCCAGGGCTTTGTTTAATCAAACCAAGCTTGATATACAGCGGTGGGAATAGTATCTTATTTCTGTCTACCAGAGGATTGTTATCCATCGATATAAAGATGCCACTGGATTTAATACTGCCCTCGTTTTACTATACATCGATATAAAGATGGCACTGGATTGAATACTGCCCTCGTTTGACTATACATCGATATAAAGATGGCACTGGATTGAATACTGCCCTCGTTTGACTATACATCAATATAAAGATGGCACTGGATTGAATACTTCCCTCGTTTGTCTATAACGCATATACAAAGCCAAGCTTCAATTTCCGTTCTGGGACTATTATTAGTGAAAGTCATCGATATCACACAAATATTGAATCCCACGGTTGAATGTGCGAATCAAAAATGATTAAAAACATGTACAAAAAAAAGTAGACGAGGAAAGAAGCTAATTTGGTTTCTTATGAGGCAAGAACATCAATTTGTTTGTCGCTGTAAGGACATGTTATCATAAATCCAGTATTGAAGCTTCTAGGATTTATTAATAAAGAGATACTATGCAACAAGAGATGCGATTTTAGTCAAGACTTTGAACGTGTATATTTCTCAAACAACTATGAATACGTTTGTCGTTTTTCGTGATACTTTTATTACTGCTGCGCCTCCCGGCTTCGTCTCTCCGACTTCATCACCTGTGTTTGCTTTGGTACGACTGTGGTCTTGCTCGATGTAGGAGATGACCCAAGAAATCTTAGTTTCAAGCCTCTGTTGCTAGACTAAACCCCGTCTCCAATTCAAGGAGTTGGCCCCGATGTGGATAACATCATTTAGAACTAGTTTATTTGTATAAAAAAAGGAATGCTGGTTAGAAAGGATTCAAATATTGAGAAGTTTTTTTTCAGTCTTTTCGCCCTCTTCTGGGTTATCAAACCATATCACCACTAACTTCAATGAACTAATTCTGGGTTATCAAACCATATCACCACTAACTCCAATGAACTAAGTCTGGGTTATCAAACCATATCACCACTAACTTCAATGAACTAATTCTGGATTATCAAACCATATCACCACTAACTTCAATGAACTAATTCTGGGTTATCAAACCATATCACCACTAACCTCAATGAACTAATTATGGGTTATCAAACCATATCACCACTAACTTCAATGAACTAATTCTGGGTTATCAAACCATATCACCACTAACTTCAATGAACTAATTCACTTCTGGTTGTGTGAGTTATCAGACATCACCAATAGCATCAATGAACTAATTCACTTCTGGTTTTGTGAGTTATCAGACATCACCAATAGCATCAATGAACTAATTCACTTCTGATTTTGTGAGTTATCAGACATCACCAATAGCATCAATGAACTAATTTACTTCTGGTTTTGTGAGTTATCAGACATCACCAATAGCATCAATGAACTAATTTACTTCTGGTTTTGTGAGTTATCAGACATCACCAATAGCATCAATGAACTAATTCACTTCTGGTTTTGTGAGTTATCAGACATCACCAATAGCATCAATGAACTAATTTACTTCTGGTTTTGTGAGTTATCAGACATCACCAATAGCATCAATGAACTAATTCACTTCTTCATTCAGTTATCAAACACCAGTATCGTCATGAGCTGCATGATTCACACTGTTAGCTCAACTGATACTGTTGATATGTAGGCCTAACTGAACCAAATTGTCTAATTTTCATTTCATTCTTGAAAAGTTTCGGAAATTTAGATTCCGTATATTTCAATAATGTAAAACTGCAATTTAACCTTTTAAAAAATACAACGGATATTAATTTTTAAAAGATTCGGCATAGTCGGTGCCAATTGGCCAAAAGTCGAATGGACGATGTCATCTACGATTCTTGATTGCAAATACTGCATACCTATGTATTTTATGGTTAATTAATCTAAATATTATATCATTAATTAATTTAAATATTCATTTTCTAGTGTTATGGTTAGTTATGTTTTACACAACTAACACTATAACCCTAAACATATTTATATTTAAATTAATAAATGGTAAATATAAACTGATAAACATAACAAAGGGAAATAATCACACAGGTAGGCACTAATTGCAAACAAGTTCCTCATCTATATATGTTTTCGACATCTTGAGTTTTATATGCATTTACTGCTCATGATAGGGCAGTAAATCTATTTAATACAAGGGCACTTTACTGCTCATGATTTAACAGTAAAACTATTTAATACAAGGGCAACTGAAGTTATTTGTTTTGTGTCAATCTCGTGTGTGGCAGGTAACTGACGTTATTTGTTTTGTGTCAATCTCGTGTGTGGCAGGTAACTGACGTTATTTGTTTTGTGTCAATCTCGTGTGTGGCAGGTAACTGACGTTATTTGTTTTGTGTCAATCTCGTGCGTGGCAGGTAACTGAAGTTATTTGTTTTGTGCCAGTCTCGTGCGTGGCAGGTAACTGACGTTATTTGTTTTGTGTCAATCTCGTGCGTGGCAGGTAACTGACGTTATTTGTTTTGTGTCAATCTCGTGCGTGGCAGGTAACTGAAGTTATTTGTTTTGTGCCAATCTCGTGCGTGGCAGGTAACTTACGTTATTTGTTTTGTGCCAATCTCGTGCATGGCAGGTAACTTACGTTATTTGTTTTGTGCCAATCTCGTGCATGGCAGGTAACTTACGTTATTTGTTTTGTGTCAATCTCGTGCGTGGCAGGTAACTGACGTTATTTGTTTTGTGCCAATATCGTGCGTGGCATGTAACTGACGTTATTTTTTTTCTCTCCCTTTTTCTTCTTATCAAACTCCTGCAGACTATCAGGATGTAGTTCGGATAACATAATGCATTGGGTCATGGTTTGCAGTTGTGGTTCGATATTTATGTATTTCGACCTGACACATTCGACTTCATAGTCATTTTGATCTTCTAAAGGAGGAAGCAGCCAAATCCACCCCTAAACTCTCATTAATCGCCTCTTACGACTTGCATTACAGATAATACTGTCGCTATTCTTTATCCTCCTTTCCAGCACCGACAACACACAGTGGTTCCTTTTTCGGGTTCCATAAAATTCTCCTATAAAGTATTGATCTTTCTCCGAATGTGATTTCATAGACAAGGCTCAAATAATTTTAAAAGTCAGAACAGAAATACTCTACAGTCATAAAGAATTGCTTTATCAGAGAGTTATCGTTGTAAAGATGACAGCTCAATCTAAACCCATGTTATTTCTGTTTAATCAATGTTCACCAGCTTGCTTTAATCAGGAAACTAGGGAACATGCAATTTGACTGATATGGCGCTATTTATCGATTACAGTAGCAGTTCCAGTGATTAAGAAAAATCAATACATGAAAATGATACCAAAAGATGATACAATTACAGCAGGGGTTCTTAATCTTTCCAGAGGGCGTGCATCGACAGTTGTTGTTCGTCTATCACAAGTGATAATGATTATGAAATTATAGATTACGAGTTCGATGATGGTTAATAAGAGCGATTGTGGCCACAAATGTTAGTGGACAATTCTGGAATGGTATGATCATTGTAGTTGGTTTTTGGGTCTACCCGCGACTTTCTAACTACTCTCCGCTGTTGAGCTGCTACGCTGCATTGCTTCTATTTCTTTTCACAAGATGCTGTGCTTTTTATGATAGTAGAGCGCTGGGGGTAGGTCTATTTTATGCAAGCTCTTTCCATGCATTGTGGTATATTTCAAAAGTTTCAGTGATGCTTTTTAACGTGTTCTTGTAGCGCTTCTTTTGGCCATCTTGAGAACGTATGCCTTTCTGCAAGCCATCATAGTGAAATAAAACCTACACCGTGCACCGCCTACGTGGAATACTGAGAATGTGCGCACCATAATGTATAATAATCCATAATATAATAGCCGTCTTCTGCCAGACTCTCGGAACGCTCTATATATAGCGCATTTACGTCACGGAATTGCATGCGTCATCCACTCAAAACAATTGGTGTCGTGACGTTGTTCAGAGCAGACGATATTTTTGTATAGAAATGTTATTGATGGGCTAAAAGTGAATCCTCTGTATCTGCGTGTGGTTAAAGTTATCTAAAATAGATTATATTTAAAATATACATACAATTTGCTTCTAGTGATGCATGAAGATGATCCAATCACACGAAAAGGTTAAGAAAAAAAAAACATAAAGAGAGCGAAAGTTTAGATAGTTGAGTCGTCAAAGTCAAGAGTCACTAGCTCGGATTCTTGTCGCAAATGCTGCAGAGCATAGACATAGAATTGAAAGAAACTTTCAACAAAGACCAACACGACTTGTTATGGATGCTGATTTGCATCGGTGTTGAGCTAAGCTAGAATCACTAGCACAAAGAGAAAATTGACAAGTTACGAACAGAGAATACCAAAGTCGTTACAGACAACAAGAAACTGTTGAGCAAACGCAGAGATATTGAGCTGCAGATGCCGAGGCTCACTATCACGAATGCGTCAAAGTCAAGCAATTTGAAATGAAGCAGCAAATTTTGCTGATGATCGTGTTGCTATACGTAACTGTGGAATTTTTTATATTATATATCAATTTTGTGGTGCTAAAGGTTTTTAGGGCTAACGACTTAACGATGGCAAGTTTACAAGTTATTGCCGAAAGGAAAAGATCATGCCCCATAGCTACAAGACACCCATACTAATAAGCTGGAGTATCCAGATTTCTTGAACTTGATGCTCTCTGATAATACACACCCTAAATACACACATTTTCGCGAGAATATTAGCTCTTGTAATAGCGTGGTTTTTTCCCCGCGTCAATGAGAGCAAAAAGTATGGATTGTCAAGGTTCACATGTTTTAAAGATTCATGGAAAACTTATCATGGAACTTTTCATATACAACCGCCATACAACATAGTTCCACAGTTCGCTCAGTTGTATGTTTTGACGCTCAAGCAACACGTTCGACAAACACACGCAGCAAATGCTACATACAAAAGAGATAATCTTGATAAAATCGTTCAATTTTTATCGTCAACAAAATCGGCTAGCACAGTCGTGTCAGTTAATACGTGATATCGAAACAAGAGATTCAGAATGCTGCTCAAACTGGAAGAGGTCTCCCAAAAGTAAACATGGTCCACAAGCGTGATAGTCAATCTGATCAACGTCACTATAATGAACCACAGCATCTAACGAGCTTGCAATGGTTTTCGTCAACGAAGATGGAGAACCACCCTATCACCGCGACATATCAGAGTAAGCTTCCCATTAAATTTTGTCATTATATATATATATATATATACACGAGGTCATGAAAGCCGCCAAGTCAAAACAACATTTTTTGCAATAACTCGTGACAGGTTCATGAGAATCCTGTTAAAAGTTACTGCACACAAAACTCTCTGGCCATATTATTGGAATACCTATAAAAGATTGACCGTCCTGAAATAAATTCAGTTGAAAATTCAATACACAAGTATGGCTCATCTCACTACAGAACAACGATACATTATCATTGGACGCTTACAGACTGGACAATCACAAAGTGTAGTGGCCAGATAATTTGATGTGGTTAGAATCACCATTAATAAACTTTGGAGGCGATAACAACAAACTGACTCAGTTGCAGACTGGTCGCGCAGTGGAAGACCCAGTCACAAATCCTACCCAAGACCGCTTCATACGGCTCCGTAACAGAAGTCCTACCCAAGACCTCTTCATACGGCTCCGTAACACAAGTCCTACCCAAGACCGCTTCATACGGCTCCGTAACACAAGTCCTACCCAAGACCGCTTCATACGGCTCCGTAACACAAGTCCTACCCAAGACCGCTTCATACGGCTCCGTAACCCATGAGAAACGATGTGCATCGGCATCCTCTACAGTCTAGTCATTGCCAGCAGCTCAGCGAGATTCACTCTACAGTCTAGTCAATGCCAGCAGCTCAGCGAGATTCACTCTACAGTCTAGTCAATGCCAGCAGCTCAGCGAGATTCACTCTATAGTCTAGTCAATGCCAGCAGCTCAGCGAGATTCACTCTACAGTCTAGTCAATGCCAGCAGCTCAGCGAGATTCACTCTATAGTCTAGTCAATGCCAGCAGCTCAGCGAGATTCACTCTTCAGTCTAGTCAATGCCAGCAGCTCAGCGAGATTCACTCTACAGTCTAGTCAATGCCAGCAGCTCAGCGAGATTCACTCTACAGTCTAGTCAATGCCAGCAGCTCCGCGAGGTTCACTCTACAGTCTAGTCAATGCCAGCAGCTCAGCGAGATTCACTCTACAGTCTAGTCAATGCCAGCAGCTCAGCGAGATTCACTCTACAGTCTAGTCAATGCCAGCAGCTCAGCGAGATTCACTCTATAGTCTAGTCAATGCCAGCAGCTCAGCGAGATTCACTCTTCAGTCTAGTCAATGCCAGCAGCTCAGCGAGATTCACTTGAGACCCATAGTCATTGATGGTTGTTCTGTGAAGAGTCTTTCTTGGTCTTCCTCTTTTTATTTTGCTATTTGGTACCCATTTTAATGATAGCAGTGCTGTATGTTTCTTTCAATCTAAATGCATGTCCGATATAAATCCAGTATTTTATTCTTATAGTTGTAGAAACATATCACTGTTTGGTGTATTTTCTTGCTTGTTTGGCTTGAATTCTTCCCAACCATTATTCAAGAATTTTCTAAAACATTTATTTCCAAATGAATTTGATTTCTTCTCCAGTGTTTTTGTAATTTTCCAACTTTCGCAGCCAAATGTTTATACAGATATAACATTGGAGTTGATCGGTTGTAGTTTGATATATTTACTTATTGTTTTTTATTTCCAGATGTTTGTTAGGTGGTTGACTGCACTTGACGCCTAAGATAAGGCCTATTAGCTAATGGGAAAAACAAACCTTCTTAATGATAAAGATTCAGTTTATGAGACACCAGCTTTTGCCTTTTTTCTAGCAAATTTGTGTTTAACAACAGCTGCTGCCCAAATCCTGAGTTTGCGGCAGCAGACCTGTCTTATGCAAGACTCTCCCATTCATTTCCAAATCATGAGTCTGCCACAGAAGGCCTGTCTTATGCAAGACTCTCCCATTCATTTCCAAATCATGAGTCTGCCACAGAAGGCCTGTCTTATGCAAGACTCTCCCATTCATTTCCAAATTATTATATACAATAAAAGTGATTTCAAACATATTTGAAACAAAATATTTGATAGGATTGTTACTTTATTGTGACACTGATGCGAGCTGTGCAATATTCTATTCTTTACCTTAAATATAAGTTACACTGGATTAAATACATTTGAATAAATCCTATAATATTTGCATGCAAAGCATTCTGTACATCGCATAATTATTGTCATACAATCAGCACATATAATTACTATAGGTATAAATAAGTAAATAAATAATTTTTTTAACGCCCCCCAAAAAAAGAAATGGTTATATAATTTAGCTCTTTAAGAATTTGATGGCAAAATTGGGATATTTTGGTTATCAAAATGAAAAAATCCTGGCTAAAGAAAATTGTAAAATTTGCAAATGTTTTTTTAAAACTTACGATATAATAATTGTCTCTGTAAGTTGGAACAATTGGAGTAGAGTATGTCACAGTTTATGGCCGCAAATATTAATAGTAAAGAAAAGTATAGCTCATGGCAACAAATATCAGGAGTGAGAGAAAAATATAGTTCAAGGCAACAAATATCAGGAGTGGGAGAAGAGTATTGTACATGGCAGTAAATATCAGGAGTGGAGAAGTGTATTGAGAATATTAGGAGAAGAGTATAGTTCAAGGCAACAAATATCAGGAGTGGGAGAAAAGTATAGTTCAAGGCAATAAATATCAGGAGTGGGAGAAAAGTATAGTTCAAGGCAATAAATATCAGGAGTGGGAGAAAGGTAGAGAGCTCAATACAACAAATATCAGGAGTGGGAGAAGAGTATCGTACATGGCAGGAAATATCAAGAGTAGGAGAAAAGTATAATTAATTATCATAAAATATCAAAAGTTGGATAAAAATGTCTTATGACCTACAAACCTCAAGAGTTAAGAAAAATATATTTTATAACCTACAACATCAGGAATCTGAAAAAAATTTAGTTCATTCTCTAAACAATCATTATTTATATAACTGACTTCTGACCAAATCCAAAAGGCACAGATTATCAAATCATTACACTCAAGCTGACACCACTTCTGAATTACGATCACTCACTCGTAACTTTTTCTTGCATGCCCTGATCACACAGACATTTTGGCAACTACTTACAGGCATGTGCAAATGCTATTATGGTAGGTGGTTGAAGACCTTTCAACAGTTAAGAAGTTTTAGATAATCTCAACTGTGTGCGCTGCACTTACTAAAGAGATGTTACCACTTCTCTGCCACATAGCCAGAGAAATTTAGATATACAATTCTAAAGATAATCAACTAAAAATCCTATCAGATAAAATTATGATACAGAATAACAAGGTAGTCAAATAAGGAACACATTAACACCATATTACTATTTTGTAGATTCTTGTAAAATAAGCCAACTTGTTTTCATATATCTTGGTCATTTTTGTGTTTACAATTTTAACAGTTATCTACCTTTAAATCCAGAAGATTTTTTTTAATGGTTCTAAAATCACACATGACGTGTAAGATACTCTGCGTGTAGTTCAATTTGGAAATAAAAATGTTTTGTGTATATTTACAAGGTATATTTTTATATATAGTTTCACTTGAGTTAGTTTTTGAAAATGAAATATTCAGTCTTGATTCCACTTTAGTTTATTTAGGCATTTAGTTTCCGTAAAAATATACTCCTTTCTCCCCTTTTCTTTATAAAACCTGGAGGTTGTGGCAACTGGATTATCAGAACCTCAACCTCCACTATTTCTTGTGGTTGTAAAGCTATGATATAACTAATTTGGACTAATATCCATGGTTGAAAGGTATGTACCTCACCATAACTGATACACTTTATGTAACCAAAGTCAAAAACACATTATAAAGAAATGGGTACACCACCCATAGAAACATTACAACTTTTCCGATATTTGTTTAACATATTATGCTTACCTGAACATAATACACTTGAAATATACAGTAAAAATATTTTTATCATAGAAAACTTGAAATAGTGTAATAGAGGGTGTTAAGATACTAAATAATAATAGACACAAACATGAACTAAAATTCATATCTGTTGAAAACTGTACTTTTAAAACAAGGAATTATTGATATGTGTAGATAGTTTTTACAAACATAAACATAAGCAAATCAACAAATTTTGTCATATACATAATCCTGTAATTGACTTGAGCTTATTAAAAAGTTTGTTCGTGAACACATTTACAAAACAAGTATCACATATTAGTTCATATTAAGTTTGAAGGTTGCACAAAATTTGATTCTAATAAAAGACGAAATAAAGCTATTTTTGTCCTGTTTATTCTCAAACTTCCGCTGGATCTATCTTGAAGCTGGTAATGGTCCCATTTGGTTTTTGTCCTGTTTATTCTCAAACTCCTGCTTAATCTCTCTTGAAGCAGGTAATGGTCCCATTTGATTTTTGTCCTGTTTATTCTCAAACTCCTGCTTAATCTCTCTTGAAGCAGGTAATGGTCCCATTTGATTTTTGTCCTGTTTATTCTCAAACTCCTGCTTAATCTCTCTTGAAGCAGGTAATGGTCCCATTTGATTTTTGTCCTGTTTATTCTCAAACTCCTGCTTAATCTCTCTTGAAGCAGGTAATGGTCCCATTTGATTTTCAGCAGGGTTTACGGTAGTTTAAAGAATGAACATGTGTTGTGTTTTCTTCACCACGACTACCATTATTTTTTTACAGTTGTAAAGTTCTGATATAACCAAATTGGAGTAACGTCCAAGGTTGAAAGTAGAGTACCTCACTAAAAGAGATATACTTTACTAAACCAAAGCAAACTATAAGCCTTCAATGTTTTAGGTTATAATCATTATTCAAATCAGTTATGATCAATATTGTTACAATTAAAACAATAATTTATAACACTGGGGCACACATAATATGGTAGTAAGCATCATTCCGTCTCTCCAGATGATAGTATTATTGTTGTGCTATAAGAAGTATAATCTACAATCTATGGCCATGATGGATGTGACTCACAAGACCAATCTGAGCTACAAAGAGCCTTCCACAGCATGTATAAGGAATCACAGACCCACTTGTTCCATCGTGTGTTGTTGTGTAGCTTCTTAGACGTACAATCTTTGAACTATCTGCTATCCCTTTCTCCTTTGTCTGTATACTATTCCTGATCTTTTCCCTCAATGCAACACAATCTGTGGCATCCTGTTCCATGATTGCGCTAGAATACCTGTATCATGCATACGTCTTTGTACCAAAGTAGAGGCTGACAGGAGATCATTTCCCAGACTGTAATTCTCCATAAAGTAGATATTTCAATATTCTGCCATCTTCTTCATACAACAAAATGTTTCAATAAAACAAAAACAAATTACAAAACTTTTTCCTGCTAAATATCTTCCAATAATACATTGGGAGAGTTTACAATGTACAGTCACACATTCCATTATAACAACTTTGTCCAGCAGATGAAATATGTATGTAATAACAGAAATTCGCTATATACAGTATAAATATAACAGGATTTTGAAAAGTATTGCTAAATAGGGAAATTTGGGAACTGTACAATTTCAAGGGCCTACATCACACTTTCTGTTCACAAATTTTACTAAATTTGCGCCTGCCTTATTTGTTTAGTAGTTTGTAATCTCATCGCGGAATGCAATATTTTTGTGACATCACTCTTATGGTTCATTTTTTTGTTAGTGCAATAGCTGCCGTATCGATGTTGAACTTGCCTTCAACTGATAAAGATGCAATACGTATAGAGAGAGATGTATAGCGTTTGGATGGGGGGGGGGGTTTGTTGGGTGGTAGGGTTCGATTTAGTTCTAACACTACACCTAACACCCAAAATCCTGCTTAAACTCTAGCATTATTCCTTATATTCCGATGTGCACTAGTGGCATTGAATTGTGGCATACTCGGCTAACATTAGCCAATTTTGTTATATTATTATTGTCTGCAAATGATGTAATTTCATTGACCAAGAAAAATGTGTGCAAACCATAACACACTTGTAATGAACCTGTGCATGATATCTAAGTTCACTCCACATTCCGCTTATTGATGAAATATTCGTAGGCCCTTAATATTGTACAATAGAGGGATTCCACGGGGTAAGAAACTATAGAGGGATTCCACGGGGTAAGAAACTATAGAGGGATTCCACGGGGTAAGAAACTATAGAGGGATTCCATGGGATAAGAAACTATAGAGGGATTCCACGAGATAAGAAACTATAGATGACATTTTGATATTGTTAAGCTTTACAACCGTCTTTAACAGATTTTCACACAGACAGTATTCATAGACGTATAACAGACATTGAACATAATAACATATAATTGGGACTTAGCCTAGAAAACAAATTTTGTTGGTTCTAAACGCAGATGCCAGGATAAGTCAAACAGTTCAGATACCCAATCAAAGGATACAAGATTTATCTTTTCAAGTTTAAATGATAGAAATAATTAGAAATATAGATATAGGAAGCTAACAAATTATTGCAGTGCAATGACTATGATAATTCAAGTGTATAACAAGAGTAACAGAAAGCTAGAGCAATACAAGAAGCGTTAGCAACTATGATAATTTATTATTGTCACTGGTAACTAACAAATAGTACAACTAATATCAATGAAAAATAACAAAAAACAAAGGTACAAGGACTTTTTTCCCATTATATATGATCTAACAGGGACCTTTATCAAGAAACGAAAACAAACTAGAAATAAACACACAAAACTAACAATACAAAGAAATATTCTCACAACCACACCTCATTGCATTAGAAAAGAATAAAAGGCGGAATCATATTTAGGGGGGAATTATCGCTTGAAGTTACAGAGTAAATATTATGAGTAATACAAAACACAGATTTAACAAGTATTGGGCTTCATATAATACTAATGGTGACAGTAGGCATATACAAAATCTGCTGTAGAGAAAATAATGAGAACAATGCAGTTGATAATGTATAATTTTGATCACAGCAACAACTCTTAATCTCTGGTGTGGTACTAGTGACTGGCTATATGATGAATAGTTACATATTAGTGTGTCACTACCTGATCAAGATATCTTGCCACCTACTAAGAGTTTAGTAACAGTGGGTCATTGGTGTAGTGGTTAAGCTGTTCTCTATGTGCTCAGGTGGTAGCAAGTTCAAATCGGGTGAGTTGTCTTGTTTATAAAGTGGATTTATTTTTGAGATCTCTCTGAGATTATTGCTTAAAGCTATGGAGTTACATGCTTTAAGTGGTACTCTTGGCAAGCTGCATGCAGCTTTGTTGAAGAGGACAGAGTACATCTGGAGAAACCAGAGAACAATGTAGTTAATTCTCTGCACCTTTTGAGCCATTTTTTTTGCACAGCCACAAAATCAGCAGGTGAATTAAATGAACAGAAGTGATATCACAGCCACAAAATCAGCAGGTGAAATAAATGAACAGAAGTGATATCACAGCCACAAAATCAGCAGGTGAAATAAATGAACAGAACTGACGGCATATGTGGAAATCACCTGTCATGGCTGTTACTGTATTCAAACATGTTTATAACAGCATTATTTCAATATGGTGAACCAAAAATAATCACTGCAGATCAAGATGAGGGTATATAATAAATGAGACAGAAATCGACCGATAGGGTTGTTCATCATCATGATGACCATTTGTTACATTCACGTTTGAAATTCAGTTATAGTTATGTCCTTGACTAGTTCATAGATGGCTAATAAGCCATATTCTAGTCGTAAATGTCTTTGGACAGTTCGGGCATGGATGACCACTGTAGATAGTTCTATTAAACTGGGATGGCTGCTGTAATGGAGGGCTGAGCACTTATGGGAATGTCCCACATGCTGTGAAGCCAGTTTCTAATCAAGAATCAAGATGTTTTTAAAAATCTGGTTACTCTCCACTGCTGAGCTACTTTACTGCATTTATCCTCTTTTCACAAGATGCTGTAGCTTTTCTTTTTACTGTAGAACGCTGTGTTGTTATATTTTGTGCAAGTTCTCCCATGTATTTTGGTCTTTTTCAAAGACTTTTCAGAGAGGTCTTTAACAAGTCCTATTGGCACTTCTTTTAGCTTCCTTCAGGACATATGCCCTTCTGCAACTCACCATAAAGGAGTATCTTTGGCAGGCGATGATCTGGCATACGTACCAGATGACCTGCCCAACAAATTGATCATTATCATCATCATTAAGTGCCGTCTCCGCAACAAAGGTTGGTTGCAACGTATCTCCAAATTGATATCTGTATCAGAATAGTGTCAATGCTAGGGATGCAAGATCTGTCAAAGACAGAGGTATCTGGAACTTTATCTTGCCATTTGATGTTCATAACTTTTCTGAGACAAGTTGTGGGAAAGTGATTGAGCTTCCTCACATGTCATCTATACACAGGCCATGTTTCACTAGCGTATAATAGCACTGGAAGTACCACAGCAAACTTTCAGCTTAGTTCATATAGGAAAAAAGTCACTAGACAGGGGAAGACATATATAATATGAGGACAACAAATATATACATAGCAACATTTACACATCTGTATAGACATGTTCTAGATCAGGAGTGGTCAATCCAAGATTGAGGTGGGCAAATTATTTGGTGTGTGGGTTTAATTCAGGGTTGTTTGATCAGGTCAAATCTCCTAGTCAAAGATATGAAGTTCTTTTAAACTACTTTTACAAAAATACATACCAGTAATTTAATTAATAAAAAACATTTTTCACTTCCTATTCTCATTATCAAAGGTTGGGATATGCACTATCTCCCAAAGTCTCAGTTAGTTCTGAACTCACGTCATCAAATATTAGACATTATAATGTCGTCTCTATGTTTAGCATGATTTACAGCATGGCTGTGATAACTTGTGATGTTATATCTCTTTAGCCAAGGGATCATCGATATAAGAATTGATATAAGCATTTTTCTATTAATGAACATGCTATTTTGTTGTCCTATGATGCCCCCCAATATCCAGAACAATAAATACATGTAATACTCTGAAAACGGTAATCAGAGGTAAAATAAAACAAAAAGGAGTCAATCTGCCCTGAGTATCAACAGCATGAAAAAAGGCACTATTATTTCACAATCTATAAACATTCCAAGATATCTTTCAATCAAGGATAGATAATTATCTCTGACTTTGGTCATGTAATACAAGATTAAAAGAAATTTAGAAAAAGCTGAAAATTAGTGAGTCAGATTTGTAGAGAAATACAAATATTGTACAGCAAATCTTTACGAGAAACAGCTTAACATGAAGAAAATATAAGACTACAAAATGGGGTATCACATGTCCCAGGTTAAGAACCCCTGATCTAGATCATTCAAGTCATTAAGTTATGCTGGATATTAGCTCACTTCCAATTATATATATATATATCAATATTATATACATCATAAATATGGTTGATTATTGAGAACACATCTAGACTGAAACACACAAAGTATCAAAGAGAAAATCAACATAATAATAAAATATATGGAACCAGAAAGGAAAATATAGCTTTGATATATATATATATATTATTTTTATAATAAAGCAATAAAACAAATGTTGAACTTATATACGTATCCGTACCAGGTAGATCTTGTCTCAACACATTAAAAAATTGATTATATATATATATGCGGTAGGTGGGGGCAAAGATACTGAGTGGGTTTATTTCTATCTAATCTATGGGTTTTCCCAATACCATACGTCAGAAGCCACCATTCCAATATTTAACAGAATGAAGTTGATAGGCAAGGAAGAGTCAATTTTCAAACAAGAGGAAAAATATTTGTTCACTATGTTTGATCAATGTTTTTTCCTGCTGTTATCATTATATCATGGTTTTTTAAAAAATGTTTTAATTGAAATATATGTTGTGTTGTTAAGTTCTTAAGCACAGTATCTTGTAGGGCTACTTTGTTTTTTTTAAAATCAGAATTTCTAACAATATCATTTGGAGTAAAGATCCAAATGTTATTTGGGGTAAAGGTCCGTATTTAGAATGTATGATGACAATGTCAATGTCCAATGAAAAGGCGAAGTTGTTGATGCAGATACAAATTTGGGAGAGACCAATATATATGATTATACTTGATTCTTGATTAGAAACTAGCTTCACAGCACGTGGGGCATGTCCTTAAGTGCTCCGCTCTCCGTCCCAGCAGACATCTCAGTGTATGTAAACTCAGAGTCCCGGTCAGGTGTTGATTGTGTGATCTTCGGGGCCTTCTAAAATAATTACTTGTCCTTTCCTCCCCTCTAGATAATCCCATTTCTAACATTCTCTGTATGTGTACATTCTCAGCCTCATTGACATCATCTTCATCTTGAAATGAATTTATTACTGCTTTAAATCAGTTGGCTCTCTCATTTCCTCTGACCCTGGCATGCCCAGGGGAGTATATCCATGTAATGCTCTGGACTTGTTCAATAAGTGCCACAATTCTTTTCTAGGTATAACTTTTATATCTTGTTCAGCATGCTCTGAAAGTCTGTGAGTATTACTGATTGTATTGATGTATCAGTTATCAATGCTCGATGTGACAGTAGAATATGCTGAAGATTTCTAAACTAACTTCATGCCGTTTCTTTAGGCAACAAAACTTCAACTACTTTCATTTGTGATTCTGTTAACTGAGTAATCTGTGTATATAATTATGTCTTGTGGTTTTGAGTGAGCTGGACGAGTAACCTGGGCCCTGACACCCATCCATTTTTGACACGCTTTATCTAATTGTATTATTACTTTAGTCAGTGATTTCTTCTCAGTGTCTACCTCCACCCATTCACTGCCCTTTCCAATTTCTTCAAATTCACATACTCGTTGCAGTGTGTCTTCAGCCTCTGCCATCCATGATCCGCCACGCTTGATTCATTTTCCCTTTGACTCATCTAGACGTTGTTGTAATTGGTGGTGGTTGTATTCTGTCACTTTAAGGTACGGCCTAACCTGTGTTACCTGATGTCGTACTCTAATGCTGGGGACATCAAGCAGAAATCTCATAGCAGAGATGGGTGTATCCCTAGTACACCCCAGTACCACTCTCATTGCCTCATTTTGGAGTTTTTCCAATCTATTGATTTGTGTTTGTGACAGTGTTAGTAGGCAGATGCCATTATCTATGACAGATAGCACCATCACTTGTAGAAGCATCACTGATTGCTGCATATCAAAGGTCACCATAACCTTGATAATACTGATCCCTCTTTTAACCTTCTGAATCATATTTGTGAAGTGTTTGTTGAATGAGAGACTTCTATCAAAGGTTATCCCAAGATACTTAAGGTCCTGTTCCTTTTCAATATATGATTATAACAATCATCCAACCTAACAAAGACATAATTAGCTTTAAAATGGAACTTACAATCATTTATGCAACTATTTATACAACCATTTATGTAGCCATTTATACAACCATTTATGTAACCATTTATTATTCTAATATTTTTTTTTTCATATTAAAGTGGCAAAACTATCCATATCTATTCTTAGCACACATTTATACTGCCGGTTTGTGCTAGACCTGTCACATTGGCAATCGCCCTCAATTTTATAATGGTTTGAATCACCTTTGTCCTGCGGATCATTGCCCCATAAAATGGGGCAAAGATCTGCATTTACCTCATCATCATCAGGTTCCATGCTGACTGGTGTAGGCGATCATGGCTCTGCAAAGCTCTCAATCTCCAGCAATATGTATCAAGATCGTTGTTGTTTCCCTGCCGTGCCAAGTTGTCAAACTATCTAATATTTGTTCACGTTGTCACCCTGTCTGTGTTGCCTTTTATCTTGCCTGTTATGACTATGTTCTCCAAACCTCCCTGTCTCATGAAGCATCCAAAATATGAAGACTTGTCTTTTTCTTATATTATTGATTAAGCTCAGTCTTGCATTTGACTCTTTCAACACCTCCACATTCATTTTTTCTGGCAGTCCATGGAATTCTGAGCATTCTTCTTTAGAACCACATCTCTGTTGCCTCTAATTTCCCACTTTCCTGTTTGTTTATTGTCCAAGACTCGCACCCATATGTTAGTATAGGGGTTGTATAGCACTGCAGAACTCTCTTTCTCACCTCTAATGACAAGTTCATATTACGTAATATTAAAAAAATGTTTATGAATGTTGTTTTTGCCTGCCCTATTCTGCTTCTTATTTCTGTTGAACTTCTTCCATCTGCTGTAATCATTATACCTAAATATTTGAACTGGTGGACCTGTTTTAATACTATTTCATTCACATTGATCTTGCATGCTGTGGTATTTAAGGTCTTGTTCTCTTTCAATATATGATCATAGTTACATTTACCTAAGTTCATAAATTCTCATTTCATTGTCTACACGTACGACGTAGGCCTATGTCTTCAATATCCTCACTAATGTAAAATGGATAGACAAGTTATACACTGATGGCTGTTTGTTGTTTCGTAGTTAGGTATGGGTGTTAGAATACACTATAATGTAAAAAGTGTAGATCTTTTCCCCCTCCCTCCCCAAACTGTTGTCATAACTTGTGGACAGCCACTGAAAAGGCCAACTTGGCAACTGATCACTCTTAGATAATGCTTAAGCTGATTTATCTGATGTTTTTTGGGTGGTTCAGTATATATTAACAATTAAAGAGCTTCAGAGTATCGAATCACATAAACGCTAAAATCTCACTGAATCTCAATAAAGAAAAGGAATTGTAATCACAGAAATAAGTGTTAAAAATATATTAAACTGTATTTATAAAATTAGGTATATAGATTTTGCAAGTGAGGTAATAATGCCAGAATAGATGATTAGATTATGTTAACCACTTTGAGAAACCAGGAAGTATTCAGTTTCCAGTGGTGGTTGTGGCCTCAATATCCTCAGCAGCCGGATGCTCAACTGTATATTTGAGGATAACTTCCACTTTATCCAAGCCTTTAATATCCAGGTCCCATTCCACATTGTTATTTTTGGTAAGTCTTACATTCTCTGTCTTCTCAGGGTGTTTGGCATCAATGTATGGAGAAATCAGGTTTACCTGGCAAAAAGATTGAGAAGAACATATGGTTTGAATTTTTGAACATTCATGATAGAAGGGATATTATTTGTAATAATAAATTAATAGAATTATATCCTGAATAGAGTAATTTTTAAAAAAAATCTATTGTTAATTTTCTTGGTATTACTTAAACAAGACTCAAAAGACATATAAGAGTGACTTAATTGTACTCAGGTTTTCCCATATATATACTCCTTCCTTCTCAATGATGTGGCATGCAGTTTGCCAAGAGTACCATTCATAGCACGTAACTCCATATCTTCAAGCGATAATCTATAGGGATCTCAGAAAAAAATTCACCTTGTACACAAGACGACACAAGCCGGATTCGAACACATGAACTCTTGAACACAATGCCAACAACTTAACCACTATGCTAGGGAGATCCCCTGAGATATTTATTGGGCTATTTTCATGCACTAACAGATTCTTATCAACGCTAAAGTCAGACCGTTGGTGTAAATAAAACAGTGACACAATGCAATCCAGCTCTCTGGATCACATCCTGCTTGAAATATCATAGGACCAATGTCTTGCTCTAAGAGAGATCTGGTGGGAGTTTGAGAGTAAATAACCAAACAAATCCTTCTCAGCATTAATTTATCCAACTTTCAAGTCTGAAGATATAACATGATTTACCTTGATCTTCTCATCCAAACTACGAGGTAGGTTGTCTCTGATCAGAACCTTAACACTGTAATCATGCATGTTCTTAACATCAATGGCCTGCTCATGTGTGATGCACTGAGTCTTGGTGATTATCCCAGAAGAAGAATTAACCTTGACCAAGGGTTTATATTCAACTCTCAGTCCAGGGTCGATGCCCAGAGAGCATTCAAACTCTTCTTTTGGAGCAACTGCTTTGATCTCAGCCTGAAATAGAATGAAATAAAATGTAACTGCTTCGATCTCGGCCTGAAATCTAAGAATGTTATTGAACACAACTGAATGAGAACTAAGTAGAAATATGAGAATATTTCAGTTATATCTCTATATCAAATATCTTTAGTTATAAACACTAGGTATATTTTACCTGGTTATTTGCTGCAAACTGTTTTCTTTATTTCAAATCTTGAAGGAATTACGAGCAATGAAGCTCTTGTTTCCTATATGCAATAATGGAGGTATCCCAAGAGCTTTATTTCATACCAAGAAGACTCCCTCATCTGAATGCTATGCTTGAATGGCATTGTTAGTTTTATTGTTTGCTGTAGACATCTTCATCCCAACGAATGACATGCAAATGTCTTCCTCTATCTGAAACTGGTCGTGCAGTCAATTGCCCTCATGTAGTCCCAATGAGAAAAGATATGCTTTTGGGGATTGAGGTGGGGTTCACAGAGATCCATTCCCCCCTGGTAAAAAGCACTAAAGAGGCAGGCCTTGAACCTTCATTCTGTGACCGAGTATTTTCTGTGGCCATGTCATGTTCTGCATGCTATGCCTTCATGCTTCTACTAAGCATCGAGTTTCTACAACCCTCTTGAGTTTTCTTGATCCTGCTTCCAACATTCCAAGATTTTGACATATTCTGAATGTGAGTGCAATGTCAGTTTTCAAGAGACTCTTTCTGCAGCTGGGGCATTAGACAGGACCTGAATCCACTCATGGTAAAGATGTTCTTCGTCACCATTCAGCATCCTTGGTGTGGTCACTTAGATTAGACAAGAAAGTGTGGTAGACAAGAAATGATAAAGGAGAGACCTGGTTATACCGGCAGGCACTCAGACACTCCCATAGCAAACTTTGTTTAAACAGCGGTACCACATGAAGGTGTTGTCATGTGTACGTTTCTTCTGCATGAGAGGCCTATATGCTAGAATTTTACTATCAAACCAGACAGTAGCTTCCACAGCGACCTGGATTGTGAGATGCTGTGAATTCACATCACAATCCTTGTCCTGTAAGCGGGAAGTCCGGCACGGACTATACATGTTCGTCCACCCCTTGCTGTGAGAAGTCTCCTACTTATAGCTGGATGCGATAACAGCTATGATAATATAATATTGTTACTGATAACTAATATAACTAACAAATAGTCAAACTAATTTTAATGAAAACAAAAAACAAAGGAACAAGGAACAATATAAACTATTTTTCAACTACTGTAAACAATTATTTTACAACCTCAACTCTTGTAAATATTCTGTCCCTTTGATATTTTTTTATTTCTCGTTGACACTATTATTACTATTTGTTAGCTATATCAGTTACCAGTAACAATAATACATGATGATAGTTGTTATCTCTTCTTGCTTTTGTTACTGCGACACTTTCCACCATGACAGATATCCTCTGACAGTTTGTTACTGCAGCACTCTCCATCTTGTCGGATATCCTCTGACAGTGTGTTACTGCAGCACTCTTCATCTTATCAGATATCCTCAGACAGTTTGTTACTGCAGCACTGTCCATCTTGTCGGATATCCTCTGACAGTTTGTTACTGCAGCACTCTCCATCTTGTCGGATATCCTCTGACAGTTTGTTACTGCAGCACTCTCCATCTTATCGGATATCCTCTGACAGTTTGTTACTGCAGCACTCTCCATCTTGTCGGATATCCTCTGACAGTTTGTTACTGCAGCACTCTCCATCTTATCGGATATCCTCTGACAGTTTGTTACTGCAGCACTCTCCATCTTGTCGGATATCCTCTGACAGTTTGTTACTGCAGCACTCTCCATTTTGTCGGATATCCTCTGACAGTTTGTTACTGCATCATTCTCCATCTTGTCGGATATCCTCTGACAGTTTGTTACTGCAGCACTCTCCATCTTATCGGATATCCTCTGACAGTTTGTTACTGCAGCACTCTCCATCTTGTCGGATATCCTCTGACAGTTTGTTACTGCAGCACTCTCCATTTTGTCGGATATCCTCTGACAGTTTGTTACTGCATCACTCTCCATCTTGTCGGATATCATCTGACAGTTTGTTACTGCATCACTCTCCATCTTGTCGGATATCCTCTGACAGTTTGTTACTGCAGCACTCTCCATCTTGTCGGATATCCTCTGACAGTTTGTTACTGCAGCACTCTCCATCTTGTCGGATATCCTCTGACAGTTTGTTACTGCAGCACTTTCCATCTTGTCGGATATCCTCTGACTGGTTATTTATTTATTACAATTGAGATGGTGGTGGAGGCTGTTAGTGAAGTCAATCTTTCCCCCACGCCCAATTATTTTCTCACTAGTGTATTACCCGGACTCAAAAGTAGCAAAATAGCAACACTGCAACCTGTAATGTATATCATAAAAAGCAACTAAGGATCGTGCGGTTTGCAACATCCTGTAGCAGAGCAAATGTGAGCAAAGGCACCCTCAGAGGTCAGATATGTTATGCCAGAAGGTTCATGTATCACAAATAAATTGTAGATCATGCTACAATGTAGACTACATTTCTTCTTCTGCATTCATTTCAAAATTCCTGCAGATTAGAAGAATGTAGTATGGAGAACCAATTACATTGTATCATAGTTTACAGATTGACTGCAATATCTACAACTTTCAGCCTGAAACATCATACATCAGCATAGCTTCTGGGTCACTTTGCCCATCTATGGGATGACACACAAACTCCACCATCCCCAAACCCCCTTAGTCACCTTATGATATGCATGGCAAGTAATTGTCACCATTTTGTATGACAACTTATTTTAACACTATTTTCATACAAATAATCTCATGGAAATGACTAATATGTATAATCTACAAATCTTTGCCACAAAACTATTGTCAAGAAAAGGTATATTTTAGGGATATTAAAGGATATATTTTAAGTATATTCTAGATAGATTCTACAAACCTTTGCCACAAAACTGTTGTCCAGAAAGATGTTAGTCCTACCAGTGAGAAGAGTGTACTGAGAAGTGTTTATTACCTTAGCCTGCAGGAAGGCATGGGGTACTACCTTTGGCACACTCAAGTAGGTCAAGGTTGGCTTCAATTCAATGATGGCTACTGTCACCTGGCAAAATAAAAATACAAAGAAAAGCATGGTTATTCATTTGATTTTTGACATTCCCACTAAACCTTCTTCATTAATAAAAAACTTTTTAAATAAAAGAGACTTACAGCAACTGTACTTCTTCTTCTTTGTTCTCAAACTCCTGCTGGTTAGCAGGATTAGCCAGAGAATAGAATATGTTGTGTCCTGGTTTACAGATTTGCCTGGTTGGTATTCACTTGATTCGATGAATATTACTCGACCAAATATGTGACTTCACGACAACTGGGTAACTTGTATCTATACTTGGTTGAACCAGCCAACTGGGTAACTTGTATCTATACTTGGTTGAACCAGCCAACTGGGTAACTTGTATCTATACTTGGTTGAACCAGCCAACTAAGTAACACCAGTTGTATCTATACTTGGTTGAACCAGCCAACTGGGTAACTTGTATCTATACTTGGTTGAACCAGCCAACTAAGTAACACCAGTTGTATCTATACTTGGTTGAACCAGCCAACTGGGTAACTTGTATCTATACTTGGTTGAACCAGCCAACTGAGTAACTTGTATCTATACTTGGTTGAACCAGCCAACTGAGTAACTTGTATCTATACTTGGTTGAACCAGCCAACTGAGTAACTTGTATCTATACTTGGTTGAACCAGCCAACAGGGTAACTTGTACCTATACTTGGTTGAACCAGCCAACTGAGTAACTTGTATCTATACTTGGTTGAACCAGCCAACTGAGTAACTTGTATCTATACTTGGTTGAACCAGCCAACTGGGTAACTTGTATCTATACTTGGTTGAACCAGCTATCTGAGTAACACCAGTTGTACCTATACTTGGTTGAACCAGCCAACTGAGTAACTTGTATCTATACTTGGTTGAACCAGCCAACTGGGTAACTTGTATCTATACTTGGTTGAACCAGCCAACTGAGTAACTTGTATCTATACTTGGTTGAACCAGCCAACTGGGTAACTTGTATCTATACTTGGTTGAACCAGCCAACTGAGTAACTTGATTCTATACTTGGTTGAACCAGCCAACTGAGTAACTTGTATCTATACTTGGTTGAACCAGCCAACAGGGTAACTTGTACCTATACTTGGTTGAACCAGCCAACTGAGTAACTTGTATCTATACTTGGTTGAACCAGCCAACAGGGTAACTTGTATCTATACTTGGTTGAACCAGCCAACTGAGTAACACCAGTTGTATTTATACTTGGTTGAACCAGCCAACTGAGTAACTTGTATCTATACTTGGTTGAACCAGCCAACTGGGTAACTTGTACCTATACTTGGTTGAACCAGCCAACTGAGTAACACCAGTTGTATCTATACTTGGTTGAACAAGCCAACTGAGTAACTTGTATCTATACTTGGTTGAACCAGCCAACTGGGTAACTTGTATCTATACTTGGTTGAACCAGCCAACTGAGTAACTTGTATCTATACTTGGTTGAACCAGCCAACTGGGTAACTTGTACCTATACTTGGTTGAACCAGCCAACTGAGTAACACCAGTTGTATCTATACTTGGTTGAACCAGCCAACTGAGTAACTTGTATCTATACTTGGTTGAACCAGCCAACTGAGTAACTTGTATCTATACTTGGTTGAACCAGCCAACTGGGTAACTTGTACCTATACTTGGTTGAACCAGCCAACTGAGTAACACCAGTTGTATCTATACTTGGTTGAACCAGCCAACTGAGTAACACCAGTTGTATCTATACTTGGTTGAACCAGCCAACTGAGTAACTTGTATCTATACTTGGTTGAACCAGCCAACTGAGTAACTTGTATCTATACTTGGTTGAACCAGCCAACTGAGTAACTTGTATCTATACTTGGTTGAACCAGCCAACTGAGTAACTTGTATCTATACTTGGTTGAACAAGCCAACTGAGTAACTTGTACCTATACTTGGTTGAACAAGCCAACTGAGTAACTTGTACCTATACTTGGTTGAACCAGCCAACTAAGTAACACCAGTTGTATCTATACTTGGTTGAACCAGCCAACTGGGTAACTTGTACCTATACTTGGTTGAACAAGCCAACTGAGTAACCCAAAACATCCTTACATGGCAGGTTATCATCATCATGTCTCCATAAGTAAGGTTGGCTATAATGGAACTCTAAAATCTGCTGTCTCTTTTCTTGGTAGTGCACTGTTCTAGACTGTATCTTGTCCATCTCATGATGTTTTCCTCCCACTTGTATCTCTGTCTACGTCTTCCTAACCACCCCTTGACTCTACCTTCAAGTAAGGGCTTCAACAAGGTGTTATGCCTCTTAATATGTCCAAAATACGAGGTGTATTCCAATAAAACTCGACCGTGCTGTGTCACCTATATTTTCACACGAGAAACATGAAGATGTCATCACTGATGTAATAAGCACACATTGATGAACAAATGGTCACATTATCATTTTCTTTGTGTGCTCAGTATCCTGTGCAGGCAGTCGAGAACATGGTCAGTGCGATGATGAATCCGTCCAAATTTGACCAACGAGAAGTGATTCAGTTTCTTATAGCCGAAGGATTTCGACTAACCAACATTCATCAAAGAATGTAGGTGGTGTATGGTTGAAAATATTTTTTGAATAAAACAGTAAAGGACTGGGTAAGAATATTTTGGGAAGGGCAACAGGTAACACTCTGTGGGGTAGGCACCTGTTGTTGTGACATATGAAGCCATCACCAAGATGGAAGCAGCAATATGTATCTATACATATTATATAGATATAGATTATTAACAATATAGCTATAACTATATAATATAAACTATATTAACAATATAGCTATAACTATATAATATAAACTATATTAACAATATATATTATTTGTTACCTTTCGCTCTTCCTGAAACATTCTTGCCCATCCTGTACTGTTATCTTAGAAAAACACTTTCTAGCATATACCACCATCATTAGTTGATGAATGCTTGCTGGTATAAAGAGAAAGTACAAAGTGCTGCAATATTACTGTTGAGTCTCCCTATTACTGTTGAGTCTCCTTATTACTGTTGTGTCTCCCTATTACTGCTGAGTCTTAGGCATTGGCCAGTGAAAATTCTAGGAAAAGTGACATTATCTACATAGATGGTTAAAGTTTTAGACTTGTATATGGTTGGTGCCTTAGACTATAAGAGCTCAGTGTGTAGGGAAGACCATCAGAGAGGAAAGCTTTTGCTGTGACTATGGAGATTATGACAATGTCCAAGGTCCTGAGCTGAATGGGGACACCAAGTGCAATTCATGTCTGTATTCTCAGCAATTCGATGAGCATCTTCAGAAAAATACAAGCCAGCTGTGTTGTTAATAGTGGCTTGAGGGAGTGGGGAATAGAAGTTGGAAGGAGTCAAATTCAGCTTCAAGTCTGGTTACTCAGGTGCTCTTGACAATGAACGAGCACATAGATTGGCAAGTGTGGGTAGCAGAAGTTGAAAGGAGTCAGATTCTGTTTCGAGTCTGATTGTTCGGATGTTCGCGACAATGAAAAAGCAGATAGATTGGCAAGCTCTGCCACTGTATTTGAACAGTGAGGCAATAGACCTTACTGACATAATGAGAAACAGCCTGTATAAATGGAATTAATTAAGTAGATGATTCACTTTCTTTCCAAAATTAAAATTTTTTTTAAAACACACTATTTTACTCATCATCTTAATCAGGTGCCACTCCGACTGGTGAATGCATGCCACTCCGACTGGTGGATGCATGCCACTCCGACTGGTGAATGCATGCCACTCCGACTGGTGAATGCATGCCACTCCGACTGGTGAATGCATGCCACTCCGACTGGTGAATGCATGCCACTCCGACTGGTGAATGCATGCCACTCCGACTGGTGAATGCATGCCACTCCGACTGGTGAATGCATGCCACTCCGACTGTTGAATGCATGCCACTCCGACTGGTGAATGCATGCCACTCCGACTGGTGAATGCATGCCACTCCGACTGGTGAATGCATGCCACTCCGACTGGTGAATGCATGCCACTCCGACTGGTGAATGCATGCCACTCCGACTGGTGAATGCATGCCACTCCGACTGGTGAATGCATGCCACTCCGACTGGTGAATGCATGCCACTCCGACTGGTGAATGCATGCCACTCCGACTGGTGAATGCATGCCACTCCGACTGGCGAATGCATGCCACTCCGACTGGCGAATGCATGCCACTCCGACTGGTGAATGCATGCCACTCCGACTGGTGAATGCATGCCACTCCGACTGGTGAATACAATCGTAGATCTCCACAACTCTCTATTTTCATTATCTTTTATCAAGTTTTACTGAAAAAGTTAAAATAAACTGGACCTTAGTGAAACTCAAGCAAATTTTCATGAGATTCATTTACCAATGTCCAAACTGCCCTCTCAATAAATAAACTACCGGTAGACCTTAGTGAACCTCAAGCGAATTACCTCAGGATTCGTGGACCAATGTCAAAACTTCCCTCTCCATTCCTATGACACAATATTATAATACACATATACTTAGATCATACAAACCTTATGTTCCGTGTGGTCACTAGGTATGGTGGACTGACGTGCAATCTCATACGTGGTACTTGTAACACTCTCACTCACCTAGAAGCACGTATGACAAATGTATGAAATAATTCAAGTACAAGACGAACGTCTAAAATAATGATTTATCATATGAGAGATATCAATACAAAGGAGGTTTATTAAGTATTTATAGGTAACTTTGGTTACGATCATCGTACCATTATCATACTATGAGTGTCAAACATGGACACTAACAACAAAAGCCACAAAAAAACTTAATACTATAGAAATGACCTGTTTACATAGAATTGTTGGAGTGACAATAAGAGACAGAATCAGAAATGAAAACATCAGAAGACTAAAAATACATTGCCAATCCTGGATTATTACATCAGATGACAGCAGATTAAGTGGTTTTTACATGCTTCCAGACTACCATCAGAGAGTGTCCGTCAAAAAGCATTGCTAAACAGACACAATGGATACAAAGCCAAGAGCAGACCAAGCAAAAGATGGATTACAGAAAAAAAAGAATCAATGAAGACAAACATAATACATGAATCACACAAAAAAGGCTGTCTCTAAAGAATTCGTCTACCCCTGACACTGCAAAGCATTCATTCATTCATTGGTGCCATGCCTTCTGGCATAGGCAATTATGTCTCTCCACAGTCCTCTGTTTGCAGAACATTTAAATATAAATTATTTTTATGCAAGGCATAAAGGGGTATAAAGCAAAAAGAAAAAAGGAAACTTCTGCATTCGCTCTCAAATAATCAACATAAATGTATGATTTCAGCCAGGAAGCTAGAACATTGTGCAATCATTTAATTTGTGACATATAGGCCTAACTCATCCATTTTCTGCAATAAGAAGAGCAAATAAACACTGAAACAGGCACTATCTACTGTGCCATAGACTGGCTGCCATAGACTATCTACTGTGCCATAGGCTGGCTGCCATAGACTATCTACTGTGCCATAGGCTGGCTGCCATAGACTATCTACTGTGCCATAGGCTGGCTGCCATAGACTATCTACTGTGCCATAGGCTGGCTGCCATAGACTATCTACTGTGCCAGCCTAGCCAGAGTATACTCTAACTCAGTGGTTTTCATCATGTGTTATAGGAACCCCACCCTCCCTCCAGTCAGACGCACCATTTTTCTGTGGGGCCACATAGACAAAACTTGAAATAAGGAGCCACAGAAAGATAACCATTTTGGTTAATTTTTTTTCCCCGTTCGTTCTCAAACTTCCACTAGATATCTCTTATAGCAGAACAATGGTCCTACAAGATTTCCCACAGGATGTAGTCCAGAGAACGGAAATGTGTTGTTTTACTGTCTTATGTGCGTGTATGGCCTGACACATCTGACTATGCCATTAAGGTGACCTTTAATAAGATACATAATAAACCTTTCAGAAAGCAGATTAGCTTTTTTTAAGGTCTCGGGGGAGGGGGGGGGGCACAGGAGATAATTTATTCCAAAAGGGGTTCACAGGTGAAAGAATGTTGAGAACTATCGGGTATAAATAATAAATGAAAGATATATCTTGTTTATTAGTTAGTTAGTCGTTGGATCATCATCACTGCAAACTGGATATGTCCATAGTTGCTCCGATCTCTCCCTGGGCGTATCTGTGATTACACTTTTTGCTGACAGTACCAGGCCTCGGCTGGTTGACCATACTTTTTATGTGCACTCCAAAAATTTAACTTCTAGCAACACCACATTTCAAAACCTGTTCTTTAATCCTGGCCATCGAAAAGGAATCATCATCAACATTAGTCTCAGTCTCGCGTGCTATATCTTGAATACACTGGAAGAGGCTGGACGATTTACACAGAACCGAGAGGCTTACAGAGTGGCAATAAAGAAAAAGTTCTGTGAAGGACACATCACATAGATAGATAGATATCCTTATAGGTAGAAAATTGCTTTTAAACTATCGTTGACTTTTGTAGATACTATAAATACATCCAATAAAATATGAACTTCCTTACTTTGTCTTGAACATTAAGCTATTTTTGGTGAGTTAGGATTGTGAGACATACTAACCACTCTGCAACAGACACTGACAATAAGACAAATATATATCTTGACATATAAAAAATCAGCATGAATAATTTGAATTTCACATAACACTTGAAGATTATGGCATGAAATCAAAATAACATTTACGGTACATATTTAATAGCAATCTAGTATCAAAGTATTAGTTATAAACAGATTATCTTCTTCTCGTTCACAGTTTAATATGTCTACATAGCAAGTATAAACAGATCTCTGTCGCACGTGTTGTCAGAGTCAACGAGGGAAGTAAAGAGTAGCAACACTATGACCTGTCATGCATATCATAAGAGCTGACTTAGGAGGTTTGGTGGTGTTCCAGAATATACGTCACTGACCCCAAAAAACATACTGAAGCCAGATGGGCCAGGCTTAAAGACGCAGACATTACAGCTAAGCTGTAAACCATGACATAGATGATTCTTCTCTCCACACTAAACCTGACATTAGCAACTGTTCACATACAGATCCATGACTTGAACTTTTGATGTGCTGCAATGTCAATTGTGAATCATTTATCATATTTGAACATGTAGTATGTGAATTATTTTTCCTTATTTTTTTCTAGCACACTTTTGTTTCTAGTTTGTAACTTTTTTTGTGGTGTGGTTACATTTATTATTCAAAATTCAATACAGAAACTCATGCAGATTCTCGAACATTTATATGGTGACATATATTATATTGATTAATTTGTTGTTATAATCAGGTCTGAGATCCATTGGATGACATTTTTTTTCAAAAAGTCCTTCTACCAATGGCGATTGTTAGTGAATATCAAATATAATCAAACACTATGTTCACATACAGTACAGTGGAATCAAACACTATGTTCACATATAGTACAGTACAGTGGAATCAAACACTATGTTCACATATAGTACAGTTCAGTGGAATCAAACTTAAGAGTATTCTTTTATAACATATTTCCCTATATAACAACACTTTTAAAAAATCCCCAATTATATTTATTCTTTATTATTTATAATCTAAAGTTAATTTCTGTTATTACATACATATTTTGTCGGTTCAGAACAAGTTGTTATAATGGGATTCCACAGTATGACATATTTTTGCGTTCATAATTGGATAATCTATACAATGATGCCACTACGGATATAATTTTTTGTTGCTGAGGTTTTGTGACACAAAGTTTTTTACAAAAAACAAAGTTAATTTTTTTTAATAATTATGAAAATAAAATTATTTGTTAACTAATTTAAATAATGTTATTCTCCTTCCTTTCATCTTTCTAAATATATAGACCTATAATATACTTTATATAGACCTATAATATACTATATATATATATATATATATATATATATATATATATATATATATATATATATATATACTACAATAATAATATATTAGGCGTCACTATACCGAAATCAGTGACCACATATCTACCAGAACCCAAAAAAAAGTGGAATCTTGTAAACTTATATAACTTGTGAAAAGATGAGAAATGCAGCAGTTCAAAAGTGGAAATTAGGTAGAAAGTCACAGGTAGACCAAAACCAACTTCAGTGGTCATTCCATGCCCAAACTGTCCAATGATATTTGCAGCCAGGATAGAGCTTATTAGCCATCTATGAACACATAGTCAAGGACATAACTGAATTTCAAAAGTGAATGTAACAAATAGTCATCATCATGATGTGACAGACAAACAACAATATACTAGGCCTATAATATACTAGACCTGTAATATAAAAATATATTTAGAAGTACAATTCCTTGTTCCAGTGATGGATGTTCTAACACAGAATTCCTGGTTCCAGTGATGGATGTTCTAACACAGAATTCCTTGTTCCAGTGATGGATGTTCTAACACAGAATTCCTTGTTCCAGTGATGGATGTTCTAACACAGAATTCCTGGTTCCAGTGATGGATGTATAACACAGAAATTGTTCACAAGAAACTACAACATCATGATGTGACAGACAAACAACAATAAACTAGGCCTATAATATACTAGACCTGTAATATAAAAATATATTTAGAAGTACAATTCCTTGTTCCAGTGATGGATGTTCTAACACAGAATTCCTTGTTCCAGTGATGGATGTTCTAACACAGAATTCCTTGTTCCAGTGATGGATGTTCTAACACAGAATTCCTTGTTCCAGTGATGGATGTTCTAACACAGAAATTGTTCACAAGAAACTACAACATCATGATGACTAACATAGAGGTTTTCCCTATCCTAACTAAAAATTTTCCTGCACTAATTTACATTCTACTGACCAAATTTCATGGTTGTTGAATGTCCATTAAATACCCTTGATGACTAACTTCAATGAATGATAGTCAAAACTTCATAAATACGGCAACCAAAGTGATAGTCTTAATAAAGATAGATCATTCAGGATAGTACAATATTCCAAAATGGCAGCACCAATGAAATAAAATCTATTGGTATTGTTTATGAGTATTTGGGCCTAATCAAGAAGAAACTACATTTCTGGAAAGTGAGATTTTGTTATATATATAGAAAGTAATGTAAATCCACACCAAGTATTATAATAAGTAGGATCTTATTCCTTAAATAACTCGGGGGTTTTCTAATTTATTCCAAAAATGCAAAAATTCATTACGATGCATAGAAAATGTCAAAGCTCTCTCACAAAAGCTTGATTTTACATGGTTTTTTTAAAGACGTCAATGTCTGTTTCTCAAAGATTTGCACTCACCCTTGTTGGTAATGGGAGATAAGCACGCTCTGGATTGCTGGTCATTAAAGTGTTACAACCAACAGTAAACATTGTTCCAATACAAAATATTGCATAGACTTACTAGAACCAAAAATTGTTTCAAGCTAAAGTTCTGAAACAGAGTATTTAAGGATATGCAAGATCTGAACTATGTATGATGACGACTATATTGTCGAATATACATTATATCGATGGGGTCTTTGTTACCTCTAATATTTTATGGTAGTGTGTCCTGATATAACCTAATTGGACTTTGTCCGCTGGTTGAAAGGGGCACGCCTCTCCAAAAGAGAGGCAAACTCATTAACTACCTACCAACTATGTATGAACATTCAATTGTTAACCTGCTCTATTCTAAGATGACTACAGTATATGATGCATGCAATGATCTACAGTTTAACATGATCTATCAAACAATGTGTTCAAATATCATAAGAATGAAGATGTTACACATCAAAATAAATACCACACACAATTTGTTCTTAAATGTTAAGTGGAGCAAACATAGCAAAGTAACAATGAGTGAGATCGGAACACCCATTAACGACAAACAATTGTAAAAATAATAAGACAGTCAACGTATTTAGGTTGAAATACTGTTACTTTTTGATGTACACATTTTAAACTTTTAATTCCATCGTGTTTGCAATAATCAAGAAGTCGTTGACTCAAAAACATAAAGTTGGTATACATTTATAATTTTGACACAAATCAATTAACCCTATTATTAATATATATATATATATATATATATATATATATATATATATATATATATATATATATATATATATATATATATATATATATATACGCAAGATAGCTTCAAAAAGTTACGGGTATAGTCGACTGGTGTTTGCATGAAGGATGTTGTTATGTAGATTATATGTTTAGAAGTTAATAATGACCTTGACGAAAGGTCATGACAGATGTGACTGATATATACTGTGAAGAGAAGATACAGATGCTTTTTTTGTGTGTTGTGCTGGTTGCATTGTCGGAGTTGAAAATTTCCTTGTTTGTATAAATGTCTAATTCTCTGTTTTGCTTGAGAAGTCACTCTCAATGGTTAATAAGGAAATGCACGATGATAGCCTCTTTTGACTAAGAGATGCAATCAGAAGACAGCGACCAGAAAAATGGAGAAATTTTGGATTATTCTGCTTGACAATGCTCCGGCACATCGACCCCTTCTGCTAAAGCAGTACCTAGCAAAGCACAATGTCATTATCTTTGAACTGCCTCCATATTCTCCTGACCTTGAACCTGCTGAGTTTTTTCTTGGTCCCCCCCCCCCCCCTCAAACTTAAATTGGCACTGAAAAGACAGTGATTCAAGAATGTAGATGATGTTATCACCAATGTGACAAGACAGCTGAAAGAGGTGTCAAAGAATGGGCTCTATGAATGTTTTCAGCAACTGTATGCATGTTGGCAAATGTGGGTAGTTGCAAAAGGGAACTACTTTGGAACTAATTTCTATATAATTCACTAATTCTATTGTTACTTATTTCTGTATAATCCACTAGTTTTATTTTTATTTATTTTTGTGAAATCCATTAATTTTGTTGTTACTTATTTCTATATAATCCACTACTTCATGAAACTTTTTGAAACTACCTCATAAAATATTACTCTTATTATGATGGAAAAATCTATTGATGTATTAAAACCGGGACATTTTGCCATCCTTATAAGGTTTTTCCGAACACTGAGACAAAGAATCTAAAACTGGTACTGTCCTGGTAAAACTGGGACATCTGGTAACCCAATATTTAATATACCGGTACTTAACATACCATACTTAATTCCCAGCAGTCTGATCAAATAAATTATACTTCTTTCTGTTTCTGTACTGGAGGTACATTGTATGTTGTCACCAGATTTTCAATTATGTTCTTTTTGCCATACAATATTTCTTATGATTCCCTTTTCTCAATAAGTATAAGTATGAGATTTATTCACGCTAATTTTTCTCACGGATTACAGAAACTGCTGTTTCACTCATGTCATCATCACCAGGTGCCATGCTGGCTGGCATAGACGATCATGGCTCTCTGTCTACAGTATTATGTATCAAGATCGCTGTTGTTTCCCTGCCATGCCAGGTTGTCAAACTGTCTAATATTTTTTAATTTTGTCGCTTTCTGTCTCTGTTGTCTTCAATCTTACCTGTTGTGACTATGTTCTCTAAACCTGCCTGTCTCATGCATTGGCCAAAAAATGAAGATTGTCTTTTTCTTATATTATTTATTAAGGTCCGTTTCGCATTTGACTCAACACTTCCACATCAGTTTTTCTGGCAGCTCATGGTATTCTCAGCATTCTTCTGTAGAACCACATCTCTGTTGCCTCCAATCTCCCACTTTCCAGTTTGTTTATTGTCCAAGACTCGCACCAATATGTTAGTATAGGGATTATATAGCACTGCAGAGCTCTCTTCCTCACCTCTAATGACAAGGTCATATTACACAGTATATTTTTCATTTTTCTGAATTTGTTTTTGCCTGTCCTATTCTGCTTCTTATTTCTGTTGAACTTCTTCCATCTGCTGTAATCGTTGTACCTAAATATTTGAATTGTTGGACCTGTTTTAATACTATACCATTCACTTTGATCTTGCAAGGTGTGGTATTTCGTTTCTTTGAAATAACGATTACTTCTGTTTTCTTGATATTTAGGAAGAGGCCTTTCTCTTTACTTTCTGTGACTACTACATTAATTAAATCTGGAAGGTCTTCCTCAATTTTTGCAATCAGAACAGTGTCATCCGCATATCTCAAATTATTTATGTTATGTCCTCCCACTCATATTTCTGGGATATCTACTATTGATATAGTCGCGGCTGTTTTACTACCTATTTTTAGTGCCTGATTTATGATTAAATTCTACCTCTTCAGCATTTGCTCTACTATATTCACTTGGATATCTTGAGGCTGTACATCAGATTATGATATCTTGAGGCTGTACACCAGATTATGATATCTTGAGGCTGTACATCAGATTATGATATCTTGAGGCTGTACATCAGATTATGATATCTTGAGGCTGTACATCAGATTATGATATCTTGAGGCTGTACATCAGATAATGATATCTTGAGGCTGTACATCAGATTATGATATCTTGAGGCTATACATCAGATTATGATATCTTGAGGCTGTACATCAGATTATGATATCTTGAGGCTGTACATCAGATAATGATATCTTGAGGCTGTACATCAGATTATGATATCTTGAGGCTATACATCAGATTATGATATCTTGAGGCTGTACATCAGATAATGATATCTTGAGGCTGTACATCAGATTATGATATCTTGAGGCTGTACATCAGATAATGATATCTTGAGGCTGTACATCAGATAATGATATCTTGAGGCTGTACATCAGATTATGATATCTTGAGGCTGTACATCAGATTATGATATCTTGAGGTTGCACATCAGATTAAAAACTGTGTGTGCAAATGTCAGCTTCCAGCAACTACATTTGAGGGATAGTACTATTCAAAAAGTGATGTATAACAACTGCCAAACTGCTGCCTAATACACATACAAAGAAAATTGTTTAGAGTTAGTCATGAGAAAGTTACAGATATCAGTCTCTTGAGTCATTTCAACATTCTAAGAATTTAAAACTTAGAAATTTTCTACACTTCAAAACAGTGCAGAGTCAATTTATAGACTATCGGTATATATTCAATTAATTTTTCACTTGTAAAATGTGTTTCAGGAATCATTCTCTACTGGAGTATTACATTGTTTTTGCTAAGATCTTTTATCTGTAAGACAGGTATCAGAGCACATTGGCTATTGGTCAAAGTGTAACAATAATTATCCAAACATACAAATAGTAAATAATGGCTTGAAAGTCACTACTCAGCCTTGTGTAATGGATCAAAAGCCACAATTTGCCTTGTGTAACGTGTCAAAATGTTACAACTTAGCCTTGTGTAATAGGTCGCCACAACTTGGCCCTGTGTAACAGATATAAAGTCATAACTTGGCCCTGTGTAACAGATATAAAGTCACAACTTGGTCTTGTGTAACAGATCACAAGTTACAACTTAGCCTTGTGTAACAGATCACATGTTACAACTTAGCCTTGTGTAATAGGTCGCCACAACTTGGCCCTGTGTAACAGATATAAAGTCATAACTTGGCCCTGTGTAACAGATATAAAGTCACAACTTAGCCTTGTGTAACAGATCACAAGTTACAACTTAGCCTTGTGTAACAGATCACAAGTTACAACTTAGCCTTGTGTAACAGATCACAAGTTACAACTTAGTCTTGTGTAACAGATCACAAGTTACAACTTAGCCTTGTGTAACAGATCACATGTTACAACTTAGCCTTGTGTAATAGGTCGCCACAACTTGGCCCTGTGTAACAGATATAAAGTCACTACTTGGTCTTGTGTAACAGATCACAAGTTACAACTTAGCCTTGTGTAATCCATGCCCATGATATAAACATTACTTCACAACAATAAACAACATCAATGATAACAAAAAATATTAGTAAAATATATAACATGCTGACAGATATATTCTATGTTATACAAGCAATAATGATGTATTTAAAATCAACAAAAATCTAGACAAAAATGAAATGCATTAACAACAGGATGCTACCAATATAATAAAAATATCGGAGGATGACCGACAAAATGGAAAATGTAGTAGTAACCAGAGAAATGTTACTACCAAGAGAGTTTAAAAGCACATTCAAGGCAAAGAACACATGCATTTATGTACAGTAAGAACACATGCATTTATGTACAGTAAGAACACATGCATTTATGTACAGTAAGCAAGAGAGATGTGTAATCAATTAATTAAATGACTAGAGAGCAAAGATACATAAAATGTGTACAGTGCTAAAATCAATACTTGGGAGAGGTTGTTTCATCACCCCACGGGTGGTCTAATCATGATTTATCTAGATCAGTAAAGACTGAAATAATCTCTGCTGTAGTGGAGCGAGTTGGAGATTCTTGTCTGAACTTCAGGAGTGTCTGTGGAAGGGGTCAATTGATTGGTTTAATTCCTTTCACCAGCATGGCTTGAGTTTGCAAACAAGTCAAAGTTAACCAGAGTAGAAGTCAACTCAACTCACCCTACTGACACTAAGTCAACAAGTTCCCAAGTCAATCTTTTATGCAATATGAACCATTTTTGGTCACTGCCTGACACAGAAAAAAGAGATCCCAACTCATGCTCCCTCTGCCAATGTTTCTTCTTCTGCCCATGTCCAAAATGTATGTTTTTAGGAGTGACCAGAGATAAATTACCAGTGTCTGTCATAACCCAAGCAGCTTGAAATGCATTTTATGCAACCTTTCTCTGTCATTTAGCTATTCTAGCTATCCATCTTATCCTATCCTATCCAATGCTATCTATCCATTGATCTAGCTATCTATCCATCCATCCACCCATCCATATCTAATCTAATCTACTTCCTTCCCTACATTCATGCATTCATCATATATATATATATTTATCCATATCCATCTATAAACCTGCTGTGTCGTAAGAGTAACACAATGGATGCTTCAGCACATAGAGACCTCCAGCGAATTGTATCTTCAATGATGTGAATGAGTGAGGAAAGATTTCGTCCTGTCCATTTCTTTATATTGTCTGTCCATGTTTTTATTTGTCCTCCTCTGCTTTTCCACCGTAGTCAGTTCCCTGCAGCAAGCTTGCTACAAAAAGTTTTAAAAAAATAACATGCACATACACACACATCAGTATAAATTATTTCTCATACCCTGTTCATTATAGTGTCTATTGTGACTGTAAATGTGGCAGATAAGCATAATTATGAATAAATTTTCTAATGTTTTTTAACACTCAGTATGTGAGTTCAATAGTGTTTCATCCGAAAATGGTTTAACTTTTAGTGAAATTAATCTCAGTTTTTGGTTCAATACATGAAGACGTGTTTACATTGTAATGAAAAAATCTTAAAACTTGAATAACTAATCCTACATTATGTAACGAAACAAAATATTAATAAAGACGCATTTTACAGTCACTAGATGCATCTATCTACTGTCGGGTGCTCCGCACAGACAGCCCCTCTCTGACCCCCCCCCCCTTGGAAGAGGGAGCTCCCAGTGCATAGCACGCAAATCAATTCATCCGGCAGTAGTCCTAGCAGCGTTTTAATCTCTGATTAAATTAACCATTTTTGACAACGTTTACTAGTCATGTGATTACAGAAAGCTGCACATACTATACCAAAGTTGGAATGAAACTGCACATAATATTAAAAAATTGGAATGTTGGTACTTGTTCTTATACTGCTGGGATATAAGATTTAGTTTTAAGAGTTGGATGAATTGATCACATTATGGTATAATTTACAGAAGCCATCAGTGAAGAACAATCATACACAAGCTATTAATGAAGAGCAGTCACACAGAAGCTGTTAATGAATAAAGCTGTCATAGAAATTATAAACAGATGGATCTGAATGTCAATCTGACCTGGACCTCTGGAACCGGCATTATTGGAACTGGCATAGGTGCACTGTACATGACACGCTGGAGCATAGGTTCATTACCTTCTGCATCGTCAGCAATGATGTCGCTGCATGCTCTGATGTTCTCCTCCAATTTTGAGGCTCCAAAAGTCAACATCTTTGCTTTGACCGGCCTCTTCTCATGTTCTCTGTTTGAAGAAAAGAGCACTGACTAACATCTCAAATAGCCAGATATGCATTTGTCTGGAACCCACAATGTGAAAGAGCAGAGGTGATAAGCCACAGAATACTTGGTGGAAAACAATTAGGAGACAGATCGGAATCCCCTGCGAGGAACTAATTAGCATAGAAGAGAAATCATTCAAAAGCACAAAAATGTTATATTGCACACACAAAAAAACAAGGTTTAATATTTAACAGACTACCATCTCAAACATTGTTGGGATGAAAACTTGATAGCAGTCTAAATGTGTAAGACTTCTTATAAACAATTGGTTCAAATCAAATGTAGATTACTAGAACTGCGACCTCCACTATTTTTTATGTCTATCTATCTATAAACCTGTAACCCGTCATGTTCAGAGAGGTACCACATTGGATGCATCAACACAATACACTCCTCCAGCAATTTCTCTCTTCAATAATGTAGGAAAGTGAGGAAATATCTTGCCTTGTCCAGTCCTTGATATTGTCTATCCATACTTTTATTTGTCCTCCTCTGCTTCTTCTATCCTTGATGATTCCCTCCACTATTTAAATTCATTTGATAGTTAAAAGTTCTGATAGAATCAATTTGGCTAGCTTCTGTGCTCGAAAAGAGTGTATACCACCATAAGTATTTTTTAAATTTAACTTGAACTTAAATGTGTATAGAAACCCAGGTAATGAGATAAATATTTGACACATCACTTTACGTAACTTTCGTCCAATCAGAAGGCAATGTCTCATACTTAGTGATTAATTATTTAAGTGTACTGATCCTGTCATTGATACTAATCTGGTGCAGACATAAATTCATTAGGCAGGTCTTGTAGTATACTAGATCCCCCATCTATCAAAAATACTTCTCTATGGTGAGATTAAGAAGTGCACATGCTCACAATGTGGACAAAAGAAGCATTACAAGGATTCACTAAAGATCTTATGGAAAATCTTTGGTATAAACCTTGACACATGGAAAGATACTGCATGAAAAAGAGCTACATGGCAGTCTGCAATAAAAACAGACGCAACATTCTCTAAAAAAAGGATAAATGCAGCAGATCAACAATGGAGGCTAGCTAGACAGTTAAGGGTTGATCGAACCATCATTTCTTCAAACCATAGAAAGTGATCATCCCACGCCCACAATAAGGATCTTTGAGGCTATCATAAATAGTATCAGAAACCTATGAGCACATAAATATAACTCTTAACTGAACTTCATCAAGTGGATGTAACAAAGACTATCATCATCATACGATGTGAAACTGTATAAACTTGCTTGGTTTGGACAAGTAGTAATTAATTGTAATGAAATACACTCTACACTTTTTCCTTTCTAAAATTATTTTGCCATGAACAGTTAAGAGTGGAAGGAGAAGAGGTACAAAAGAAAATCTGGGATTTTTAACATCAATGAATGATTTTTCTGTAAACTAAATTTCTGAGAACAGTTGTATTTGGAAGGCATTTTTGGGCTAATGTCTCCAATTTGGCATCCCTAAGATCCTGATGTTAAAAAAAAATAATTCAGATTGTTACATCATTCATAACAAACTGTTACAAAAGTTTTAAAAATTAACATTTTGATTGTTACATCATTCATAACAAACTGTTACAAAAGTTTTTAAAAATAACATTTTGATTGTTACATCATTCATAACAAACTGTTACAAAAGTTTTAAAAAATAACATTTTGATTGTTACATCATTCATAACAAACTGTTACAAAAGTTTTAAAAAATAACATTTTGATTGTTACATCATTCATAACAAACTGTTACAAAAGTTTTAAAAAATAACATTTTGATTGTTACATCATTCATAACAAACTGTTACAAAAGTTTTAAAAAATAACATTTTGATTGTTACATCATTCATAACAAACTGTTACAAAAGTTTAAAAAAATAACATTTTGATTGTTACATCATTCATAACAAACTGTTACAAAAGTTTAAAAAAATAACATTTTGATTGTTACATCATTCATAACAAACTGTTACAAAAGTTTTAAAAAATAACATTTTGATTGTTACATCATTCATAACAAACTGTTACAAAAGTTTTCAAAAATAATATGCAGCTTGTTACATCATTCATAACAAACTGTTACAAAAGCATTAAAAATAACATTTTGATTGTTACATTAGTCATAACAAAGTTTGTTATATCATTCATAACACACAGTTAAAAAAGTTTTTAAAAATAACATTCAGTTTGTTACTTTAGCCATCAGTTACACACTAACTGTTACAACAGCTTTCAAAAATAATATTCTGATTGTTACATCAATAGTACAAAAATTGTTACATTGGTTTTCATAAATAATATTCTGATTGTTATGTCAGTCATCACAGCCATACATAAATTATTATTATAAACTGCCACAAAACAGACTGATCATTTTTCGAAGTCTATAAATAAACAACTGCATCATAATGCCAAAAAAGACCTCGGAATTAATCAGTTAAAACTAAATTATTATATCACCTCGGAATTAATCAGTTAAACTAAACTATTATATCATAATTCTATGATATATTTTAAAATACATGAAATGGCAATTTATAAATGAAACATAAAATGATTTAATCCATCCATCTTTAACCCATAACCCATCAGATTCCATGGGGTAATGCAAAGGTTGGATCTTAACAAACAGATGTAGTACCTCTATGATCTTGACAGATTATAGGTCTCCGGATTGATGGATTAAATAATTTAACATTGCATTTAGAAATTGCTATTTCATACATTTTAACTCCTATTCTCAGGGAAGCCACTAAAACAGGCAGCTAAGATGATCCCTTCTGCCAGTAAGCCAATAAAATGCAATTTTTATAGTTACTTCTAAGCAGATTACAGCAGGGAAGGTAAACACTTATCAAGAGATAGAGTTTAAAACAGTTTTATCATACTTAATAAAGTAAATATATCCACCAGTTAAACCTTTCGTCCACTGAATTATTGCAATGGATAATAAAACTTGCATGGTTTGGACATGTATGTTGACATGATTCCATTTCTTCTTCTTCTTCAGTGTTCATTCTCAAACTCCCGCTGGATCTCTTTTGTAGCAGGACCATTGTCCTACTAGATTTTCAGCAGGATGTAGTCCAGAGAATGGAAATGTGTTGTGTCACGGTTTTATTTGCGCCAATGGCCCGACACATCCGTCTTTGGCGGGTTTCCATTTCAATAAAGATACTTTATGGAATGGCCAAAGGTGAAAGAAGCAGAAGAGGACAAAGAAAAGTACGGACATACAAAATCAAGGACTGGACAGGACAAGATTTTTCCTCACTCACCGCAACATTGAAGATAGAATCACTGAAGGACTGTATGTTGATGCATTCAATGTGGTATCCCTACAACTGATTCAGAAAGTCAAAACAGGTGATGTACGTAGGGGATGGATGGAGTCATTAGAGAGAGAGCTAAAATGCAGGCCTCAGTGTGAAAAATCACGCTATCTTTGTCTCTAGACATGCAGGTGTGGAGGGAAATGAATTAACTAGACTCATCACTATAACAGTTAGTCAGCCTATGGACCGAACAGACATACTAATTGCTCTCTGTGAGTCCACACGATCTGATGATTTTTGAAAGAAAGAACTTTTTTGAGTAAATATTGAGAATCCATGAATTGGGAGTGAGGATAGGTGTAGTCCATAGAGAACACATAACAAAGATTTCAAAAAGAGTAGGGAACCAACATAGAACCAGAACCATCAGCTGTTATACCCCGAAATATTTACTGAAGCAGAGATCTGAGCACCTATGGACATGTCAGGTGGGAGAAGAGGATAATCTACATTCCTAATACCCCTACAACCCTGACTGGTTACGAGTTTATTAATAGATAGATAGAAAGAAACGTTAAAAAAAATTACAAGATATAACCACTCCTTGTAAAAAAAAAAAAAACACTTTGTGACAAATACTATAAATGAGAACTTCATGGCACAATGTGACTTGAGCAATGCTTTAATTCCATGCTACTGGCACCTGTTCTCATCGAGACATGTTTTCAGAATTTGACCACACTGCATCTCTAAAAAGATGCAATTTTAGTTAAGACTTCAAATGTCTATATTCTCAAGAGTAGCATATAGCCGGGTTGATAGTTAGCTGTTTACTATTCTCAAGAGTAGCATATAGCCGGGTTGATAGTTAGCTGTTTACTATTCTCAAGAGTAGCATATAGCCGGGTTGATAGTTAGCTGTTTACTATTCTCAAGAGTAGCATATAGCCGGGTTGATAGTTAGCTGTTTACTATTATCAGGTAACATCATGCCAGGTTTGAAATCACACCCGGACAAAAAAATTGCCTGTGTCGTGATTTCTTACCTGACACAACCGCTCCTCTAGTCGACCCAGCTGTAAGTGGGTACCTGATGTGTGAGTTAGGGGAGGTAAAGAGAGCAAGGAAGGGAACTGGACACCTCACCTAATAGTTACTGCTGCTTAGTAAATGATGAGTTATCTTCATCCCCGAAGGCAGGTTGCTGCCATGGGAACTACCTTTACCTATATTCTCATATGGATATGGACCAGTCAATCAAAACACAGAAAATGAAAACACACACACTGCATAGATATTAAAATTCCTTGAGGACCACAAACATTTAACATCAGTACGTGCCATCAGGCCTCAGTACTACAAGGACCATTAAGTCTCCTTGTAAATATAAATAACGCATAAACAGAAACAAGGTGTTTTTTTCAGATGTGTTATGTTGCTTCAAGGTTGCAAGACAAATAGGAGCCAGCTGGATAAATCGGGTTTGAATCCTGTCTACTGCGTTCTCATTTTTTTTCTATAACTCCTTGATGCTTGATAAATATATTATTCATAATATCATGTACAATCAAATTAGTTGAACTAAGCATGAATGCAAAGATGACTGCTTTGTAAAATTATATGCATATCAAAGCAACCACTGGAATGTTGTAACTAACTCAAGAACAGTGTCAGAATGTTGAATTCAACTGAACAGTTGATTCATGCAAAAATGATAGATTTAATTATGGTGAATACTAAAATGTTGGATTCAAATATATTGCAGTTCATGCAAAAAAAACCTGAAACAAAACATACAACTGTTTTATAATAGAATACTGCAAAACAAATAAATAATTGCTGTTGGTTAGAATATTGGATCCAAATAAATTATTAATTCAGAATGCAATCTGAATCAAACATAATCATTATTTTTATACTTAACATTCATTTACTACTGGCCATGTCTTCTGAAATTTGTTAATGATATTACATATATCCTATGTTACTTTAAGCCAAAAATATATAAATATTTGTCAGAATTTATCATTGTTAAAAACCTGTCCATAAGTAGAAAACTTCAAAAGCAGGGTAATAAAGATTTGTAAATCAATGGGTGCACATAGGATATATAAACAAATCAACGTTTCAACTACAAGGTCTTTATCAAAAATACAAAACAGAATATGGCAAATGAAGGATGGCAAATGAAGGATAGCACTGCCTATGATCACAAGACATTACTAAATAAAGGTAAATGTTGAAAGGAAATGAATTATAAATGGTAATACAGTGTTGTTTGGCATATGGCTGAGAGGTTAGAGCGTTAGTCTCATAGCCTAGAGCCCAGGGTTTTGACTCCAGGTAAAGAGTGGGTGTTTTTCTGTCAACGGTAAATTAAGTACCCCCCCCCCTGTATATGTTTTGGTGACAGTAAGGACATGTGGCCTTTTATCGCATAGCCAAAATCACCTCCTTGCACTCCCTAATGAGAAAACATGCAGTCACAAGTTTTTAATACTGCATGTATACGACAATCGATAATTGACCTGCAGTAAAACTGTTTCATCATCATCAAGTGACATATTCTTTCCAGAAAGTAGTCTTCTCTATGGTTCTTTTGAATCCTCCGCAGTCTTGAGCAAGCTGTCCCACCTCTTTTAGGGACATGTGCAGGCATTCCTCAATCCAACAGCGTCTTGGGTGGCCTTTACCCCTGTTGCCTTTACTAACACTCTCTCCATGCCATCATGTCCTTTAGTGTGACTGAAAGTACCTAGCTTTTTCCTTAATATTAGAAGCCAACCTTCCTGGGCGTTGATTGTACTCTTCTGGATTGTACGCGTCCTGTTTTCAGACTTGTGTTGAAATTATCAACAATTGTTTTTTTTAAGCGGTCGTCTACAATATCTTTCAGGAGGCTTTAGAGTATTCCATTAGGTCCTGGTGTTTTCTAATGTTTTCTTTATGGTCTATTTTACATCCTCCAGCAAGACCAGTTCCTCATCAGCGATATTGCTTGTTACCAGCGATGCTGTTAAAGTGGCCACTATAGTATTACGTTCATCAATATTGTTCTGATGCACCTCATGGTTTATTTTTCTTGCAGTCCATGGTATTTTCACAACTTTTCTACAGCACTCTCAGGGACTTCCAGCCAATATGGCGAGTGAAAATGTATGTGATTTCTTCAAAGTCATAATAATCGGATATTCCTCCTGAAAGCAATGGCAAACTACTGGAGTAAAATGTCAAGAAATTTTTTTATGGCTGTAGTGAATAATTCATATTGGAACTAGCGAGTGTTCATTTTAGCAATGTTGTTTACCAATAGGTTATAATGGAAAACAAATTAATAAGATTTACATTTCACAAACAGACACATAAAACAATAGTCAATTTGCAATAACATTATTTTTAATTATCTGTTCTTTGTCTTGTATTGTTTTCTGGATAAAGACCTTATGGTTGTTATTTCAATATCAAGATATTATTTTATCTCCCTAATATTGATTTAGTCTGTTTTATACACCTTTAGCTATACTTTTTGTGTGTCAGCCTGTTTTTCGACTATCAAAATATTAGTTTGGTGTTTTTTCATATGTACCTATTTTATTCTGTAGTGAAATACAACAATAACTTAGCACTGAAAGTCTTCACTGAACCAGGACTGCCAAGACCAAAGAAGATAGACATATTTACAGATTGCAGATCCCTACTGGAATCAATCCAGAACAACAGAAACAAAAGCCTTCTGTACAACATCAGACATGAGCTAAGACAGATCCAAAAAACAACAGCTATTGCCCTTCAGTGGATACCATCACACTGTGGAATCACGGGAAATGAGAAAGCGGATGCTCTGTCAAAGGCAGGCAGTGAAATGGAGCAACACAGACACCCACTGTCTTACGGAGAAGTAAAAACAAATAATCCGCAACACATACTCAGCAAAGTGGAAGAAACAAATAGAAGGGGAATACTAACATCATGCAATAGATCTCCTCCAAAGATATCAACAGACCACAATATTTCGCCTTAGAACAGGCCACTGCAAACAGTTGGGTCACCTTTATTGATTAAGGATCTCATACACAGATGAATGTCCATGTGGATCCGGAACCCAGACTCCAGAACACATACTTCAGGACTGCCCAACATACAAAGAGCAAAGACAGCAGACCTGGCCAGAGGATACAGACTTGAGGCAAAAGCTATGTGGCAGCCGCTCTGACCTGGAGAAGACAGTGGACTTCGTCGTGATGACAGGTCTGACGGTATAGCATGACCACATGCTGAACGCAGAAGAAGAAGAACAATAACTTAGTCCAGACCAACAAAATATTTATGTACTAGAAATTCACCATATACAATACAAACAATAAAGAATAAATATAAGTGGGGATTTACAAGTGTTGTTAAGTAGGAATATATGGGTACATGACCAACACATGTGACCAAATCACATGATAATGGTTCAACTTTTTAATGTTATGCGCAGAGCCATGTAATCTCTGTTATAATTTACAGATGTTCCATGTTGTCACAGAAATATAACCTACCCCACCCCCCCCTTCTAACCACTAAACATCCTACTCCTCAATACTAGAACTCTAACACTCCCCCTCACAAAAACTAAATTATGCAATCTACTCTCCATGCTATATTTGTTAACTTAAATGCCAACAAAGGGACCTAATAAAAGTAATGTTTATACTACTAGTGATTATGTACCCCTACAAAGTTTCATACAATAACACCGGTTTAATATTGTTACGAGTTTATGGTTTATTCTGCTAAAACTTGGTCACATCTCCCGAACATGAACCAAAATTTGTTTTAAATGTGTGCCATAAAGGAGGATACCACTGTATGAATATTTTTACAGGCTGAATATCTATCTAGACATGAGAATCAAAACTATATGTGACAACAACAAAAATATGTGTACATATATATATATATATATATAAGGATAGCCATAGGTAAGGAGGAGGAAAGGAGGGGAGAAGGACAACAAGACATACCGAGCATAGTGGGAGAGAGTGGATCAAATCATGAGGGCAAGCACAATAATAGAGAAACAAACAAACCTACGGTAATGAGAAGGTAAAGGAAAAAATATTCAACTCTGAATATTCTGTAGAGTGGCAAACATGTCAAGTGTGTGGGAGAGGCAGGAAGAATTATTGGATTATTTCATAGATTGTCATAACAAGGCAAATATAGCTGGTGCAAAGATCAAAAGAAAAATTATTTAGTTGTAATGTCTTGTGCTTGTTTTTTTTTATTAGTGTCATTTTCAGTAATGGTAATTTCATGGTAAACACTTTAATTTACCTATATCTGCTCATACTTGTATTAGCTCTGTGTTACCGAAGCCTCCATATTTTCATATTGTAGGGTAACCTCTGATATTCCAGCCATTTGAAATATCTAGTTTTTTTTTTGAGTTTAGTTCATATGTAAAATTTTCTTTATACTGCTCCACTTCTAACAAATCATCACCAATCCCACAACCACTTAGGGTTCACAGGGATGTCACTGAACAATCAACTCACATCACCAATCCCACAACCACTCAGGATTCACAGGGATGCCACTGAACAATCAACTCACATCACCAATCCCACAACCACTCAGGGTTCACTCCCACAACCACTCAGGATTCACAGGGATGCCAATGAACAATCAACTCACATCACCAATCCCACAACCACTCAGGATTCACAGGGATGCCACTGAACAATCAACTCACATCACCAATCCCACAACCACTCAGGGTTCACAGTGATGCCACAGAACAATCAACTCACATCACCAATCCCACAACCACTCAGGGTTCACAGTGATGCCACTGAACAATCAACTCACATCACCAATCCCACAACCACTCAGGGTTCACAGTGATGCCACTGAACAATCAACTCACATCACCAATCCCACAACCACTCAGGGTTCACAGTGATGCCACTGAACAATCAACTCACATCACCAATCCCACAACCACTCAGGGTTCACAGGGATACCACTGAACAATCAACTCACATCACCAATCCCACAACCACTCAGCGTTCACTCCCACAACCACTCAGGATTCACAGGGATGCCACTGAACAATCAACTCAATAATTCTGCCATATATTTCTATTCCTTGTTTGAGAATCTTAATCTTGTCCAGTTCGAATCTATTTTTATTAATAATTTTTATAATTATTATTAATTATAGAAATTCTTATACTAATACTTGATCTGAAAAATATTTTTTGTCAAGGGGCAGTTAATTCTGAGTGCATTCAATAGTTTATGAGCTGCCAGGGATTCTTAAAATATGTGCAATGATTACCTATGGTGATGCTGAGTTTACACCTGTCTCGGACAGTCACTTACAGCATCTTCTTGTGGTCAATTTCAAATACTTAAAATGTATTGCATCATGGATGAGATAGATAAATGATATTCACTAGAGATGTACCTTAGCACAATCTAAACTTATATAAAAGTATAGAAGGATTTTTAAAAATAAATATCCATATGGATCCCATGGTGTCACAGAGGTTGAGAGTGACAATAACTAACTTGGATATCTGTTGGCTGTGTTGCAGTAATGAATATTACAATCTGGGTGTAATACAAACCAAACTTACACAACATCATACAAGTACCTAGAGGGAGTTTTTTTTTTTTAAACTATGGAGATCTGATGGTGTCAGAGAGGAACAAAACTGATCTGAATATCTGTTGGAAGCGTTACAGCACATAACTTTAAAACTAGAGTTGAATACAATTTAAATATACATAAATTCATAAAAGTGCCTAAGAAAGGGTTAAGGAAGGTTAAGTAAAGGATGTTATGGAGTTCCCTGTGAAGTGTCACAGAGGTTAAGTGTGACCATAACTGACCTGGATGTCTGTTGGAAGCATTGCAGCATAAAACATTACAGACTCGGATTCTGCGCCAAGTTGATCATTTGTAGCTTCTAACATGTTTACTTTTCTGTATGATTGTCTTGTCAAGGATTTGCGTGCCTGTACTGGTTCTGGTGGTACGGATCTGTGTATGAGGAAGAGTATTGTAACAAAACGTGATGTCTGATTACAAACTGACCTGAACCATTGTAGGCACAATAACACTGTCATCGGATTCAGACATCATAGAGTTCATAGAGTATGCCATCATGGCTTGAGGTGCCAGTTTTGAAAATGTTGCAGCTCTCATGAACGTAGGTTCTCGGGGAGTGGAAGGCCTGCATTCACAAGATGATATCTGACTGCTTTATACTTTTACAAATGTTGTTTATCAATAAGATACAAACTGATAACACACAGTCGGACTGCAGTAAGGCTATGATCCAATTGATGCACAGTGAAAACACAGAATCATCAAATTTTAAGAATCACTAAAAACACAATATTTCTTTTGTTCTTGATAAAGACTTGTAATAAAAATGTCAATTTTATATTTCTAATAATTTGTAGAATTTAATTATCCTGCACTTTTGCTTCTTGTTAAATATTAATAAGAGGTCAAAGCAAAACCACAACATTATATATGGGCTATGTACACACAGACATAAAGGTAGATATGCAAAGCACATCAATATTTATATGAAAGAAATTCTGGGATTAATATTTGGTTTTTGCTAACCCTACTGCCAATAATATTCTTTAACTTCAAACGCATCAAGTGTTTGAATGTTAATACAGCATTTTGGTGATTAGTGGCAAATACCATATCATATGAAAAGTTTTTTAATTTTTTCAAATTTTTAATGAAATTTTGTTTCATAGTTCTTTTTTATGCAAAGTTTTGTTAGAACATCTTTGTTGATTTTTTTCTCTTTCCATGAATTTCTCCCTATTCTTCTATTATATCACACCTTTGACACAAGGATTACTGATACATGAAAGCTGTTTGCTTTTCAGGACAATTTTAGAGAGTTTAAAAGTAGACTTACAGACTATGTTTGTTTTTGTAGTGAATTGAAACATAGCAAAGAAATGCAACACTGTTTACCTTTCATGCATGTTGTAAAAGGCAACTAAGGAGGTTTTGGGATAGAGTAGGCTATCCTATCTCATATAGGGTCAAAGAGATCCAGAAGCCATACGGTCAGATGTGTCAGGTCGACAGGTACAGATATCACAGCTAAATTGTAAACCATAAGACAATGCATCCTGTTTTCTGGTCTACGTCCTGCTAATCTGCAGGAGTTTGAAAACAAATGAAGAATACGAAGTAGTTGGTTCCTACTGTAAAGTAGTTCCCTTGTGACTCACGAAACTGAAGGAAGCACCCCTAGTAGTCACTTGTCAAAATATCCCTCATTAATCACATCTCTTGAATCTCCTAAATTTAACAAATTCTGTGACCTTCCATATCTACGTATTATGATTTTCCAGCAATAAAAAGTATGTCTTGAAACTTAAGTGAACAACCCTCATACATATACATTCCTGTTGTAATTTGAAATTTTGTTTAACCTTTAGCTGCAAGGATGAGTTCATTCCCATTTTGTTATCTATCTCCTCATTGCTAAAATCGGCCTGCGCCAATAGTCATCAACCATCTTATTCATGCTGAATTTATTTTCTGATGTCAATAAGTAACAAGTACCATGAAAGATTTATTATTTTTGTAGGACTACAGAAGGATTCAGCACAGGGTAAAAGTCGTTGCGGAAAGAATTTAGCAGCTAAAGGGTTAACCAACAAGCAATAAACATGCTAGCAGTCGAGGTTGCCATGCAAAATTAACTCTGATTCAGAATATAATGTTGGTCTCTGAGAAAACACTGTAAACATGATGCACTGCATGCAGCAATGCTGTTTGTGATGCTGTTTGTGATGCTATACTGTATATAAACTGAGTATAGCATATAAAAGCTGTGAGATGTACGGTATATTTTTAGCACAGATAATGACCAAAATATATGAACCTGGACGGCAGGATTGGCTAGTATTTGGCCAGGTTTTATGTGATATGTGTCAGCATGTGGGACTGTGTCACACAAGATATCTTCTGCTGGTGTTGGGTTACTGTAAAGTTTTATTTTTGGACCACCAAATGACCTCCTCTTTATGGTACCACTGAAAGAATTCATCACTATTTATTTGCCTAGCAGTGACTCTGGGTACTTACAATAATTTTCATAACAAAGTTAACTCGAGGGGTTATTCATAAATTATGTCAACAATTGGGGGGGGGGGGGGGAGAGGTGTCTGAAAATGCTTGATAGTTGTTGACAAGGGATAGGGAGGGAAAAGGGAGTTGATGGCAAAAGTTGACACCAACAACAATTGTTTTAATATATATACTAAAATAATTGTTGGAATTGGAAACATTTTTCACCAAATCAGAAATACATCATGCAATGTCTTAGTACTTTTGCTAACAATTTTAGGGGAGGGAGGGAGGGTGATTTTTGTTATAACTAATGGGGATCCCTGAATTCTTGACAATTTGTTGATTGGATGGGGGAGGGGGGGGGAAGTAAAAAATTGGCACATAATTATTGACATAATTTATAGACAGCCCTGAGTCAATGTTACAGAATTCAGGTAATCTCATAAGTATTCAGTGTCTTTATATTGACTTTTCAGAACATTTTCTCAGTAACTTCTGCCACTGTTATGAATCTCATTCCCCAACTCATTGACTAAGGCACTACCTAGTTGATGCTAGGTTCAATGAGGGATTAGACCATGCCCTGATACAGTTATGAATCTCAATCCCCAACTCATTGACTAAGGTACCTACCTAGTTGATGCTGATAGTCTGTGCATTCATTGTACAGCTGATCAACCTTGTGTTTTCCATAAGAATTATTGTTATACAGTTGTACAGCTGAACAACCTTGTGTTTTCCATAAGAATTATTGTTATACAGTTGTACAGCAGTCTCACTTATTATCAATAGGCAGCAAAAATATATCCAGTTTGTTCATGTTGCATTTTCACATTGAACTTTTTCACAAACATCCCTGGTTGAAGCTACAAAGTTACGTTTTTATCAGTGTTACTCTCTACAGTTCCATGTGATTACTGGTTAAACAAGGCTGCCCTATGTCACCATTACTATTCAATATCGCAATTGACTGGGCTATGAGAAAAAGCACATCCAACACAAATTTAGGAATCAAATGGATAAATAAAACAACATTAGAAGACCTGGATTTTGCCGATGATCTTGCACTATTGAGTGAAAACCATCAAGATGCACAAACAAAAACTGATAGATTAGAACTCATTGCAGGACAAATAGGTCTCCAAATCAATTCATCAAAAACAAAAATTACGGACTTCACCAATTCACCAAACGAAATTACTTTAAATGGACATCTTGAAAAAGTACAGAAATTCTCCTATCTAGGAAGCAAATTAACACTCGATGGTGATGTCATGCCAGAAATTACAACTCGCATTGCCCTAGCATCAAGTGCATTTAATAGAATGTCTAATATCTGGAAGTCAAAGTCACTCAGCACACGCACGAAAATGTGCTTATTTAATTCCTGCGTTATTCCGGTGCTATCATATGGATGTAAGAGCTGGAAAAGCTCTTTATCTTCAGAAAAGAAATTACTGAGTTTCGAGAACAAATGTCTTCGTAGGATAACTAACACCTATTGGAGTGAATTCAAATCGAATGATAAAATCAGAGAAGAGACACATCAAAATTTCATCACAGATGTTATCAGAAAACGCCGTTGGTCTTACATCGGGCATGTCCTATGTGCAGACACCAACAGAATACACCACCAATCTCTTGAATGGATACCTACAGGCAAAAGAGCAAGGGGTAGACCGAAAGAAACACTCAGAAGAACAATACTTAGAGAAAGTAAAACAACCAATATTCATACTATTCGAGAACTGCACAGAATAGCTTTGAACAGACAGAATTGGAGAGATCTGACCTCTGCCCTAACTTCAGCGCAAAAGGAAAATTAACTCTCTACAGGTGATGTGCCATTTCATCCAGAGAGATGCAGTACATATGGAGTAATCTGAGTACCATAAAGTCAATCCTCTAAGCATTTGAGATTATTTTTTTTCAGTGGAGATAAAGGACACTTCATAACAGCAGTTGCCACTATGTTTACAGGAGAGATGTTTTATTGTAATGCAGTTAACTTACGTTTTGCCTCCAAGGGATTCTTCTTAATGGAGAGAAATGTTCCAGGAAAAAGAACTGAGGCAGACCAAGACTATGGTGCACAAAGGATATCAAACACCTTTTGAACATGACACTTGAAGAGGCTGGAACACTTGCGCAGAAATGAGAGGCTTACAGAGTGGAATTTAAGACAACATTCTATAAAGGACACATCATATAACTAGATAATTAACAATATATTTTACAATCGCATCACTAATCAATCTAATATGTGAACAGGCTTAGTATGTAAAATTACAGTCCACAAGGATGACCCATTAGTAGCCAAGTCCATGTTGGTGGCATTAGTGTACATTTTGATCACACTAGTTGATTGAAGGGGTAAACAGATTGGCAATCATCCCTAATTCTTAATGAATTCCTGAATTCCTACAAATCAAACTAGGCTAATTTTAAGAAGTAAAACATGGGACATTCAATCTGTTTTACCAGAGCACCAAAAAATTTTAACTGAACAGAAACTGTTAACTGAACAGAAATTGTTAACTGAACAGAAACTGTTAACTGAACAGAAACTGTTAACTGAACAGAAATTGTTAACTGAACAGAAACTGTTAACTGAACAGAAATTATATGAGCAAATCAGTCATATAATACAGAAGAATATGTAACATGTGTTTTACCCACATTACAAATCACACCATTTGATACAATGACAATTATGTTTAAGGTTGAAGTTATACAATATAAACACATATAATTGTATTGTACAGGGTGTCTCTAAAGTCGCTGTGCACTCTATTACATCGCTTGTGAAACTACATCACATAAATTGTGGACATTTAGTGCAGATGTGTGACATCAATGACGCTGCAATATTTATTTTAAATACCCTACTACTCATGTTAGGGAGCAGCGTAGCGCAGTGGTTAGCGCACAGGCTTCACATATGAGTGGTCCTGGGTTCATTCCCCAGTTGAGGCGGAAATATTTTTTGATCGCAACGGCTCCCGGGTCGACCCAGCCTTAAATGGGTACCAGATTAATCCAGAAAGTAAAGACTGCGAGGGAGAGGAGATGGCCTCCTCAGAGTCTCTGAAATGTGAGATCGCTAACATCTCACACCCCTACGGCATTAATAAATGCTATGGGTTACTTTACTTTACTTACTTACTACTCATGTCAATCATGTATTGGGTAAAGTGGCTTGTAGCATAACAATGTTGTTTCTTGCTCAGCGTATAAAAATTAACTCCTGCAGCTAATGGTCATCTGCTGAATCACACTGTACGCCAGCCCATATTTCATTTCATATTCAGTGCTCAGCAACATTATAGACAACAGTGCTCAGAAACATTATAGACACCATGTATGAGGATTATGTACAGTGATTAGAACAAAACACCATCTATATAGTTTTGTTTTATATATTTCTTTATAAAAATTGGTAGCCATCTTGATTCCATTACTTTGCTTAGATTCTCAGAAACTACGAACAATAAATCTCTTTTTTCCTATGTGAATTTTGTATTGTGGGGTGGAGGAGGGCAGTAGTTCTCCATAGTTTCTTTTCATATCTAGAAGACGATAAAACTCTGAGTACTATTCAATGATTTGAGAAAGAGCCTCCTACTCAGAGGGGTCTGTGAGTGCATGCAAGCGACATGTTTGACAACTTATATGTAGACATACAATCACGTAAAAGTTGCTACTGAAGTAACATGTGTCAGAAAACATGGGAAATAAACCTTCATGTCTTACAATGCTTGAATGATGATTTTGATCATCCTAATAACCATGACGTTATAAGGAATCAATATTCATAAACTATCAGGGTTAAAGGGGGTACTACGTTGGGAGCATCAACACACACCATCTAAGCCATGGGCATAAGGAATTGAATGTATCAACAGAGTCAGGGTTGTAGGGATGCTACATTTGATGCATCAACGCACAGAGTCAGGGTTGTAGGGTTACTACATTGGGTGCATCAACATACACACAGTCAGGGTTGTAGGGTTACTACATTGGGTGCATCAACACACAGAGTCAGGGTTGTAGGGTTACTACATTGGATGCATCAACACACACACACACAGAGTCAGGGTTGTAGGGTTACTACATTGAGTGCATCAACATACACACAGAGTCAGGGTTGTAGGGTTACTACATTGGGTGCATCAACATACACACACAGTCAGGGTTGTAGGGTTACTACATTGGATGCATCAACACACAGTCAGGGTTGTAGGGTTACTACATTGGGTGCATCAACACACAGTCAGGGTTGTAGGGTTACTACATTGGGTGCATCAACATACACACAGAGTCAGGGTTGTAGGTTTACTACATTGAGTGCATCAACACACAGAGTCAGGGTTGTAGGGTTACTACATTGGATGCATCAACATACACACAGAGTCAGGGTTGTAGGGTTACTACATTGGATGCATCAACATACACACACAGAGTCAGGGTTGTAGGGTTACTACATTGGGTGCATCAACATACACACACAGAGTCAGGGTTGTAGGTTTACTACATTGAGTGCATCAACACACAGAGTCAGGGTTGTAGGGTTACTACATTGGGTGCATCAACATACACACAGAGTCAGGGTTGTAGGTTTACTACATTGAGTGCATCAACACACAGTCAGGGTTGTAGGGTTACTACATTGGGTGCATCAACACACAGTCAGGGTTGTAGGGTTACTACATTGGGTGTATCAACATACAGTCAGGGTTGTAGGGTTACTACATTGGGTGTATCAACACACAGTCAGGGTTGTAGGGTTACTACATTTGGTGTATCAACACACAGTCAGGGTTGTAGGGTTACTACATTGGGTGTATCAACACACAGTCAGGGTTGTAGGGTTACTACATTGGGTGTATCAACATACACACACAGAGTCAGGGTTGTAGGGTTACTACATTGGGTGCATCAACATACACACAGAGTCAGGGTTGTAGGGTTACTACATTGGGTGCATCAACATACACACAGAGTCAGGGTTGTAGGGTTACTACATTGGGTGCATCAACATACACACAGAGTCAGGGTTGTAGGGTTACTACATTGGGTGCATCAACACACAGTCAGGGTTGTAGGGTTACTACATTGGGTGTATCAACATACACACACAGAGTCAGGGTTGTAGGGTTACTACATTGGGTGCATCAACATACACACAGAGTCAGGGTTGTAGGGTTACTACATTGGGTGCATCAACACACACACAGAGTCAGGGTTGTAGGGTTACTACATTGGGTGCATCAACACACAGTCAGGGTTGTAGGGTTACTACATTGGGTGCATCAACATACACACAGAGTCAGGGTTGTAGGGTTACTACATTGGGTGCATCAACACACACACACAGTCAGGGTTGTAGGGTTACTACATTGGGTGCATCAACACACAGTCAGGGTTGTAGGGTTACTACATTGGGTGCATCAACATACACACAGAGTCAGGGTTGTAGGGTTACTACATTGGGTGCATCAACATACACACAGAGTCAGGGTTGTAGGGTTACTACATTGGGTGCATCAACATACACACAGAGTCAGGGTTGTAGGGTTACTACATTGGGTCCATCAACATACACACAGAGTCAGGGTTGTAGGGTTACTACATTGGGTGCATCAACATACACACAGAGTCAGGGTTGTAGGGTTACTACATTGGGTGCATCAACACACAGAGTCAGAGTTGTAGGGTTACTACATTGGGTGCATCAACACACAGTCAAGGTTGTAGGGCTACTACATTGGGTGTATCAACATACACACACACAGTCAGGGTTGTAGGGTTACTACATTGGGTGCATCAACACACAGTCAAGGTTGTAGGGTTACTACATTGGGTGTATCAAAATACACACACAGAGTCAGGGTTGTAGGGTTACTACATTGGGTGCATCAACATACACACACAGAGTCAGGGTTGTAGGGTTACTACATTGGGTGCATCAACATACACACACAGAGTCAGGGTTGTAGGTTTACTACATTGAGTGCATCAACACACAGAGTCAGGGTTGTAGGGTTACTACATTGGGTGCATCAACACACAGTCAGGGTTGTAGGGTTACTACATTGGGTGCATCAACATACACACAGAGTCAGTGTTGTAGGGTTACTACATTGGGTGCATCAACACACAGTCAGGGTTGTAGGGTTACTACATTGGGTGTATCAACACACAGTCAGGGTTGTAGGGTTACTACATTGGGTGTATCAACACACAGTCAGGGTTGTAGGGTTACTACATTGGGTGTATCAACACACAGTCAGGGTTGTAGGGTTACTACATTGGGTGTATCAACACACAGTCAGGGTTGTAGGGTTACTACATTGGGTGCATCAACATACACACACAGAGTCAGGGTTGTAGGATTACTACATTGAGTGCATCAACACACAGAGTCAGGGTTGTAGGGTTACTACATTGGGTGCATCAACACACAGTCAGGGTTGTAGGGTTACTACATTGGGTGCATCAACACACACACACAGAGTCAGGGTTGTAGGATTACTACATTAGGTGCATCAATATACAGAGTCAGGGTTGTAGGATTACTACATTGGGTGCATCAACACACACACACAGAGTCAGGGTTGTAGGGTTACTACATTGGGTGCATCAACATACACACAGAGTCAGGGTTGTAGGGTTACTACATTGGGTGCATCAACACACACACAGTCAGGGTTGTAGGGTTACTACATTAGGTGCATCAATATACAGAGTCAGGGTTGTAGGGTTACTACATTGAGTGCATCAACACACACGCAGAGTCAGGGTTGTAGGGTTACTACATTGAGTGCATCAACACACACACAGAGAGTCAGGGTTGTAGGGTTACTACATTGGGTGCATCAACACACAGAGTCAGGGTTGTAGGGTTACTACATTGGGTGCATCAACATACACACAGAGTCAGTGTTGTAGGTTTACTACATTAGGTGCATCAACACACAGAGTCAGGGTTGTAGGGTTACTACATTAGGTGCATCAATATACAGAGTCAGGGTTGTAGGGTTACTACATTGGGTGCATCAACACACACACAGAGAGTCAGGGTTGTAGGGTTACTACATTGGGTGCATCAACACACAGAGTCAGGGTTGTAGGGTTACTACATTGGGTGCATCAACACAGAGAGTCAGGGTTGTAGGGTTACTACATTGGGTGCATCAACACACAGAGTCAGGGTTGTAGGGTTACTACATTGGGTGCATCAACACAGAGAGTCAGGGTTGTAGGGTTACTACATTGGGTGCATCAACACACACACAGAGAGTCAGGGTTGTAGGGTTACTACATTGGGTGCATCAACACACACACACGCAGTCAGGGTTGTATGGTTACTACATTGAGTGCATCAACATACATTCTATCTTCAGTGATGTGCATGAGGGGATGAGGGGAGAACACTCTTGACCTAGTCTTTATCTAGTCTTTTATGTCTGTCCATATTATTTGTCATGGACTTCGCCAAGACTCAAATGTTCACCTGCAGTTTTGTTTTTAACAAGGAATCATGTTGCTACACATGTCCAAACCATGTAAGTTTTCATCATTTCATTATTTAAAGTAATGATTCTTGTATACCTGTATACATCTCTATTTTATTACTGACATAAATATCTTATCTATCTTATGCTCCCTATATGAGATGCACAGAATTCATCTGCAACATTTGTAATCGAAGGATACACAGAATATAGAATGTAAAATTAAAATGATAAAACTTTGACAGCGAAACAATTAAACGTGAAAGTTAGCCATATCTTTAAACTCTGTGAGACGTTATGACATACAGAACAGTGTATAAATGACAAACATTGATTGCAATACCTAGTATGTTCTGGTTTTCAGCTTAGTCTTAACATAGCAGATCTGAATAAATTATACAATATAATAGAGAAAGTAAACATCAGGGTATGAAGACTTACTTGATTTTTTTAATAGCTAACTGTGTGGCAGGAAGTGTTGGGATTGTTCCACCGATGCTTGGTTCAGCAGTAGAGAGAAACAGTTTTACATCATTCCAGTCTTCACCAGAGCTCTGACGGATTAGGCCATAGTAGAAAATCTGTGGGAACAATTGGTTTAGATTACTGTAAAAAAATGTGTATAAACCGAGAATTTTTGGATAAAAATCAGAACTTGATTTAGGGGTCTCGACTTATAAATGAGTACTCCCAAATTTTACCCAAAAAATATACATCAAATCCCGGTAACAAAAGGGAAAAACAGCGGTTAAAAATAAAGCCAGTGACTCACATGTTTTTATCCGATGTATTCAAGCCAGGATTAAATGACTAGGGCTCACAAGCAATCCAAAGCGTACTTAGAATGCTAGGCCTAGATTTACATTAATTTCTAAATATCATACAATATTACGTTCGATATCTCCTATACTTCATGACAAAAACTCATCAATGATGAATATATCTGTATTCCACACATGCAGCTACTTTTACACTACATAATTTCCTCGGAAACGTTATTTTTAGTAACTTTATTGCAACCCTTTATTTTTACCGTTACAGATATTTCTGATCTATCATAACGGTTTGAATGACAACCAAAATTGATCAGGAAAATATACCAGTATCTGATATTATTTATTAACCTAACTATGGTAAAGTGTAGGTAGTTATCGGGTACATATAATGTCGTCTGTGAAAACAAATGACGTCTATATACCGGTAACTGGTTTTTATAGTCTATTCCTACTGGGTAGTGTTTTGATAGTAACAGACTAAATTATAGGGGGTTTGGCTTGCGTACAACAAAATGTTTAAACAAAATTATATGTAGAGACACACAAAAACAGAACACAGAATAACATCGTATATCGATAAAATAGGGAAATACTTACCGGTGCCAGTCCAATCATTTAAATCCTTCAACGTCCGAATCACTGTCTGAAGTCTGAAATAACTCACGAATGGCATCATCTGTCATGGAAACATCAGGGTGGATATCGTCAGTCTCCGGTACATTGTCGTCGTCGGCATCATCCTCAAAGATAGCAATGAAGTCCCCAGATTTGTGTTTCTAGAATGCAGGATCTTTCAATATCGAGAGTGCCCTGATTCAAATATTGGTGCGGGTTATAATTAATCCATTCTGCCTGGACTCCATTATCCATTCGGATAATTTCTCCTCCAGCGCAGGGAATGAAGCTGTAAGGCAGCGTGATGCTCTCTTTGACTTTGGCATCAGAGAAAATTCTTCCTTTTTTTCCTCCATTCTCACACTTGCTTTTCGTTCACAATGAAATGAAGCCATGGAATTGTTGGATTTCTCAGCAAAAACGATAACATCCAACTTAAAATCAGCAGTATACGATGTTTGTTTCTGTCCAGGCATTCTTCTTATAAAACAGGAATAAAATCACAATCACAATAAAAATGCATGAAGTGGAAGCCAAACTACAACTGCAGTATTCTTGGCTAGCTAAGTCACCACCTTCCTTATATTCTGTTAACTGAGGCCGCAGATTGAATACTGGCCCTACCCATTTCAATCAGTCAACCAATCCACGTTTCTCTCACATTTTGATAATGCTATTCAGAAAAGTGACCTAATGCAATCTTTCTTTATAGAAGACTTTAAACGAGGTTCCAAATCTCGACATATCAAAAGCATTTTGTAGTAAAATTCCATCGTAATTGATTCCCTTCTCCCCCCACCACTGCACATTTAGTGGCAGGCGAGATCAATTTCACAATCCTCTGTCATGTTTATTACCGTATACTGGGTACTCCCTACAAGGTAAACATACGAGGAACAAAGTTCAAACTCTAATGTATCTTTTAAAAACAATGATCTCTGACGGTGCACATTTGTCTCGCCATTCTTTCATGGTATCGTTTCCAGCTTAGATGTTACTGTCGTCTGTTGTATTTTTGTCAGAACCCGGTGACAAAATAGCTACTGGTACATAGTAATAACTATTCACTAGCGCAGTTCCACGTCATAATGCCGGGACACCCAACACAAACAATTTGTTCAGGAAAGTATGATCTGTTGTTCCAAAGTCTCACCACGTCATAAACTGTCTATAGATATGGTTAGGGAAGGCAGCGCAGTATTATCTTTGGATGCATTGCTCCCGGAATACAGTGACCCTATTCATTCCTTGATTCTTTTATTCAAGTAATGTGAGTGAGGCAAATGAAAGGAATACCCTTATCTTACATTTGGAAAAGTTTATGTTAATTTCCATTTAGCAAGTCTGTTCTTTCTTTTGATGACGAAGTTCATTATTGCCGGTATTGTTACATTTTTGGGATGTCTGTCTATAGTCTGATCTTAGACTTACAACACTTTCGGGAAGTTATAGTCACCTTCTCGACCTATAATCAAATGGGGTTATACACAATTTTTACGGTGTGTGTTATAATCATAGTAGATCTCTGGGAACAATTGGTTTAGATTATGTGTTATAATCATAGTAGAAGATCTGTGGGAACAATTTGTTTCTTGATGGGTTATCACTGCATAGCTGTCAACCAGTTGCCACTAAAACCTGTACAAGAACTTAAAAAAAAACCCATATAGAATCAAGAAAAAGGTTACACTCCTGCAAGGGGGGAGGGTTTATTTTAAAATTTTAAAAAAGAGGGGAAAAAAGTCTTCCGAGCGAAAAATCAGCGGGGAGAGAGAGGGGGGGGGGGGGGGTGGAGTGTGTGTGTTTGTTAACCTCTGGCTAAATAAATTAACCATTTCCTACTTAAATGCATATTTAAGTTTTTTTAAACTTTTCTAAAGGGGGAAAAGAGGGTTGACATCCCCCTCATATCTACGGTCTTGTCAGGGCATGTCGTTGGGCGTAGACAGTTAATTTTTTTTTTAAAAACCTTATATTTCTGTCTGGTACTTCAATCTTGTCTTTGGAGATTTATGGCTGTTTTAGCACCCCTTGCTTGTCATTCAGTGTAAATATCATGATTTACCTCTCCCATTTAGAAAAAAGTGTTTGAATGACACCAAGCATCAACAACTCCTGTGCCTTTAGCAGATGTTTTTGTTACACACCGCCAATAAATAAATACACAAATCTGATTTACGCCCTAATACTAGCAATAATAATATACTTGTAGGATATTATATATATAATCACATCTACTATATAATATTTCTATATGCCGTAAATAAAAGGTGATGATTCATTTCCAGCATCATCATCAAGTGCCGTCTCCGCAACGAAGGTTGGCTGCAACGTATCTCCAACATCTCCTGTCTCTTGTCTTGGTGGTGCACTCTGCTAGACTGTAACCTGTCCATCATGTAATGTTATTCTCCCACGTGTATCTCTGCCTACCTCTTGCTCGCTTCCCTTTGACTTTACCCTCAAGTAAGGTCTTCAATAAGGTGTCATGTCTTTTAATGTGTCCAAAGTATTTTATTTGCCTGATCTTTATTTCTCTTAGTAGTTCTTTCTTCATATTAAGTGTCTTTAGCACCTCTTTATTTGTTTTCTTCTCTTTCCATGATGTTCTCCCTATTCTTCTATATACCCACATCTCAAAGGCATCAATTTTGTCTTCTAATTGTTTATTTAGTGTCCATGTTTCTGAGCCATACATTAATATGGAATAGATGTAGCATTTTATAATTCTCATTTTTAACTTGTTTGTAATTTGTTTAGATATTAATAATTTCCTCATGCCATTGAAGGTACTTTTAGCCATTCCTATTCATTATCATATGACAGAACAAACACACAATGATATACAGTCATCCCTCACTTATAGTGGTTAATAGGACCAGAACCGGCGTGATAAGTGAAAAACCGCGAAGTAGTGTCATCCTCTCATTTTTAACACATGTACATTTTTTTGTGTATGTATAATATCAATAAGTGTATATGAAACCATATAAGTGCATATGTTATAATTAGAACATTAAAGAATAGTTTCAAACATGTAAATAAAATATGAATAGTATAAATAACATACATAAAAAATGTATAAATAATATAAATATGATATGTGTGTGCGTAACATGCATAGATGTAACTAAAGTGTACATACTGAACATAATTAACACAAGAAACAGAGAGTTGTGGAGAAACATTATCTCTTACCCCGCTAGGCATAGCACTTGAGTAATTTACTAGAAACATAAATACGTCTTCAGATATAAACAAGATTTATCTTCAAGGATAGCCCTAGAGCACATTATCATATTAATAGATACACATGCCCTGATTAACCAAATTATACTAATCTATGGTTGAAAGTGTGTGCACCCATTAAAAAACCAGTTTTCATTTCATAAGTAACAAAACAATAATACCTTCAGAATGCCATCGTTCGTAAACATTCGGAGATCATAAATTGGAGACCACGATGCTCCCCACACCACATAGGTCACAGTGAGTTGAATTGTTGTCTCTTTCTCCGCCTCCAAGACAACCACACATTCTCTAGACAAACAAATATTTGTTATAACTAATTGCACACCTTGTTGAAATGACAGTATCAAAATCAAACAACAATATTTTATTATACAATCTTAAATATGTTTCTTCAGCACTGAATACAGTGCATAGTTTAGAAACAGTTTTCGTTTCAGCACTGAATACAGTGCATAGTTCAGAAACAGTTTTCGTTTCAGCACTGAATACAGTGCATAGTTCAGAAACAGTTTTCGTTTCAGCACTGAATACAGTGTATAGTTCAGAAACAGTTTTCGTTTCAGCACTGAATACAGTGCATAGTTCAGAAACAGTTTTCGTTTCAGCAATGTGAAAGCTTGTTGTTGAAACAATCATATCATCTTTGATTTTGTTGAATTAGGTGACTGCAGTAAAACTCTGTACCGTATTGTAAGGCAATATTAGAAAAAAATTATGTAAAATAAGTTAAATAGCTGTTTTACATTGAACAATACACAAGACTGATGTTTCAACCAAATGGTCTTTATCCAGAAAGGGTTGAACAAACAAGAATGGAACCACAAAATCAGAGACTACATGCTCCAGCAATGTTATACAGTATACAGGTCTGGAAATCAACAAATAGAGACAAAGAGAGACGAGAACCACATAAATTTGGTTACATGACGACAAATTACGATAGGGCACACAAAGGCAAAATTGAAAACACAAGTATTAAAATTTGTAATTATTGTTTTTGATGTTTATGAAGATTTTCTCTTAGTCTTCCTCTCTTTCTTTTGCCACCTGGTACTAATTTTAAGGTTTCCAGTGGCAGTCATTTTTCATTCTTCTGAGTACTTGTCTGATATAAGTCCATTATTATCTTATTGCTGCAGAAATATCTCGCTGTTTGGTGTCTTCTCTTATTTGCTTGTGTGATGTGAATTCTTGTATTAGTCATTATTTAAAATTTTGTAAGTCATGCATTTTCAAATAAATTAATTTTTTTCTACAGTGCCTGTGTTTTTTTTAATCTGTCAATGTTATCTACTTTTTGATCTGTCAATGTTATCTACTTTTTGATCTGTCAATGTTATCTACTTTTTTATCTGTCAATGTTATCTACTTTTTATATGTCAATGTTATCTACTTTTTATATGTCAATGTTATCTACTTTTTGATCTGTCAATGTTATCTACTTTTTATATGTCAATGTTATCTACTTTTTATATGTCAATGTTATCTACTTTTTGATCTGTCAATGTTATCTACTTTTTGATCTGTCAATGTTATCTACTTTTTGATCTGTCAATGTTATCTACTTTTTATATGTCAATGTTATCTACTTTTTATATGTCAATGGTATCTACTTTTTGGTCTGAGAAATTTTGCCTCATTTTTTGGGAACATCAATATCAATGTTACCTTCAAGTTTTGCCTGGCAGTGTTTACACATGATTTCATCAATGTTACCTTCAAGTTTTGCCTGGCAGTGTTTACACATGATTTCATCAATGTTACCTTCAAGTTTTGCCTGGCAGTGTTTACACATGATTTCATCAATGTTACCTTCAAGTTTTGCCTGGCAGTGTTTACACATGATTTCATCAATGTTACCCTCAAGTTTTGCATGGCAGTGTTTACACATGATTTCATCAATGTTACCCTCAAGTTTTGCATGGCAGTGTTTACACATGATTTCATCAATGTTACCCTCAAGTTTTGCCTGGCAGTGTTTACACATGATTTCATCAATGTTACCTTCAAGTTTTGCCTGGCAGTGTTTACACATGATTTCATCAATGTTACCCTCAAGTTTTGCCTGGCAGTGTTTACACATGATTTCATCAATGTTACCCTCAAGTTTTGCATGGCAGTGTTTACACATGATTTCATCAATGTTACCCTCAAGTTTTGCCTGGCAGTGTTTACACATGATTTCATCAATGTTACCCTCAAGTTTTGCATGGCAGTGTTTACACATGATTTCATCAATGTTACCCTCAAGTTTTGCCTGGCAGTGTTTACACATGATTTCATCAATGTTACCTTCAAGTTTTGCCTGGCAGTGTTTACACATGATTTCATCAATGTTACCCTCAAGTTTTGCCTGGCAGTGTTTACACATGATTTCATCAATGTTACCCTCAAGTTTTGCCTGGCAGTGTTTACACATGATTTCATCAATGTTACCCTCAAGTTTTGCATGGCAGTGTTTACACATGATTTCATCAATGTTACCTTCAAGTTTTGCCTGGCAGTGTTTACACATGATTTCATCAATGTTACCCTCAAGTTTTGCCTGGCAGTGTTTACACATGATTTCATCAATGTTACCCTCAAGTTTTGCCTGACAGTGTTTACACATGATTTCATCAATGTTACCCTCAAGTTTTGCATGGCAGTGTTTACACATGATTTCATCAATGTTACCCTCAAGTTTTGCCTGGCAGTGTTTACACATGATTTCATCAATGTTACCCTCAAGTTTTGCCTGGCAGTGTTTACACATGATTTCATCAATGTTACCCTCAAGTTTTGCCTGGCAGTGTTTACACATGATTTCATCAATGTTACCCTCAAGTTTTGCATGGCAGTGTTTACACATGATTTCATCAATGTTACCCTCAAGTTTTGCCTGGCAGTGTTTACACATGATTTCATCAATGTTACCCTCAAGTTTTGCCTGGCAGTGTTTACACATGATTTCATCAATGTTACCCTCAAGTTTTGCCTGGCAGTGTTTACACATGATTTCATCAATGTTACCCTCAAGTTTTGCATGGCAGTGTTTACACATGATTTCATCAATGTTACCCTCAAGTTTTGCCTGGCAGTGTTTACACATGATTTCATCAATGTTACCCTCAAGTTTTGCATGGCAGTGTTTACACATGATTTCATCAATGTTACCCTCAAGTTTTGCCTGGCAGTGTTTACACATGATTTCATCAATGTTACCTTCAAGTTTTGCCTGGCAGTGTTTACACATGATTTCATCAATGTTACCCTCAAGTTTTGCCTGGCAGTGTTTACACATGATTTCATCAATGTTACCCTCAAGTTTTGCCTGGCAGTGTTTACACATGATTTCATCAATGTTACCTTCAAGTTTTGCATGGCAGTGTTTACACATGATTTCATCAATGTTACCTTCAAGTTTTGCCTGGCAGTGTTTACACATGATTTCATCAATGTTACCCTCAAGTTTTGCCTGGCAGTGTTTACACATGATTTCATCAATGTTACCCTCAAGTTTTGCCTGACAGTGTTTACACATGATTTCATCAATGTTACCCTCAAGTTTTGCATGGCAGTGTTTACACATGATTTCACACACCAGGTCCTTGAACTTAAAAAATTATTTTGTTTTATTACTAACTTGTTTTCATTACCAGCACGGTAGCAATGCCTGTAGATTTCTCTATTCATCTTTTCACTTGCAGTTTGACATGTCTACACAGCAAGTAAGTGCAGACATGTCAAATAGTCGGGTTGCATGATACCATGGCTGTTGGTGCACCTCTTGGCCTAGAACCTCTAACTTCAGCAACTATGCTTGCTCGTGCATGACTGTGGTCCTGCTCAATATTAAATTAGCCCGACCAATCTTAGTTTCTAGTCCCTGTTTACTGAACTAAACCCCAATTCCACTTCTAGAAGTTAACCACGATGGGGCTCTCTAATTACATCAAGGAATTGACCATGATGGGGTTCTCAAATTACTTCTAGGAGTTGGCCACAATAGGGCTCTCTAATTATTTCAAAGAGTTGACCACAATGTGGCTCTCTAATTACTTCAGAGTTGACCACCTTGGGGTTCACTAATTACTTCAAGGAGTTGGCCACTTTGGGGCTCTCTAATTACTAACCTGTTTTCATGACCAGTATGATAGCAGTTAGCTTCCTGCAGATTTCTTTCAACTATTTCAATATTTTTAACCAGCTCTTCATTCTTGCTCTCAAGATCCAAACGCTCGGCTTCCAACTGTATGCCAATTTCCTTATACTGCTGGAGAAACTCTCTCATACCTTGAATAAAGTCAATAATTTGGTTAATTAGTATATCAGCAGACATTACACATCATATATAAATAACCAAAAAGTCGGAGAGTGTTCGACAAAGTGGAGGGTGCCGCAGTCACCAAACGAACATATGCTAATGCAAATTAGTTAAACAGGTTACTAGAGAAACCTAACTATGAATAAAAATAGATGAAAAATTATATAAAAATCATACAATAAAACAAAACAAGACAATTCTCCACTATCAGTCCAAATGGGACCTTTTTCAAGAAACTAATACCGGTAATGTTTAAACTATAAAAAAACCACACAAAATTGAAAACTGAGATGGCCAAGCCATGTTTCCCTTACGCAGAAAAACATAACCCAGTCAAATTAAAGGGAACATTGACACCAACCTGTAAAGTAGCCGTTATCAAGCTTGAAATTCTTCTTATCTTCCAAATTCTCTCCCTGAAATATACATTTTTTAACAATTATTTAAAATGAGTCTTATAAAATTCAGATTAAGATCATTAGCAAATTATATACAGTTAGTTTGACCAGTCTGATCATCTTCACTGGACACATCCATAATTGCACCAATCTCTCCCTAAGAATCAAAAAATCATTTCTAGCAACACTGCATTTCAATCCCTGATCTTTAATCCTGGACATTGAAAAGAAATCATCATCAACACTAGTCCCACTCTTGCGTGCTAGATCTCTTATGGAGTTCAATGATCCATTGCCTCATTGCCATGTGCAAAAATCACGCATGATGCCAGTTGATCTGCTCTTTCACTGTCTCAAACACCCACTTGTTCAGGCACGAAAATAAATGTAACTACTTTCAACCTCACTTTTTTCTCGGCTGCCTCAATCCACTGTTCATGAACGAGACCCACTTGTACCTTCCTAATCATACTCATAAAGTCACTCAAGATACAGACCTCTGTTACCTTCTGTGTGCCTAACCACTCAAATGCTCTGGTCACCACCATAATCTCCATGGTCATGCTACTCGTAGTTATAGCAAAGGCCCCACTCTCCTCCCTGATCATTTTACCTGCACACTGAGCTGTTAAAGCCCAAGCACTGCAAATATGTTTAATCACAGATCCATCAGTGTATTTAATCACATCCTCCTCTTTGGCATTATCATTGGCCAAAGCCCACACCTTGTGCTCCACAGCCATGGGACACCATTCTCTGCATTCCCAGCTAAATGTTATTACTACTCTCAAACACGTTTCTAAATCTGTGGGTAGACCTATCCATTCTGCACCTACTGCCACAACTTGTAATTTGCACACGCTTTGTATGACATCCTCAGCACATCCTATCCACAACTTCCCTCTCTTTAACTCTTTCAGGACTTGATTATGTTTAGGTTTGGACCAAATTAATTTTATAAAATTTCCTTATATGTGTTTTTTTATTGTATCACCTGATATGCTAATATTGATAAATAGTGTATGTGTAATATATCATTGGAAAGGGGAATGGATACAGAATATGAATATATAAGTACATTGATGGTATGTGATTACTTCACAAGGTTAGAGTTAGCCTTGTGAAGTAATCAAATATCAAATCAAAGCCAGTATACTGGCGATTGGTCCGGAAAGAGTTAAGTCTGCTACCTTTAACTTTCTGTATTTTGGAATACAATGGGTGTTCCTCCTTATCTACATGTATTTGAATGTGCAACCATGCTCAGCAATACTGTAATCTGTGCTCTGCCATTAGTGGACAGTCAAGCAGGTACTGCATAGCTCTTGTCGATGTGTCTCTTGTGCGTCCAAGTATGATACGCATGGCTGCATTCTAGATTCTATCCAGTCTTTTGATCAGAGTTTAGCTAAGAGTCAGAACTGCCAGTGCATATTCCACCACAGCCACCACCAAACCCTGTACAAAAGAAATAATAATCTCTGCTCACACTGCACAGCAGCCATAACCTTCATTGCTGCCAAGTCTTTGCCTGCCCTTATGATAACGTGGTCAAAATGTTCCCAGAAACTCAGACTTCTGTCGAAAAACATACCCAGATCTCATTGTGCTGGTTCTTTCTAAACTTTTCCCGGACAACGAAACACGTGGCATGGGTGTCTTTATCATGTTATTGTTCAAGGAAAACCGTGTCATGAATGCCTTAGAAGGATTTACCATTGTTCCTGTATCTCTACACTCTATTATATCTGACTTTTTCAGAGAGAGGTGGTTCTTAAGTGTGGGGGCTGGTCATCGACATCAACAGTCATAAGCCCGGAACTACCAAAAGGGTCAATGCTGTCCTCAGTATTATTTAATGTGCATAGAGTTCAAACCACTAGCAGTCAGATTGCAGGACTAGGTAGATCTTTGGCCTATGTTGATGACATCTTTGTATATAGGAAGGGTAGAGATAGAGAAATGAACGCCAGGAATTTGCAGAGGGAGCTTGATCGCATAGAGGAGTGGTGCAGTGATTCTGGAGCTTTTGTTAATCCATCAAAGGTATCAATAACTAGGTTTTTCCTGAATAATCATATAGTAAACACATCCATGCCGTCGGTTACCTTGAGCGGGGATGTCCTCAAGAGAACTAGTACCATGAAGTACTTGGGGGTTATGTTGGACCAAAGTCTAAGTTCCAAAGATGATGCTGACAATTAAATGAAAATTATGGCTGCTGCTCAGTGTGAACAGTGGCTGCAATTTCTATTTTATCAGGGATTGGTGGTGGTAGAGTATGCGCAGGCAATTCTTACATTGAGTCAGACTCAAACAGAAAGATTGGATAGAATCCAGAATGAGGAAATTGTCTATTGTCTATCCCCAGGTGAAAGATTGTTGATCGCATTCCCACTTGCCGTTAAGAGTAGGGGTGGTATTTTAAGCTGTTGTTTCAAGGCCAGATGTGTTGCTGAGGTTGCATTTAGTCCATGTTTATTCAAGGTTATCTTAATGAGGAAATGCGAATCATAAAGGGGTGTACAAGAGATACGTTGGCACGGGCTATGCAATACTCACTTGATTGCTCAACTACAGAACAAAGAATACAATTTTGCAGGACGCAGGCCTACCTAGAAATCACTGCTCATAAAGAGCACTCTTTACACACTGAAATTCTCAAAGAAATTAAAGACTATCATTTTAAAAGGGAAAAGTCATGATAAGGCACGCAGAGGACATTAAACAAAGTGTGAACGTTGGAGGTGGGCTACCTGGAGCGGAAGGAAGTTGGGTGCCCGTAGTCTCCAACAGCCTTCAAAGTAATAACACTCAATAGAGAATGCAAGAAATGGTGTCCGACAGGAATGGAGTCTGAGGTGCAGGCTTTGATCTGTGAAACTTCTAGGGAAGGTAATATTATTATATATATAGTTGGATTGGATAAAAGTATCTACATTTGTTTCATAGACTACAGCAAGGCCTTTGACAACTACAGCAAGGCCTTAGACAACTACAGCAAGGCCTTTGACAGAGTCCAACATGAAAAATTAACCGTTTCCCACTTAGAGCGCCTCTGCGCAACTACTACTGGCTGCCTCCTAGATTGCTTCAAGGCGCTGTTTTTAAACTTGTTTCGTTGTGATCGGTATGAAATTTTTTGTGTGTGTCGGGTCTATTAGAAACCATGACCATTGCGTAGATCCGTGGTTTAGCTTCTGTTTTATATTTTAATCGGAGAAATCGGACATAAAAATGATTTATTATGATTTTTTTTTAAATTAGCAGAATTTTAACCAATTTTCAAATCGCTGCCAGCCTTTTTTTTTTAACTTATGTCGTTGCGATCTATATGACATTTTTAGTTTGCGCTAGGTCTATTAGAAACCATGACCATTGCATAGATCCGTGGTTTAGCTTCCTGTTTTATGTTTTAATCGAAACAATCGGACATAAAAATTATTTATTACGATTTTTTTGTAATTAGCTGCGTTTTAACCGATTTTCGAGTCGCTGCCGCTCGATTTTTGTTACTTGTTTTGTTGCGATCGATATTACATTTTTATTTTGCGCCGGGACTATTAAAAAACCATGACCATTGCGTAGATCCATGGTTTCGCTTCTTGTTTTATGTTTAATCTAAGAGATCGGGGGAAAATGAATTTATTACGATTTTTTTTTAAATTATCAAATTATTAGACCTAATTTTGGAAATGGAAGATATTATTCATATGTACACTGATGATGACAGCCGTAGTTACGATGGAAATATGTACGATGTAGGTAATTTGTGTATCAAATATTACGTGGAAAGTGACAGTGAAGTTCTTGTTAGATAGGCCTAATGTTTCCGACAAAGAGATGGACATGCGTGGCACTAATTGTGATATCGCAAATTTTGCCGTAGTGATGTAGTTTTTCGAGTAGAAGTTGAGAGTTGTGTACAAAACATTGGGTCTGTACATAATCTTGATGAGATTGCCACATGTAATGAATACTTTAGCATCATTGTCAACGATGAGTTTATCAATTTGCAGCCGATCGGACAAATTTGTATGTAATATAACGCAAAGAACAAACAAGGAAAGAAGTCACTCGCTGAACATCTGCAACCGCCATTGAAATAAAATGTCATTTTTTAAATTTATATTATGATGGACCTGTGTATTCTGCTTGAGTATGGCATGTACTGGAGTAGATATGACAGGTTCAACGTTTTGGGCATCTCACCCTGTTTGGAAAAAAGGGGATTTGAGAATATATCTCAATATTTTCGTCTCAATATGACTCCTCTACTCAACACCCCAAAGGTAAAAAAAAAATAATTTTCTCCACAATATGTCGAGTTTAACAGTTTATTATTTAAAACATATATGTATTAAAATTAAATTATCTTTGACATAGGTTTATGTAAGACTATTCATTTTTCTGTTGATCTGCCAAGTCTGAGTGTGATACGATGAACAGTTTGAAAGAAAATGCAATTTTGTCATCATTATATCCATATTTTGGAGGTGTTGTGCCCCTTGCCTTGGGGATCAGGGATTGACAATTGAGAAATCTCATAAGGGTGAAAGGGTTAATCAAATGTCTTCAAGAAATAGGCATAGATGGAAAAGACATCATACTGCTTAGAAAAATATACTGGGAACAGACTGCATTAATAATGATGAAACACATCAAGAGTGCTTGGGCCTTCATGGCTCAAAGCTCGGGGAAGATCATCAGAGAGGAATGTGGTGCATTCGCTCTAATGACAAGCAGCATGACAATGGAGATTTTTGCAGCAACCAAAGCTTTGAAATGGGTGTGCTCGCAAACTGTGACACATGCCTGTATACTCAGTGACTCAATGAGCATGATTGTGAAAGTGCAGGCAGGGTACATTCGGGAACAGTGGCTAGATGCAGTGAAAAATTCCTGTATGCGTAATGCGACTTATTTTTGTGCCGGGACATGCGGGAGTCCAGGGTAATGAAAGAGCAGATAGGCTGGCTGCACACATGGCTTATGGTGGAGCGATGGATAGGGCAATCATTTTGAACGCCCTATGGGAAAACGCACTAACATATAACTGTACAAGTGACAATGACTCTTGTCCCATGACTAGAATAAGGGATTTTGGTTTGAAATGTGGTGTCACTAGAAAGGAGTGGTTTCATGGGTGAGAAAGAATGATGGTCGATCAACAGCATACTGTTAATGTGTAATAACATCAGTCAATGAGTAATGGCAGTTACACTCAAGGAGAGATCTGAGCACCTATGAAACTTGTCTGGAGTGCAGTGACAATGATCCAATTACTAAATGACATTATTTTACATTTAATATGCAGTTTAAACAATTACCTGGCCATGTTTTGCCGCTGTTGATGCAAAATTATCCAGAATTGTCCACTGCTTGGTCAAAGCCGCCAATTTCGCTTCATAATCCAATGCCTTTTTTTCATCTTCTAATTTCTTCAACTGCAAGAATTAATTTTTTTCAATATGCAAAAATATGTCAGTTACAAATCATGAATGCTGTCATGATAAACTGTCTGCAAATATGAAACAATCAGTGAATGAATGTTGTCATGATACACTGTCTGCAAATATGAAACAATCAGTGAATGAATGCTGTCATGATAACTGTCTGCAAATATGAAACAATCAGTGAATGAATGCTGTCATGATACACTGTCTGCAAATATGAAACAATCAGTAAATGAATGCTGTCATGATAAACTGTCTGCAAATATGAAACAATCAGTGAATGAATACTGTCATGATAAACTGTCTGCAAATATGAAAGTGAATGAATGCTGTCATGATAAAATGTCTGCAAATATGACACAATCAGGTAGCTAGAGATTCTTACAAGTGAAAAATTAATACACGGGTGATGAACTTTTATAAATCACTTGAAACACAAGATAATCAACATTTCGACAAAAAGTCCTTATCAAGAACGCAACATCACACATGACAAGTAAAGGACAACACTGTCAAAGATTACACCTAAGTGCTTAAAAAGAATGTGTACCTAAATGTATTTTTTTCTGCTAATGATGTGATTATAGGCAGTACCATTCTTTACTCATCATGTGTTATGTTGCATTCTTTGATTAAAGTCTTTTGTGTTAAAATGTTGATTCATGAGTTTTCATGTCTGCTTCCAGTGATTCATAAAACCTTGTATATTCAATCTTCTCTTGCAATTGTTTCTAGCTGAATATTTATTAGTTTTCACGTGAGGATGATGATGAAATAATTCCTTTAACTGTGAGCAGATCTTGGCAGTCCATAACCTTTCTCCCAAAAGCACAGGTTCTTCTCAGTTGTGTAACTGAGCTAACACACTGACTAATATAAAGCCTAAAGGTATGGTTGTGTAAGGGGAGTCTATAGATGCATGTTTATAGATGCATGTTTATTCCCAGAATGAAGGAACTCCAGTGTGCAAACATCCAAGGATTACCATGTCCTGGAAGAGGCACAACGCACACATCTGATGTTTTGACCCACCCTCTGTGATGGCATCTAGCATTCCCTGTCACCTATGAGTCTGCTACAAAAGGAAAAAGGAGCAATGTCCTCTGGCCTGCATCTCGTCACCCATGGGGACTATTTGATTTAAGACAAAAGTAAAAAAGTAAGAAATTGAGACAAGATGTGACAATGATGATTTTTTTAACAAGTGGCAGGGTGTCATTCTACGTCCTAACTTTCCTTAACTGTGTCCTACAACATGCATAAAAACATAACAATGACATTATTCTTTGCACCCTGAACTAGAAGTCCAGGCTCCGGTTAGAACACAGGCATGTGATGAAGGTCAGTAAGTCTTTAGTGGCCTACTAGACCTACCACCATGCAACAGATACTTCTTTAGACCATATGAATATATAGTCTTTTCTTCCCTCCATCATTCATATTTACAGTTATAAATATAACGTGCTAAACCATGCTAATCCATGCTAAGACGTGCTAAGAAAAAATCAACGTTTTAAAAGGCTGGCTTCTAAACACCATATTAAGAAGGAAGTTAAGTTTTTTCGGCCATGTAATGAGACACTATTTTCGGCCATGTAATGAGACACTATGTTCGGCCATGTAATGAGACACTATGTTCGGCCATGTAATGAGACACTATTTTCGGCCATGTAATGAGACACTATTTTCGGCCATGTAATGAGACACTATTTTCGGCCATGTAATGAGACACTATTTTCGGCCATGTAATGAGACACTATTTTCGGCCATGTAATGAGACACTATTTTCGGCCATGTAATGAGACACTATTTTCGGCCATGTAATGAGACACTATTTTCGGCCATGTAATGAGACACTATTTTCGGCCATGTAATGAGACACTATTTTCGGCCATGTAATGAGACACTATTTTCGGCCATGTAATGAGACACTATTTTCGGCCATGTAATGAGACACTATTTTCGGCCATGTAATGAGACACTATTTTCGGCCATGTAATGAGACACTATTTTCGGCCATGTAATGAGACACTATTTTCGGCCATGTAATGAGACACTATTTTCGGCCATGTAATGAGACACTATTTTCGGCCATGTAATGAGACACTATTTTCGGCCATGTAATGAGACACTATTTTCGGCCATGTAATGAGACACTATTTTCGGCCATGTAATGAGACACTATTTTCGGCCATGTAATGAGACATTATGTTCGGCCATGTAATGAGACACTATTTTCGGCCATGTAATGAGACACTATTTTCGGCCATGTAATGAGACACTATTTTCGGCCATGTAATGAGACACTATTTTCGGCCATGTAATGAGACACTATTTTCGGCCATGTAATGAGACACTATTTTCGGCCATGTAATGAGACACTATTTTCGGCCATGTAATGAGACACTATTTTCGGCCATGTAATGAGACACTATTTTCGGCCATGTAATGAGACACTATTTTCGGCCATGTAATGAGACACTATTTTCGGCCATGTAATGAGACACTATTTTCGGCCATGTAATGAGACACTATTTTCGGCCATGTAATGAGACACTATTTTCGGCCATGTAATGAGACACTATTTTCAGCCATGTAATGAGACACTATTTTCGGCCATGTAATGAGACACTATTTTCGGCCATGTAATGAGACACTATTTTCGGCCATGTAATGAGACACTATGGCATGGAAAGAGCGTTGTTGGAAGGTGGCGATAGAAGGCAGTAGAGGCCGACCAAGACGTTGATGGACAGGAGATATTCTGGAATGCATGCACGTCACTAAAGGAAGGGGGACAACTTGCTAGAGACTGTGAGGTTTTTAGGAGATTCCTAAGTATGACGACATTCTGGAAAGAATGCATCACATGACAACAACAAATCTAATGTAATCAAATATGTTTTCTGTTGTATATCTTGTTGTTGCTCACTCATGTGCATGTATGTCTTCTCTCAATTTCTTTTGTTTTCAATCAAATATTCCCCATGGACTATAAACAGATGTAGGTCAGTGGACATTGCACCTTTGTTCTTTCCTGATAGTCTCCCAGGACGCGGGGAATGCTAGATCTACCACCACTGCATATGAGTTAACAAATATTACAGAAGAATTTTGATAGATGGCTCAAAAATATATGCGAAGCTTTTGGCAGGATGTGGCGACCATGAGAGATTGCTACACAGGAATGCCTTCCTTTGGGAACTAAACATGTCTCCATGTAACCCCCTAACACAACCAAATCTTTGAGACAACAAACCTTATACAAGCTTCGCTGTCACCTCAGTTACTCAACTGAGGTGGACCCATGTTTTTGTCAGCAAGGCTATGTCTGTCAAGATCTACTGCTCACAGCTAAAGGGATACCATCATTTATTTGTTTAATATTTGCAGAAAATGTATCACACAAAATAAAGTCATTTCAGCATTACAAATAATTAAGATTCTAATGAGCAAGATAATCAGTTATATATGAAAATAAAGTCGTAAGACCTACTAGAGATATGGTTACACACATCCACCATTCAGTGTAATTGGTAAAAGTAAAAGCACTGAATGTATTAGTTACCCTAGCTGAAGATGGGTGTGTCTGGCCATTGGCACAAATAAAACAGCAAAACAACACATTTCCATTCTCTGGATTACATCCTACTGGAAATCTAGTAAGACTATTGTCTGCTAAGAGAGATCCAGTGGCAGTTTCAGAACAAAACAATAAAAAAAGTCTAAGAAAATATGATTTTCATTCTTACCTCTTCTTTCAGTTTCTTAACTTTCTCTGTAGAGGTAGTCTGATCCTCTGCCACATACTTCTGTTGGTAGCTAACCTCAGCAATGGTAGCATTACCTTTACCTTCCACCCTGTAAGTCAAGAATCACATGACACTTAATATATACTATATCATCAGAGATCACCCTGGTGTACTAGTTAAGTCATTCACTTTGTGTTATAGAGGTCATGGGTTCAAATCCCACTCACAATATCTTGTTTATACAATTTTATTTATTTTTCAGAGATCCCTTGGGATTATCACTAGAAGCTATGGAGTTATGTGCTATGAGTGGTACCCTCTGCGACATGCTGCTTCATTGAGAGGGACTAAGTACATTTGGTGTAACCTGAGTACAATAAAAAACAATCCTCTACAGCACTCTCACTGTCCTGGTGACTACAGTACAATTTATTGAAGAAATCCATATCAACATCTGATTCAACATGCGAACGAGACAGCAGAAATAATATATTTAAATGTTTTTGCTACAATCTTGTGTGTGCTCGGATCAAGCAGGGATTTAGGCAGCTTCAAAATAATGTGCAAATCATTCCTGGAGCAGCCCTTGTGAATATATTTTAAGTTTACAGACCTAGATTTTGTACACAGAATGTTAACACTGTAGCCTAGAAATCATTTATAATAATAATACTGATAACCCATCAGGAATGTAGGGTGTGACATTGAGACATTTAGTGTTCAAAGATGTCCCGCATCTCTATCCTCTCCTGAGGAGTTTGGAAACTTCGCACCCTGTTGATTCTTTGATATTATTTCCAGCCTATCTCATTGTTTTCCACCCTCCACCGTGCCTTGAAGAATATCTTTTGTCATGAAGGGATGTGCTTATACCACCGAAGTTTACCACATTTCATGACTTTACAGTGGCTCTAGATAACTCGCTAATATATTAACTCATTGTGGACCAAACTACAACCTAATTGCTCTTTCAACATATTTCCTGGTTTTGTCCCTGGTCCACTAAGAGAAATTCTATCATGTACAAACAATGTGGTCTTAATACATGTCTATAGCATTTGTTTTCAAACACCTGGATTCTTTTCTCAACGTCCGTAGCTAGAGACCAGGTGTTCAAACAATAAATGTTACATACAAGTTGAAAATGTTGGAAGTCATAGAGGATTGACTTCATTCTCCTAGGGCACTCCATATGTACTATGTCTCAACAAATTGGTACACTACCTCCTGAGAGTATCACTCATAGCACGTAACTCCATAGCTTCAAGGAATCATCAGAAGGGATCTAAAAAAATTACTTTACAAACAGGATGGAATTAGCGAGATTCAGATTTGCAACTTGTTGAGCAGAAAACAAACAACTTGACTACTACATCATGGATATCCTTTGATTGAAATACAAGAAATACCTGAGATGGGAACAGCTGAGAAAAGAAAAAGATCAAGATAAACAAAAATAGATAGAAGTGTTACCAAAATAAGACATAAAACAACATAACAATGAGATACGGAGACACATGACATTTTGACTTAAAAGCCATCATCAGGACATACCAAAGACCACAGTACAATGAATCTTACATGGAGACAAACATAGTTATGACAGGGAATAAAGAAAAGGAGAGATAGTGAATAGATAGCAGAGGAGGCGAAGATGGAGCAGCATGACAGGGAAGAAGAGGGTAGAGGGAGAAGTTGATTAGTCATTGGATCATCGTCACTGCACTCCAGACAAGTCCATAGGTCCTCAGATCGCTCCTTGAGTGTATCCGCCATTACATGTTGACTGACGGTCATAGTTCGCAGTTGATTGACCATCATTCTTTCTTGCCCTCGAAACCGCTCCTTTCTAGTGACCACATTTCAAACCAAATTCCTTTATTCTAGTCATGGAACAAGAGTCATTGTCACTTATACAGTCATTTGTTCGTGTATTTTCCCATAGGGCGTTAAAAATGTCTGCTCGATCCATCGCTCCACCAACAGCCGTAGTAGCAGCATGTGCGGCCAACCTATGCTCTCTCATTACCCTGGACTCCCACATGTCCCGCAAAAATAAAAGTCACTTTACGTATACAGGTATTCTTCACTGCATTCAGTCACTGTTCCCGAATGTACCCCGCCTAAACTTTCACAATCATGCTCATGGAGTCATTGAGTATGCAGGCATGCTTGCAGACAGTCTGTGAGCAGACCCATTACAAAGTTTTGGTTTCTGCCAAAATCTCCATTGTCATGCTGTATGTCGTCTGAGCGAATGCACCACTTTCCTCTCTCATGGACTCCTTCCACCTTTGAGACGTGAAGGCACAGGCACTTCTGATGTGTCTCTCAACCGACCCATCTGTACATATAATCATATCACCTTCCCTGGAATTTTCACCGATCAGAGCAAGTACCTCCAACTTCACCAGTCGGACACTATTCCCTGCATTCTCTATTGAGTGTTATTATTACTGTGAAAGCTGTCGAACAATCTAAGGGCGCACGACTCCATTCCGCACCAGGTAGCACATTCTCTAATCTGCACACACACTGTATAATATCCTCTGTGTGCCCCATCCACAACTTTTCTCTCTTAAGTCGACTGTCTTTCACTTTGAGAATTTCAGGGTGTAGAGGTTCTTTATCAGCGGTGATTTGTAGGTAGTTCCGTACCCTGAAGATTTGTATTCTTTGATCTGCAGTTGGACAATCTAGTAAGTATCGCATAGCCCGTGCCGATGTATCTCTCGTACACCCCAAAATGATTCGCACTGCCTCATTCTGGATTCTATCCAATCTTTCTGTATGAGTCTGACTTAGTGTTAGAAGTGCCAGTGTGTACTCTACCACCACCAATCCCTGATACAGCAGAAATTGCAGCATCTTTTCAGATTGAGCAGCAGTCATAATGTGATCATGTTTACACCTCACAAACCCTTAGTTTTAGTTTTCCAGTAATACCAAGTGGTAATTTTTAATATGTAATTAAGTTATGAATCAGCGTTATAATACAAGGTTTTCTCATGAGTATTGTTGCACAACCCCTTACATGGACACCTGAGGGTAAAAGAAACCAAGGAAGGCCTAAAGCATCCCTAATAAAACAAAATACTTAAAGAAGGGGAAATAATAAGCTGCAAGAACATACAACAACTAAAACTGCAGGCAGTGGACCGCAACCCATGGAGAGTCAAAATCTCTGCCCTATGTGCCGCCTGTGGCACAAAAGGAACAAACTAACTGTTGCACAGCACGTAAAATACTAGTATCACTTTCAGCTCTAAGTAGTTATGGTAGCATTTCAAAAGAATGAGTCCTGGTACCCCTTTCATGACGAGACTGGTAGACCACAGAAGTTATTTTTTTCACTCCACTAGTGATGAGCTAAACTTTAAACCCTGGTCTACTGGTTGGCGGCCGAGTGACTTAGACACTATACGCTACTATGGCTGCCGCACCCTACTGATAAAAGTTTTACTGCAGTTCCAATAATTAAAACAAAGGAATGTATGACAAGATACACTATGAGCATACCCATAGGTGCTTAGTTTCCCCAGCAGATGTTGAAGTGTATGCATATTGATAGTTCTTGTTGCTTGCTGGTTAAACACATCCCTCCTTCAGTCCTTCAGATGTACTATTCCTGCCATGCTTAATACCAAATTCTCCCAATCACATCCTGCATGTGTTTTGAGATGCCCATTTTCGCATCTAATGGGCATATACATAAATGTTTAAGATATTCTATATTGAGCATGTATGAACACACCCTAATTGCGCAAGTCCTGACTCTATTCACGTTATATAAGTCAATAAAGTTAATATTACCTTATTGAATCTTCCTCAATGGCTACAAACTCTTTAATGCGAAGTTCGTTGATGCCTGCATGTACTACTGTTTCCAATTCACGACACACCTCTGCACGATCTTTGTAAACAGTTACTTTTGTGACAGGGCACTCATTTGCTGTCTTAGAAATTTCATGCACAGTCTTGATACTTTTTTCTGCCATCTTGATGGTATTGTAGAAATATTTCTTTATAACAATGCAACTGAATTAATATTTCTGAAAATGTAAAAGGAAAAACATTTGAAAACAGAATGTAACACAGATGTTAATTAAATCAGAAATTTAGGATAACTACTTCTAGTATGAGAATGGAACTTGAAATTATTATTATGCAGTCCTTCAATGGCTCTCTATCTCAATTTACAAAAGCAGTTACAATGTCTTGATTCTCAGTTCATGCTTCACAAGATTCACAATCATCAGTGTCGATATCAGTGGATGGCATCTATAGCTAGTTCCAAATTTTGAACATCCCATGGATGCCATCCACTGATATCGACAGTGACTGCCTTGGATCTTCTAGCATTTTCGGAAATAAAAGAGTAGGTTTACTTGCATCAAATTCTTTGACAGCCTGTGAATTAAGAATGTATAAGGGGGACATTTTGAAGTTGTTTAGCAAGAACCTTTTCGATGTGGACACCGAAAGATGACACAGGAACATTACATCCAGGATGTAATTGGAAGAATTTGGTATTAAATACGGCACATCATGTGTGGTATTACAATCAATATAAGGTACCACTGCATTGAAATAGAACAACATTGTTTTTCACTGTTTGTTTTATATATTCCTGAGAAAGACCTGACGGTTCGAAATGTTGAAAATGTCTTGTAATGTTTATGTTTTCTTGTTTACACCTCATAATCCCTTAGTTTTAGTGACAGTCTGTCATGTTCAAGTTAAACTTTCAAAAACGCGTGCACAAATAGTATTGGATATCTTATGAGAAGAGTATGAAATGTTTATCAATGAGCCACAGGAACAATCTATATGTATACACTTTGGCATTTACTGGAACCTTCGTCGAGTACAAAACACATGCACATAAATAACACATATATACATATCCCTCAAGAAATGTATAGATACATCAAGCAATGGCTAAGATCTGCCAAACATTAGACAAACACAAAATACACACATAGAACTGACACAGTTTTATAGATTGTGTCTACCTCAATAAATGACTAAAACTGAAATAACAACAATCTTTAACCTGTAGCAACCCAGAGAAAAATTATGCAAACTTCTTCTTGAACCCGGCCAATTTTTATGATTTTTATTTCTGGTTTCTCTGGATATGTTTGCATTTTTTACATAACTTTTTTATTTATTCAGCTATTAATTTCAAATTTGCAGACAACAGAGATAAGTTGATGCTGGATATGGTTTGGAGGTGTTGTTTATTTGTGTGTGTCAGTGTTATGTTGTGGACAACTAACATGGACAGTGAGAATAACTTAATAACAAAAACGCGCATAAGGACTTAGAGTTTCAATATAATCCATGGACTTATCTGTAGAAAATTCGGCTCCTCAGTTTCCTTGTCATAACTGACAGCATTTATATCACTATTAAATATTATCAACATCTCCCTTAATGCCCATACCTTGATCTACATCACCAGCCTGCAACACTGAATCCTTTAAAATCTTCTTCGTCCAAATCATCATCCATGAAGATTTCACGAAAAATGGTATCACAGAATTTAGGCCCACACAATACAAAAGATCCAGTGCAATACAATTTCAACAAGTGCATATTGATATGTTCAATATGTCTAAATTATTAAATACACAAAGATGAAAGATGCAGAACTAAAGAAAGGGGGACACCAAATAGCACTGCCAAGAACGGGGAGTAAATTTTAGCTGTTTGTTGATTTCCTGGTAGGAGAAATCCATTTTGTTTATATTCGTTATGGTTTTTTGTTCTTAACTGTTTTTGTTGTCTTTAAAGGTCCCAATTGGACCAACACGTTGACAATTGTATTTGTTCTTTTTTTTTATTGTTATTTTCTATATTTTATTATTTTATATTGATAGTTTTCTAGTAACCTATTTACTTTATTTGCATTTACCTCTATGTGTATGGTTACTGCGGCACTTCCTTTTTGTCTGTCATCCTCCGATATTTGCGTTATTTATATTCTAACACTAAAACACACAACTAACTATGACATCATGGAATATGACATACTAACATTTTGGAATGTGACAAACTTGTGAACAATAAGAGATGCAAGACAAAGGCAAGCAGAGATAGAACAACATTCTGAAAATGATTATTTTAATAAAATGATATATAGACTGTAAGTCTTCTTCTTCTGTGTTCGTTCTCAAACTCCTGCAGATTTGCAGGATGTAGTCTGGAAAATGAACCTCATTGTATCATGATTTAACAACTTTGCTGCAATATTTGCGCCTTTCAACATGGCACATTCACTTCAGCATGGCTTCTGCGTCACTTTGACTTAATATTGGATGGGACAGTCAACTCCACCCCATAACCTCCTTAGTTGCCTTTTATGACATTCATGAAAAGTAAACTGTTACTATCATTTGTTCCCGTTTTTGGGCCCAGCAACATCTGGGTAGTATTCTATATTATATTAATCAACTATTAGATCCTAATTACTAAGTTAGTGCTATGCTGGACTGTTGAGTTTCCAGGAGGCCTGGGGAAAAAATCAATTGTCTAAAATAACTGGTAAGCTTAAGCCCTATTATTCTATTAATGTAGAAGCTACCCTGGTGGTCCAAATAGCAAATTCTGCAGTCACGTCCACCCAAGTCGGTGATCAGTTGCTAAAATAATGATATTAACTGCGTTTTAATTTAGACCTAGGCCATCAATGCTAAGCCGCAATATCATACAGATAGTGCGACTTTTGATTATCTTAACTAGCAGTAGCCTAAGTCTAAATTAAAACGCAGTTTGAATTCTTCAAATTGCGATGATATGATCATATGTAATGTAGACACTCACTAATACAACTGTAGTTACATTCCTTTTTAATTATCTAGTTTGGTTTATATTTTGTCTACGAGCTGATGTCATTGGCAATACCATTAATTACAAATAAAATCGCATAACAATAACTTGAGTAACACACTAGGCCCCACCTACTATGTCTAAATAAATATAACTTATTAACAGTAAATTCCATAACAAATTTAAGTTTTAACAAAACAACCGTGCAAAAACAATGTTTTTGATACATAAAAAGTATATTTCCTCCAACAGCGTTTGTATAAGAATCATAAAAACAACTTTCCATAACTCGTGTGCTAGAAATGCAGTATTAACAAACACTCAAACAGATAAATATAAATATTACTTACAATAGAACCGGTCTGCTGCTCTTCTTGGTGGCTAATAAATGGTGAGAAAACTTGCACAATAACAAACCCGGATATCGGCTGTTGATTAGTAATACGAAATACTACACATTTTTTAATAACTACTAATTAAACTATAACCATGCAATGTTGTATAAAGAATGATATTCTTGAAGTGAGAAACAAATTGTTATTTACATATTTTAAGACGCAGATATGTCGAACTCTTTACACAACACTGTGGTATGGCGTAATGATCTGCAGGCTGTTATCTTCCGTCTTTTCTATTTTTATCAACTTATTTCATGAAAATTCACGTGAAAAAAAAAAACCAGAAGTTATCAACAATAGCAACTCCAATGAATATAACAATAGTGATAACACAAAAGTAAAACAGACCAAAGAATTTATATATCTATTCAGCATTTTGTACGATAATGAGAGACTAAACAGAGAAATAGAAACAATGTGCCAGAAAGCAAATACAGTGGCTTACCAACTTTCACCATTACTTCTTCACTCAAAGATCAAGATGGAAACCAAAAGACAGACAATATCTACAATTTGTATACCAATAATTTGCTACCAGTGACAGACATGGTCTTTAACAGCTTCGCAGTAGAAGAAAATCGTCACATGTGAATGAAATGGTCACCTTATGAGAATGAATTCAAACCAAATGGTAGTTAATGAGTTTGCCTCTTTTTTTTTGGAGGTCTCTCTTTTGGAGAGGCGTGCTCCTTTCACCCAGCAGACAACTAGTCCAGGTATTAGGTTCAACTAGTCCAATTAGGTTATATCAGGACACACTATTATAAAATATTAGAGGTAACAAAGACCCCAAGTTAACCCAAACCAAATACCAATAAGAGCATATAACAACAGAATATCCGGGCATATGGCCAAAATTAGACCAAGGAAAACGGTGAATAAAAAAAGATCAAGATAATCTTGAACAAATGTGGACTTAATGCAACCACGGCAGTACATCTGATCTTGGAACGATAACTTAAGCTCCCACCAACTATTAACAGCAAGTGTGAACATGATCAACCATCACTCACTTGGGGACAGACAATCAACTTATTTTCCATATTGAAACATTGGAGATTCCTGTTCATTTAGTACATGCACCACGCCCTTTTGGACTAACTCCAAAATGTTCGACCAGATTGAATTTGTTCTCTTTACGGTGTTCGATTAGCAGTTGTTCCTTCCCGAAAGTAATGGCAACCTAAGGGAATATTGTGCCTGAAATTTTCAATGGATTAGTCTATTAAAGAGTCCGGAGTGTTGGTTAGTAAACACAATAGCAAAACAAAAACCACAACTGTTTGGTCATAAAAAGAGACACAACTGTTTAGAAAGAGAAATAACAGAGGTCAAAGCACTTTGGCGGAGGAAGAAAGGCGAAGGAAGAAGACGATGGACTGACGACATTAAAGATAACATAAATACGTCGTTGGAAAATGCAAGCCTCATCGCATCGCCCAGGACAAAGAAGGGTTCAGTGAGTTCATTGGATGCACAGTAGATTGGGGCCATTTGAAAAGCAAGGATGAAAGTGGTTTCATTTATTTTCATGCTAGGACATGTGGGTGTTCGATGCAAGGAAATAGTAGATCAGCTGACGTCATGCGCCATTGTGACACAGGGCGATGGGGCAATTGATCGAGCTGACGTCTTGAACTCCTTAAGAGATATAGGTAAATACGAAGTATTTGTCTGGTTACTGCGGCACTTTCCATTTTGTCAGACATCCTCCGATATTTTGGTTATTTATATTTAAGAGATATAGCATGTGAGAGTGAGACTAGTGGGGATGATGATTCCTTTTCAATGGCCAGGATTAAAGATCAGGGTTTGATATGCGGTCCTGGGGAGGGGGGGGGGGGGCTACCGACCCCTACCAGGCGCGTCCACAGGTGGCGGATGGTGGAGGGCACTCCATATATGTCCATATATGGAGTGCTTGCTGCAATTATGCAGCCGCGGACCAAACCAGTGTTGCTGCCCACCAGGACACGTTGGGATATCAGTCGGTGCTGATATCCCCACTGAAATACCCCATGTGTCCAGTGACGGGCAGCTTCAAGCGAGTATGAGCCACTATAAGCTCAAGCTGCTGGCATGGAGTTATTAACTCCAAGTCAGGAGCGTGCTAGGGGAGGGGGATTTGTATTTTTTTTTTAAAGTGCTGCCTTGAAATCACCATCGGGAGATTGAAAGGCTAGGGGAGACAACCCAGACAGAAAAAATCACAACCCAGCCTGCCGAAGACGGAGTGTGTTATCCAGCGATGGCGCAGATACTGTGATAAATTAGGGCACACACGCTTTTACAGAAATGTGGTCATACGATATGCGGTGTTGCTAGAAGTAAACATTTTGGAGTGCGCAGAAGAATTATGGTCAACCAGCATAGGACCGGTATTATCAGCAGAAGTGTAATGGCGGATAGTACCAACTCCTCCTCACTTTAATCAAAATCCCCAGTGCAAGTCATTTTAACAAATCCGTTTACAGTGGTCATTCCATACCCGAACTGTCCACGGACATTTACAGCTCAAATATGACTCATTAGCTATCTACAAACTATTAGGCATGGTCATAATTATAAGTGAATTTTTTTTAAGTGGATGTAAAAAATGGTTATCATCACTTGTGATGGACGAACACACACAGAATGGCGGATACACACAGGGAGAGGTCGGAGTAACTATGGACATATCCAGTTTGCAGTGTTGATTATCCGACAACTAACTAACAACGCCCTAGAGAGAATTCGTCACATGACACACCACGCCCTGTTATAACAAAAACAATATCTAATTTTGACCTTGTGACTGAGGGGAAATGATCGTGTCTCACAAGCGTATGTAGACCTAACTGGATTTAAATCAGTTGCAGGTTCATTCTGTAAGTGAGTAAAGAAGAGCGATATTGTGATCCGCCATGAATGTAGTAGCTACGACTAAGGTGGTGTAGAAGTGATCCGTGAAGTTGCCCGTTCGGTCTTAGGCGTATATGAAGACTACCCAACAACCACACTAAAATGTATCAGATCGCATCCCAGATGTAAACCACGTCACATCCAGTTTAGAACTACAACCCGTGCTAGCAGCGGGAGTTTGAGACCTAACGCAGAAGATTAAAAAAAGCTACAGGTAATTGGGCAACCCAAAAGCCCATACGTGATGAAAAATGTACTGAAGTAAATATATTCCTAGATTAGAAAATAAATGTTTAATATAATGATTATTAGAGCCATAGATACGAGTTCAGTACAGGGTGGGGTGGGGGTTAATCTAGTAAGAAAGGTCATTCGCAAAGTTGTATTGCAATTTCAGGTTTTCTCATTAGATTTTTGTTGACTTTTTGAATTGCAGAAATTCGAGGAGCGGGCGGGAGTTTATCTGCCTTTTGGCTACGTTTCCTAGAACGAAAAGTCACGTTCTGAATTTGTAAGGGAGATATGGGTCTTAAACCCCCAAACTCCTCTTATATATACGCTTCATGGGTGTATCTGCACATTGTGGATAGAATGTGTAACCAGTCTCTATGGACTAAAAAACATGACTAAAAAAACCGAGCCAGTAGATAAGGGGTTTTGCGATGTTCAAACCGCACTTCTTTTTTTTTAGCGAATCTAACATGATTTTTAGCACTAGGAACTTAACTAAAAATGTCGATAAAGACCCCCTTCCTCGGCGATTTTTAGCGAATAAGTCTTCAAATTTTCCGTTAAACAGTGAAATCTACACACGAAAACGCACGAATGACCTCCCTCATTAGGGTACTCATATCTACGGCCCTGTACCTACATATGCTGATAGTTCCCGTGGCTCGTTTATTGTATATTTTCATAGTTCTACCCATCAATCGTCCCTATCTACTATCTCCTTGAGCAATTCCAAACTCCGTCAATCTCTTATTAACAGTCTCTTGCACCATGGTGTCCTCGTCTAACAGACGCGTAGGCCTATATAAAGAATTTACAGTGTTCCCCCTGTCCATTGTCATATGTCCGGACATTAGTGTTTTTGATACGTCTGTTGATTCATTACCTTCAGCAACAGCGTAATGAGGGCAAACTATCCACGTAAAAAATCCCAGGATGTGTGAAATCTAAATATCCGCGTACGTCCCAGGAGGTGTGAAACCTAAATATCCTGGTATGTCCTAGGTGGTGTGAAACCTAAATATCTGCGTATGTCCCAGGAGGTGTGAAACCTAAATATCCGCATACGTCCCAGGAGGTGTGAAACCTAAATATCAGCGAACGTCCCAGGAGGTGTGAAACCTAAATATCCGAATACGTCCCAGGAGGTGGGAAACCTAAATATCCACTTACGTCCCAATAGGTGTGAAACCTAAATATATTACATCCACTCATGATGCAGCAATACATTCTGAAATGTTCAAATCATGGAGTGACAATTAAGTCTCTGATTGCCACGGTTTCTGAGATCCATTTTAGGGCATCAGGCAAATAGAATAGTAACAGTACGACAAACACCAGCCGAAGACGAATGTGTCGGGCCATTGGCGCAAAAAACGGTGACACAACGCATTTCCATTCTCTGGACTACATCCTGCTTGAAATCTAGTAGCATCATAGTTCTGCTACAAGGGAGATCCAGCGGGAGTTTGAGAATGAACGAAGAAGAATAAGAAGTACGACAAACCATGCATGCTGTAAGAAACAACTAGGAAAGATCAGATGTGAGATTGGCTACACAATCATGTAGGTGAACTAAAATGATAAACATGTCACATTAAAGTCAAAGAACATCACCGCCAAGCTGTAAACCCTTTTTCCGTAATTCTTCAACGATAATAAATGACAACTGCTGTAAAACTGTATAACAATACTGCTTACGTAAAACACAAGATCGATCAGCAATATGATGAACGCACAGACTATCAGACTATAGCGTACGGGTATGAAAAATCGTGACTTCGACGTCATAAAAGATCTGTGCGCAGAAAACGTAAACATGATCTAGAACAGTGTTTCCCAATGTGGGCACGCGCTCCACAAGGGGGCACAGGGGGGGGCAATTTAAACAAGATGTAATTAGGTTTAATTTAGGTAATAATTTAATATTTTAATATTAAAAATAAATGTATATATGTTACATAGGGAGGCTTCAAAATTTTAGAAAGACTTAGGTGGGGGCATGGTTTAAAAAAGGGGGTTGGGAAACATTGATTTAGAAGGTCTATTTTGATTATATTCGTGTATTTCGTTGGTCGGCCGTAGTTATTTTTAGCATGTGACTCCAAGTATATAAAAAGTGACTAACGAGAATCAAAATAGTAAAAAGCGCAACGAATGTTATGTTATGTTATGTTCCTCCAGGGCCATAGGCGGCGCATAGGGCAGAAACCATAGCTTTCCATTTCTGTCTTTGTGTTGCCAGGTCTTTCAATTGCAACGAATGTAGTCCTAATTAATTATGTACGTATGTCTTCTTACTGACAAAAGTCACGAAAAAATACATAAAACAGTATAGACCTACAACGATATCGACAATGCTTCGAGTACGGAAATTGGAAACTGTATTGGGCTGAGGAAGCCATATTGATCTGAGGGCACATCAAGACGGTAACTGATAAGCGACCAGGACTGGATCAGAAAGCAATGACAAACTACTGAGACGTATACAATGTCAAGAAACTCATAATTATCACACTAATTTAGAAATATTAATCATGGAGGAAAAATTTCCAGGAAAGAGAACAAGAGGCAGACTAAGACTGCGATGGACACATGACATCGAAGACCTTTTGAACATGACACTAGAAGACGCTAGTCGACTTGCACAGAACGGAGAGGCTTAAGACTGGCAATGAGGACACTGCTCTGCAAAGGATACGTCACGTAAATAAATAGATTTGTCAACCTTCCCCTTTCTCCTTGTCGACAACTATCAAATGTTTTCAGACCCCCCCCCCTAATTGTTGACGTTATGTACGGACATCCCCAACACGTCTGTGTAAATTATGTATGCAAAGTTTGCATAGGCGCAGCTGTAACGAACGCTAATGAAAGGTGTGAACTTAAATATGTTTTATTTACACATAGGCTACTATAGATATTTTGAGTAGGTTCTTGGTGACGTCACTCATCAATCTATGCCAATAAAATATGCATTTTTACAAAAATAGCCTAGCACTTCATTCAACTGTTAAAACGACGTGTGCACCTAATTTCCATAACGTGAAGAATTGAAAGTATTGCAACGTTAGGCACATTTGCAATTAGCGCCTACTCAATAAACAGACGTTGTTTGCAATGTACGTGGCCATATGAGAAATCATTCACAGGTTTATTCTCCTTGTGTTACCAGGGTCTGTAAAAAGGGGAGAGGGCAAAGAAGAATAGCACTTCCACTAGTAACTTAGGAATGTTGTGTGATGAAGGATATACTATTTTTATTTCCCTGACACAGTGGTTGACAAGATGTCAGCATAGGGGTCTATTTCCCAACTTTCCCCAGTCTTCTCCTACGACATGCCTCGACATAAAGACAGTGGGCATATTGTGTGCGCACTGAGTGTAAGAAATTAGCAGCACAGAAGCAATTTAAATCCATTAAATTCCGAAGATCATGCGATACTATAAGCACTGAAGCAATTTAAACCCACTAAATGTCGGAGATCATGCGATACCATAGCTGATGACACACCATTACTATTATAATTGTCATCTGTCATGTGACGTATTCCTTCCAGAACGTTGTCTTCCCAATGAACTCTCTGAACCTCTCTCTGTCTTGGGCGATGTGGCTTGCATTTTCTAGCGATGTATTCATATTATCTTTAATGTCGTCAGTCCATCGTCTTCTTGGTCTGCCCCTTCTCCTCTTCCCAGGTACTTTTCCCTCCATTATTTGTCTTTCTAAACAGTTATGTCTCTTTATATGACCAAACAGGCGTAATTTTCTTTTTGTTATTGTGTTTAGTAACCAACACTCTGGAATATTCAATGTGTTTATAATATCTGAGTTTCTGATTTTATCCTTCCATGATATTCTAAGTATCTTTCTGTAGCATTTCAGCTCGAAGGCGTTGATCTTCTTTGCCTCTGTTTTACTTAGAGTCCATGTTTCACAGCCGTATGTTGCAACCGGAAAAATAAAAGTAGGTAACATTAGCACTTTCGTTTCTATTTTGTTGTTTTTCCATATGTATTATAATTGTACTTACGTAAAACATAAGTTAATATATATAATTCCGTATATTGATTGTCATTAGGGCCTACTATTATAGAGCACTAACGGTCATGAACACATATTGAACACTAGAGGCAGACAGTCAAGATTTCTAGGGCATGTGCTGAGAAGAACACATCTTGAACACTTAATAACCACTGAAAAGATCAAGGGGAGAAGAGACAGGGGACGACAAAGAGAGAAGCTGCTAGATGGACTAGTATTGTGGCACGGTAGAAGTTCACCAACTGAGCTTATTGAACGACACAAGAAAGAAGTTGCTAGATGGACTAGTATTGTGGCACGGTAGAAGTTCACCAACTGAGCTTATTGACGACACAGGAGAGAGAGAGTCATTGAGAAACATGATCGCCTACGCCATTCGGAATGGCACTTTATTGATTGATTGAATAGTTATGAGCATCTTGTAAATTATATCAAAGAAAATAGTGAACAGCAATACGTTTCCGAACGAAAATAAGATCAACGTCACGACAAGCAACAAAATTACTAACAAGTTCTCCATCTCCATGAATAACAGAGAACTAGAACGAGTCACCAGAATTGAATATCATGTTTCTTTAATCAGCAGGAATGTGAATTGTTATGAAGAAGAAGAACGAAGTGTTACTATCACATCGCAGAAACTGCTACAAATTAAAAACGTGGTGATGTTGTCAAAAAATAATAAATTTTTCTTGGAACCTGTACATTTCAATAATTGGCCCTGTCAATATATTACGTCAACAATAGGGTGGGGGAAAGAAGAGTGGTATGAAAACGTTTGATAGTTGTTGACATGGGTTGACAAAAGCTAACGTCCACAATGTCTTTTATACACCAAATAAAATGTTTGGCTGTGAATTTTCCCACTAAATGAAACAGATCATGTAGTATTTTCATACCTTACTGCTTAAAAATATGTTGAGTATGATGGGGGGAATTGTGGGAATTATTTAAAAAGTAATTAAGCAAGGAAGATTCATGAATTATTCACAGGATGTTGGAAAGGAGGTGGTTAAAACATTGTCAAAAATTGTTGATGTAATTTATTGACATCCCCAAAAATGATCGCGAGTCTTGGACAATGACTAGTTAGTAGCGTGAAAGATAACATTACAGCATATAAAACAAAATATTAAGGAAAAGTTCATAGATACCATGGGGCAAAACTATTACCGACATCCCGAGAGAGTTTGAATATTTTTAAAAAAAAATTAATAAAATTGAGAAACAACACAACTATCTCCATAAAATTTAAATGTTAGTTAGTTAGTTAGTCTTTGGATCATCGTCATTGCACTGCGGACAAGTCCATAGGTGCTCAGATCTCTCCTTGAGTGTAGACGCCATTACACGTTGACTGACGGTCCCAGTACGCAGTTGATTGACCATCATTCTTTCTTGCCCGCGAAACCGCTCCGTTCTAGCGACACCACATTTCAAACCAAATCCCTTTATTCTAGTCAATAAAAATTTAAATATTGTGGATATATCATAGGAATAGTTTCAAAGCATACGCGAGTTCGAGTGCCAGAATATTATATTCCAATCCTTCTTTACGGGTGAAAACATGGACAGTAAACAAAAGAGCTCAAGATAGACAAGCTGGGGATAATTGAGATGTTGTTTTTGAGACAAATTATGCAAATTTCACGGACAACAAAGAAAACTAACGTAGAAGTTCTCAGAGATACTGGAGTAAAGCGATTAATTATATAAAGCGACAAAAATTAGAGGCAGACAATTAAAAATTGTAGGGCATGTGATGAGAAAAGCAAAACTTGAATATTTAGTAATTATCGGAAAGATTAATGGGATAAGAGACAGAGGAAAACAAAGAGATACATTTTTAGGGGTTGTGGCACAGATATATGCCACAACTGAACCTATAAACAACAAAAGAGGCAGAGAGTAGAATCATGATCACATACACCACTCGACATGACACTTGATGATGGTGTTCCTCCTTCGCAAGCGAAGATGAGCATGGCATGAAAAACAATCAATGCAATGGAAAAAATAATAATAATAATAAATTGGTAATTGTCTAATTTGGTTTTTTAGTTCGTAGATGTACGATGAGTCCGATTCGTGCACGGAAAGATCTATTGCAGTGCATGCAGGAGTGCTGAAGGTTCGGTGTAGGAGAATTGTCCTTCCGCTTCTTGCGCTTGTAGATTTCCCGCAGTATTCTTTCTTTTTCAAATTTCGTGATGACAGCAGTGATCTGGGTGTGCCATTTGGTAGACTGATATCAAAGGACATCTCGAACACTCAATGTAACTCCCTAATGGGAGAAATACAGGATGATGGTATTTTTAGAGCAACCTTTTAAGGTCGGCGAGCCAGATTGAGCCTTTTCCGTGTGGTTTGGGACCAAAGATTAAAAAAAAAAAATTAAGATCCTTGAATCTTCAAGTAACGTTTTATGAGCTCGATATTTGCGTGTTATGTAGGACCGTTGATATGATCTCAATTTGAAGGGTGGGGGGGAACCTAAAATATAGCTGAAATATTTGATGAACTTTTTGTGAAAAATGGCCAAGGAATGGCGTTTTAGGGCTTTTGATCACCTTTTGGCCAAGTTCCTAGTACTAGAAGTCATGTCCTAATTTGATAAGGGGGGGGGGGGGGGGTTAGCATGGAATGCTGATGTACGAAAAACGGGAGAAAAAATGTACGCCACGAAGAAGATGGATGCAAGAAATTAAAGTATATTAGATCGTGATACTCACAGAAGTAACGTTGGCTAAAGATTGACAGAAGTTTCGAAAAGCTGTGATTACTGCGCCACCACTGACACCTAGTTGTTGTGCTCTAGTAGTCTAACCTATAGCCTATGTAGACATTTTACAAATGGGCCAATTTTAATTATTTTTTTAGTTTATTTTTACACTGATATTTCAACCAACTCTATCGATTTTCAGGTGGACACGGGAATAATAGACTGTGATAAGGGAAACAGGGAAAGGGAAACTATTACTTTATGAAACTAAATATTATATCAAACCACAGCTTCTTAGGATAAAACAACTGGAAATAAATGTCCACCTGCCAATCGTTATTTATAATGTGTGCACGATGGAAATTTATTTGATCAGCAATGGATTACGTCCCCCTCTAGATGTATGCAGAAGGGCTTAATTTAGGCTTCTTTGAGCCTATCTTGAAGCAAGCCTTTTTCACTCAGAACGGAGATTATCATCTATACCTATTGCTTGGGATTCATCATCATCAAGTGTCGTCTTAGCAACGAATGTTGGCTGCAACAGACCTCCAACATCCAGTCTCTTGTTTTGGTAGCGCACTCTGCTAGACTATAACATGTATATCTTGTGATATTACTCTCCCACTTGTATCTCTGTCTACCTCTTGCTCGCTTCCCTTTGACTTTACCCTCAAGTAATGTCTTCAATAAGGTATTGAACTATTGAACAGAATGTCTTTTAATGTGTCCAAAATATTTTATTTTCCTGATCTTTACTTCTCTTAGTAATTTTTTCTTAATGTTGTGGTTTTAGAACCTCTGTGTTTGTTTTCTTCTCTTTCCATGATTTTCTACCTATTTTCTATATACCCACATGTAAAAGGCATCAATTCTGTCTTCTAAATATTTGTTTAGGTTGGGATTGCACACGTCGAATTTTTTGGGTCAAACTGTCAGAGATTAGTTAGACTATAGGTAAATACTTAATCGTGGATGGGTCGGGCCGAGGATATCATTAAATATATATGCATACCAGAAGACATAACCCCTGGCGAGGAATGGATACCTATTCATACGGTCTTTCAAAAGGCAGCCAAGACTGTCATTACACTCAACAGAGAGTGCAGTTCGTGAGCGTGGATGCTGAGGTCAATGCACTCATCTGCGAGAATATCGATGACACAGGTGTTGTGATTTACACGAACGGGTCAGTCACACAATGCGCATCAGTCATCCATTACCACCAATGCACATGGGCCTTTACTGCCAGACCAAAGGGAAGAACAGTGCACTAAGCCAGTGGTTCCTTTACCACAACAACAAGCAGCATAACAATGGAAGTATTCGCCGTAACACAGGCACTTAACTGGCTGGAACCGCAAGCCTATTCCCATGTGTGCATACTAAGTGACTCACTGAATATGATTCAGAAAGTCAAAACAAGTGATGTACGTAGGAGATGGGGGAGTCTTTAGAGAGAACTAAAATGCGGGCATCACTAGAAAAACTCACGCTTATCTTTGTCTCTGGACACACGGGCGTGGAGGGAAACGAACGGGCCGACAAATTAGCTAGCCTCGCCACCACAACAGATGGTCAGCCTAAGGACCATTATTACTCTTCTTGAATTCTTACGATCATAGGATTTTGGAATGAATGAGCATGAGTCAATATCGAGAATGCATGAATTGGGAGTGAGGATGGGGGTGACCCGTAGAGAACCCCTGACAAAGATTCATAAAGAGTAGTGAATCAATATAGAGTCGCAACCATCAGCCGTTATACCGTGAGAGATTTACTGAAGCGGAAATCTGAGAACTTATGCACGTGTCCCGTGTGCGAAGAGGATAATCAACAGATCTAATACCTAAATACTTATTTTTTTCCGGTCAGAGGTCACTTCAAATAGCTTACAATTCATACATTATTCTTAATAATGGTTGTCTAGAAGAGACATACACCACCAAGATGCAACATATGCCTAATGATTAACGACACAAAATTAACACACGTTGAAAAAGTGAAATATCTTGACACCCTGTTCATCAGAAGGTAGATGTTCAAGTGAGATAAAGAGCCAAACAGCACAAGCCAAATCAGCGTTCCAAAAAATGAGAACCATTTTGTGCAATGGAAGACTATCAATGCAGACCTGAATTCGAGTGCTGAGATGTTATATCGAACCAATTCTTTTTTGCAGATGTGAATCATGGACTGTAAGCAAAAAAATCAAAGCGAATTAGAGGCTACAGAGATGTGGTTTCAGAGATGAATGATGAAAATAACATGGACAGCTAAGAAAACGAATGCAGGGGTTCTTATTGATGCTTGCGTAAAAAGATCAATCATATCAAACATATGATGACGACAGTCGCAGTTTCTAAGCATGTTCTGAGAACACAGCTTTAATACTTAATAACCACTGGAAAGATCAAGGGGAGAAGAGATAGGGGTCGACAAAGAGAAGGGTTGTTAGATGGGCTAGTATTGTGGCACGGTAAAAGCTCATCAACCGATCTTATTGACAATACAAGAGACAGAGAGTCGCGGAGAAACATGATCGCAATGCCATTCGGTAGGGCACTTGATTGATTGACATTTTCTCACTTCCGGTGTTATGGACGCCGTTTCCTTATAACTTCTGTCTGAGAAAATTACTTCCTAGTTTCAAGTTTAATAATAACAAACGCAACTACATTTGCGATATTTTATACTATTTACTTTCTGAAGACTATTTCTATAGAAAAAAATATATTAGTTTTTCGTATTGTTATAATTGTTACTATACTGGAATATACCCCATTCAATCAACCATTCCATTTAATATTCAAAATAATTAGGCCTACAAAGTAAAGGGAGAATGCCTGTGTGTAAAATTCTGAATGGTACAGTACAGTACAAGCGGTAGCGGTTTAGAGACAGTTTAGTAAGTAAACCGTTTAGTTTAGTCTACAAATCACATGATGTATCGAGCGTACAAACAAACACAAGAAGATTCAAGCGTAAGTATCTATCTTTTTTTAACATTGAATTCATTGATTAAGTTTATATCACGCCCTAGGGCAAATGTTATGACACCAAACAATCTTCAGAAACAAAAATGTAGATTTAAACACCAGGCAAAATGTCACTATTCAAAACGATTTATGCCAACGCAATGTGCTACCATACCAAACATGGACAACGACAGCACAAGACAAACGTAAATATTTTTACAAATGACAGAATACTAGGAATAGGCCTATCGCTAAGAGACAGAGCAAATGGTTTGCACACATCAGCAGACTACCATCAGACAGCATACCACAGAAAAGTTATGCTACACAGATACAGTTAAGGCAGACGTAGAGGCCAACCACGAAAACGATGAAGCACCGAAATAAAATAAGCAACAAATTCTACAATAGGCCCATACTCAGCACACAAGAGGGCTGTCTCCATAAAACTCTTCTACCCCTGATGCTGAAGGCAACAAAGGGTTTAGCGAATAGATCAATTAAGTTTATAGGTCTATGCCCTATTTTCCAAATTAGAAGTGTCATTTTTAAATCGTAATAAATTAAATAAATGTTGAATAATTAAGTATTTGGATATTTAGTTTAGGACCCTATACTTTTATTCTATGGCACAGACAGAACACACACAAGGAAGTAATATCAAATTATTTCATAGATTCCAGTATGGTTAACTTCCCAGTCCACCAAGCATGGAAAAGTTACCAGACTTTCTTATTTCTTGTTAAATTCAGAATAACTTATTATAGGCCTAACTAATGTCTTGATGCTGATACTTAGGGCCTATATCAACAAAAAAGGAAGGAACATCACACCAATAAATACAGGGTAAGGAGTTGTTTGATTAAAACCACAAACTTTAGGAAAACATAACACAACATTTAGTAGTAGGAAACAATTAAGCAAAAAAAATAGATAAACAGTTTTTCCTAAGCCAAAGTAAAGTAGAAAGATTTTGTTTTAAAAGAACATCCAACCCCTTAGCAAAATTATATCTAAAACTATAGTGATCTCTTATAAGAGTATTCTGAATGTTTGGACATCAAAAGTAATCTGTATTTTCATGATCAAATCCATGAATTAGAGCAGTAGTTCTCACCATTTGGTTCATGACCCCCATTTGAGACAAATTTTCTTTCTGTGGTCATAATGGTGCCTTAAATAAAAAGGAATGGACTTACTGTGGCATTATTACTATAGATCTAGTTGTATATTATTCAAATAGTTTCTTTCTTGTGGCCCTCCTGGATACAAAAAAAATTTCTTCATGCCTTCCTGCATATCTCAATGGTCCCCAGAAGGACCAAGAAAGCCCATGTTAAGAACCACTACAATAAATCATTGTTGTGACAAAAAGTGCTATAATATAGTATTTAATCAATAAGTAGATATGATCTATGTTTGATGTAGTCTAATGTGACATTTTTGTGAAATAACTAAGAGTGGCATGTTGTGGATAGGTAAGTTTATAGCAGTTTCTGCCTTACCAAAAGGAAAATAATAGTGTCTAATTGTGTTGTTTTTCCATATGTTTTTAACCATGCTATTTTACAATACGCCATTGCCAATCTCTTCCTTATCTCTGCTATGCAGTCTCCTGCACCGTTAATGTTTGCTCCTAAGTATTCAAATTTATCCACACATTTTTCTCGGTATTGTCTATTCCGATTTTTGGTTGTTGTGTTGTTATATCTATTGACATGATTTTTGTTTTTTGCGCGTTTAAATATAATTATGTGATTTGCTGTATTTCTTTGTGTTCTTGTTAGTTGTTCCAATCTCTTTATATCATTTTAAAGTAACACAGTGTCATCTGTGTAGTGTAGTTCAGAGATTTCAAAACCACTGATGTTTAAAGCAAGGTAGTCAGCGTTGTGTATGTCTTCTCTCATATTCCTCATTATATATTTTATATATATATAATATAATAACCTAGATTGTCTATTGTCTTCCCTCAAATGAATGATGGGTGATAGTATCAACACTTGTCGTTAAGCATAGCTTGTGAATGAGAGTCTCAGTTGTCATTCAAAGGCCAGATGTGTTACCTTGGTTGCGTTGAGTCCATGTTTGTTCAAGGTTTTATTGATGTTTTCTATCCACTGTTTTCTTGGTCTACCGTTGACTACCGGGTATATATCCGGATACTCTGTTGTTATATTAATTCTCTTATTGCTATTTGGTTTGGGTTCATTTTCATAAGGTGACTGAACCATTTTACTTGTTGTCTTTTGATATGTTCAATTTATCATATTATACCTAATCTTAATAACCAAGGTGCCAGAAAATATCTGACAAAGAGAAGAGGGTTGTAATACAAATTGAATGTAGTACTCCACCAAATGCATATAACATGCCAGGCGGATGTGTCAGGTCACTGATGCAAACAAAATTGCGACACAACTCATTTCCATTTTCTGGATTACATCCTGCTGGACCATTTTCCTGCTACAAGAGATATCCAGTGGGAGTTTGAGAATGAACGCTAAAGAAGAATAATGTAGTACTAAGGATATGTAGGCTATACAAATATAACTATTAGTACAACTGAAATACATTCATTAGGTGCCATACTGCCGATGGGTAGGCGATTATGGCTCTCCATAGCTCTCTATATCCAGTATTATGTATCAAAAAATAAATAAAAATAAACTAGGCAGAGAGACGCACTAGCAACAATGTTATCACTCAACATAACTTCCTAGATAACATAAATTCACAACAACACCAGCAACGATGGTATCACTCAACATGACTAGATAACATGTCTTCAAAACAGCAAAAAAATAAATGATAAAAACAAAGAAGTTTTTTAAAATGTTATTTGGTTTTTGTCAAGAACACAAACGAAACACCACAAAAATATAAATTCAAAATATTTGGAATTTTGTTAGCTGATTCTATTTTATTTACAACTTCATTGTGTTATGTTCATGTTTACTGACAAAGGCTCATTGGCCATAATGTTGAAAACATCTTTGTATAGTATATATTTATGCTTATTTATAATATTTTTATACTTACCCCTGGCATCGCTAGCAATTTAGTAAGCGGATAATTGTTGTGTACATGTTAATACATTAGATAATTATTTGACAAGAAGAAGTATTAATATCGATACTTGCTTTAATATTTTACAGATTGTCGATCAAATAGAAAAAACAGTGGATGATGATATAAGTGATGTTAAGGGTGAGTTTGATGATGACACACGAAGCACAGTGAAAAAAGTCTGGGCTGAGGTGGTAAAACAGTGTAATGATAAAGAACAGAACTTAACAAGTAAAAATGATTGTTCAGTAACTGAAAAGAAGCTGGAATGGAATCCTATCCATGTTTTTGTATCATCAACATTTACTGACTTCTTCAACGAGAGGGAGGTGCTTGTGAAAAAGGTATGTACCAGTAATGTCTTCCTGTGCCAGATATTGGCTGCTCTGTTTTTTTAATGAATCTCTTAAATTCAACAGATACTCTAAATAGATGTTTTGTCACTGGATTACATTACTGATTCAGCTCTAAAAGTATTATAAACCTATTTTTAAAATAATTGTTAAAATAAATGAAACATATCCTTTACATTATTTATCATCAGTTATTGAATTTTAACACATTGGCTCACCTATGTGTTGTTGAGGGAGAAACAAAGAATAGTGAAATTGTTGCCTACCATGCATGATGTAAGGTGGTTTTGGGATGGAGTTGATTGTTCCAATCCCATAGGGAACTTAAGTGACCAAGAAGCCATACTGAAATTGGATGTATCTTGCTGAAAGGGACAGATATTTTCACCAAGTGGTAAACCATGACACAATGCTTTATTCTCCAGATTACATTCTGCTAATCTGTGGGAGTTTGAGAACGAATGGAAAAAAAGAAGAAATACACATTGATTACTGACTTGAAAAATAGACTGATGTAAAAGTAATTTAAGACCTTACACATCATGTCGTACGTATACAAGATCATCGTCTGTCAATGTCAAAGATAATTCTCTATTGTGAGTTGCAGAAGGGCATACATTCTCAAGATGGCCCCAAGAAGCGATATGAGGACTCGTTAAAGACCTCACTGAAAACCTTTCAACTAGACCAAGTTACAGGAAAAGAATTTGCACAAAATAGAGCTACATGAGTCTACAGTCAAAAATGGTGCAGCATCTTGTGAAAAGAAGAGAAATGCAGCAGTTCAACAGTGGAAAGTAGCTAGAAAGTCACATGTAGACCAAAAACCATAAATAATGGTTTTCAATGCCTGAACTATCCAAGGACATTTGTGGCCAGAAGAGGGTTTATTAGCCATCTACGAAAACTCACAGTCAAGGATATAACTCTAAGTGAATTTCAAAAGTGGATGTAACAAATAGTTATCAGCACTTGTGATGGACAAACAATAGCAACAGCAATAACTCTTTACCTGCTATGCATAAGTTTACTTGTTTGTCTGTCATACTGCTAAAGACAATTTAACACTTTTTTTTGGGGGGGGGGGGGGGGGGCTTTCTATCCTCAAATGGCTAAAAATGATTACACTCTGAAATTGTCAAGCATCAGTATGCATAAAACATCCAATCCATTCTACCGCGTATATAGATATCTATTACTGTAGGAGCATAGAAGGCAGTAGAGGCAGAGGCCGACCAAGATGTTGTTGAACAAGAGATATTCAGAAATGCATGCACATATCTCTAGAGGAAACGGGACAACTTGACATAGATCACAGGAGATTCATAAGGAAGACTACGTTCTGGAAAGAATATGTCACGTGACAACATTAATGTAGTAATGGGTCAACAAGAACCATTGTTCACAATCGTGAAACGTTGTAAATTCTGGTGTGGTACAGTCACATGATGAGATATTCTTCAATGACAAGAGATGTTCTTCAAGATATGGTGGAGGGGGAAGAAGATCAGGTGGCAAGAAAAAGATATGGTTGAATAATGTCAAGGACTGGACATGGTGTGAAGTTTCTAAATTCATCAGAATGGTAGAGGATAGACATGTGTGGAAATCGTTCTGCATCAAATGTTCAATGTGACATCCCTACAACCCTGACAGGTTATGGGGTTTATTTTTTTGTTCTTGTGAATACATGCTGTCTAGTCATGTTGCATGACACCATGGTTGCTGGTGCCCCTCCTGTACTGGTATATCTGACCAGAACCAGTGATTGCTTGGACAGACCTGTGATCCTGCTTGTTTTCATGGATGGCCTGACCAATCTTAATTTCCAGTTTTGTTGGCTGGATTAAGTTCCATCTCCAGTTCAAGGAGTTGATATCGATGAAGATGAGTTTTATCACCACTCCTGTTTATCACATATATCGATAGTATTACGAAAAAAGCCAAGATGCAAAATGAAAATACCAAAGAGCTACTCTTTGCCGACGATCAGGCTATAATAGAAAATGAAGAAACTGAACTTCAACGCCATCTAACATCCATGGACATCGAGTGCAAGAACAACAACATGAAGATAAGTATAGATAAAACAGAAACCATGGCAATAGGAAGGGATACACACAATCTAAATATATCAGTGGAAAATCAAGTCATTAAACAAACCAACACTTTCAAATACTTAGGTGTAACATTCTCTTCAGATGGAAAGATGGAGCAGTAGGCTTGTAGTAGCAAAATAGACATTCGTTGTAGCAAAGCGAATCAAATACTGGGTCAATTATACCCTTTATTGCAACACAAAATGTTACCAATGTCAACAAAAAAACATCTTATCCAAAGTATCTTAATTCCAACCCTGTGCTACCAATGTCAAACATGGTCCTTAATAACAAAACATAAGAGACTACTGGTTACAACAGAGATAAGATATCTGAGAAAAGCCACAGGAGTGACCAGAAGACACAGAATTAGAAACGATGTCATAAGAGAAAAAGTGGGTGTTATATCAATTCTACAACACATACAAAACCAACAGATACAATGGTTTGGTCATCTGGAAAGAATGCCATGTGATTCGTTAGTTTATAAAGCATATACGAAGAGAGGAGAAGCAGAAAGAAGAGACAGGGGCAGACCTAGAGTACGCTGGATTGACAACATCAAAGAGACATTACACAAACACCAAATAACATTATCTGAAGCTGCCAGAAAAGCGAGAACAAGAACATTGTATCTCCCTCGACACCCGTAAAAGGTAAATGAGGAAGGAAAGAAGAAGAAGAAGATGAGTTTTATTATTATTACATTATTGTAAACATTTTTGTGTTCCAATAAAAAGCTAGTAGCATAGACGGTATCCTATTTTTGTAGGACAAGAATAGAATTCAGAATAGGGGAAAAGTTGTTGGGGAAAGAATTTAGCACAGCTAAGATCAGTAACTGAGAACAATGTAGCGGCTAAAGGGTTAAATTAATTTCTAATGAAGAAACTGAGTTATAGATCTATTAAATGTATAAAGGATTTTTACAAATGATGCATTCTTCTTCTTCTGTGTTCAGCATGTGGTCATGCTATACCATCAGACCTGTCATCAAGATGAAGTCCACTGTCTTCTCCAGGTCAGAGCGGCTGCCCCATAGCTTTTGCCTCAAGTCTGTATCCTCTGGCCAGGTCTGCTGTCTCTGCTCTTTGTATGTTGGACAGTCCTGGAGTCTGGGTTCCGGATCCACATAGACATTCATCTGTGTATGAGATCCTTAATCGATACAGGTGACCCAACAGTCTGCAGTGGCCTGTTCTAAGGCGAAATATTGTGGTCTGTTGATATCTCTGGAGGAGATGTATTGCATCATGTTCGTATTCCCCTTCCATTTCTTTCTTCCACTTTGCTGTGTATGTGTTGCGGATTATTGTTTTTACTTCTCCGTAGACAGTGGGTGTCTGTGTTGCTCCATTTCACTTCCTGCCTAAAAATCGTCTGGGCGAAGAGTCGCCACTATGCGTGCCTGGAGACAGATATAGAGGCTGTCACAGGCTAAGGGTAGCCCACCCGAATTGTCAAGGCATGCCGAAATCGGATGTGCTAGGCCTACAAGGCGCATAACGGTGGCACAACGTAATCACGCTCCCGGCGGAAATCGCACGGATATCCGTGATGGTTACAATGGAACGAACGACAAACAAACAAACAAACAAACTTCCTGCCTTTGACAGAGCATCCGCTTTCTCATATCCCATGATTCCACAGTGTGATGGTATCCACTGAAGGGCAATAGCTGTTGTTTTTTGGATCTGTCTTAGCTCATGTCTGATGTGCAGAAGGCTTTCGTTTCTGTTGCTCTGGATTGATTCCAGTAGGGATCTGCAATCTGTAAATATGGCTATCTTCTTTGGTTTTGGCAGTCCTGGTTCAGTGAAGGCTTTCAGTGCTTGATGGAGTGCAACTGCTTCTGTTCTAAAATTAGAGGAGTATTTCCCGGTTGGAAAAGCTTGTGATATTGTCTTCCCATCTTTGAGTCACAAATGATGCATTATTGTGATGACATTGTGATGACATTGTGATGACAATGTAAATGCTATTGCTGTCAACTAATAGAATGAAATACTTTATAGTCATAGAAAAAAACATCTGTGTGGTTTGCTACAGTAAGAAAAAATGTTTGTTGTGAACTCATGTTGCTGCATTCTGGGCAAACAAATAGGTGCTCAGTCTTCTCCAGTATATTTCAAATAGTAGACATAGTGGTTTTTATCACTCATTAGTTAAACACAATTTAAGCAACCCTACTCTCACCCACAAGTGTCCAGTCTTACTTGTGCCAGTTGTGTCATGGTTTACCATTTTGACCTGTCACATCTGACCTCATCATGGCTGTTGAGTAACTTTTACCCTATATGATATAGGACAGCTAACTACACCTGAAAATCTCCTTAGTAGCTTCTTATGACATGCTTGACAGTTAACATTGGGGTCACTATTATTTTCTCCCCCTTCATACTTCAGCAACACACGATCACAATGTTCTTAATTCTATTGAGGAATATCTTTTCTAATGATCAGTATACAATAAATTATTCTCAATTGCAACACTCCAAACTTTTCTAATTACTATAATTTTTAATTAATGTCAAGGTTTTTCCTGAAATAAGAGAATGGTGCCAGAGCTGTGGACTGAAACTTGTAGAGTGTGATCTACGTTGGGGAATTCCAAGGGATACATCAACTTCTGATACAATTCTCGTCTGTTTGGATGAGATTGAAAGATGTCAAGTTATTAACAAAGGACAGCCATTTTTTATTAATTTAGTTGGGGAAAGGTAAATTTTCATCAATTATTTATCATTTCCATCTTCATCCTAATTTAATTTACCTTTTCTTCCAAATTTGTCTGAAAATGTGTCTCTATTTGAAGGTTTTCTGCTATTTCATGCTTGTTTTTTATATAGACATTTGTGCTTGTCATGATCACTCATGTGAATCAAAATTTCATCTATTTTAGGGAAGCTAAAAATACTGCACAAAAGAACCAATTATATAATTGATTAAAATTGATTTTGAAAGGGAATGTTCTTAGATGGAGAAGTAACATCAAAGTTGGATGTATTGGGTCATTGGTGTAAAATAATATACAAGCTAGACTTTGTTTCCCACGCTAGTTGTCTAAGATAGATTCACAAAATATTCTGATCAACAAAATCACTGACCAGATCCTGCTAACTTGGATTAATCAGAATGATATACAGATCTAAGTGGCTCAAGATCATAGAATTGGATTAGCCACATCCTCAGAAGAGAGCCTAATAACCTCACAGGAGATGCCCTGACTCTTGGACACTATAGGTCATATGTAAGTTATGATGACCAAGGATTATATGATGAAGAATAGAAGAGGTGGAGATGATGGTGTTCTTTCTTTGCAAATGAAGATGAAAAAAACCTGTTTGTATTTATTCTCAAACTCCCACCGATTCCCTCAGATAGCAGGACAATGATTCTTCAAGATTTTCAACAGGATATAGTCCAGAGAATGGAAATGTGTAGTGTCACTGTTTTATTTGTGCCAATGTCATGACACATCCAACTTTAGCATTGGTAACTAATACATTCAGTGTTCTTACCAGTTCCACTGAGCAATGGATGTCTATAACCATGTCAAAAGTATAGTCATCCAGCTATATAAGAGAACTGGTTCCTATACCTAACCACTTGTCTCCACACTCAAAGCTAACCACCATCACCGATGCGTGACCTGTTCTCTATCATCACAGCCATAAAACCACAAACAAAAATATAATAAAGAAAGTGAATTAGGTTTAGGTTTTGTGAGTCCACAGATGGCTCAGAAGTCTAATTCAGGTTTGCAAAGATTTGTTGCAGTTTAAACATTTATGAAGGTCTTAAAGAAATGCTGTCTGATTTCTCCTTTCATGTTTGTTTCTTTTGAATTTCCTGCATTTTTAAAAGTTTATAGTACCAGCACTGATTTGGTCATATCTACTGGACTGTCGAGAGCTATGCTTTCTCAAGAGCTTAGTTCAATGCTGCAGTGCTAGCGAGATAACTGCAAGTAGTCCTTAAAACATTTTATTCTGACCTCAACTTACAACCTTAGAGAATAGCAGAGATAAATGTTGTGGACCAGAACTGTGTTGCTCTCAGGGATGGCTCTTGACCAAGAAATGTGGAAATAATTTGTTATTGCTCGCTAGGATCCAACCCCACAAGATGTAAATATCAGTGTCTGCTTTTGCAGACTTCAGTTAATGAAACATGAAGAAGAAGAAAGTATGGATTATAGTAAAAGAGTCAGTGATATTCTAGTCTTGGACATGAAAGTGGACAGAAAGTGGACATGAGCTACATAAACTAATAGATCAAGTCAACAAATCAAGTATAGAATATGGACTAGATAATTAACATCCAAAAAACAATAATAATCAGCAGAATCAAAGAAGAACACATGAAATACATGGAGAAATACTACAACATTTAGACAAGTACCGGTAGGCCTACTTTTATTTGGGACACATAATAGTAGATGTGAAACAGAAGTTAAAAGGAGATTAGGAATGGCTAAAATTACTTTAAATAGCATGAGAATGATAAATCAATGAGAATGATAAATCAATGAGAATGATAAATCAATGAGAAGGATAAATCAATGAGAGTGATAAATCAATGAGAGTGGTAAATCAATGAGAATGGTAAATCAATGAGAGTGGTAAATCAATGAGAGTGATAAATCAATGAGAATGATAAATCAATGAGAATGATAAATCAGTGAGAATGATAAATCAGTGAGAATGATAAATCAATGAGAGTGATAAATCAATGAGAATGATAAATCAATGAGAATGACAAATCAATGAGAGTGATAAATCAATGAGAGTGATAAATCAATGAGAGTGATAAATCAATGAGAGTGATAAATCAATGAGAATGATATATTATGAGAATGATAAATCAATGAGAGTGATAAATCAATGAGAGTGATAAATCAATGAGAGTGATAAATCAATGAGAATGATAAATCAATGAGAGTGATAAATCAATGAGAATGATATATTATAAAAATGATAAATCAATGAGAGTGATAAATCAATGAGAGTGATAAATCAATGAGAGTGATAAATCAATGAGAGTGATAAATCAATGAGAGTGATAAATCAATGAGAATGATATATTATGAGAATGATAAATCAATGAGAGTGATAAATCAATGAGAATAATATATTATGAGAATGATAAATCAATGAGAAATTTTAAAATGCTACTTCTACTTTGTATTGATGTATGGCTCAGAAACATTGACAATGAACAAACAGACAGAAGATAGAATTGATGCCTTTGAGACATGGATATTTAGTAGAATAGAGAAAACTTCATGGAAAGAGAAGAAAATAAACAAAGAAGTTCTGACAACACTGCATATGGAAAAAAAATGTGTGAATATTTTGGACATAAAATACATGTTGGAGATCTTACTTAAGCTAGGGTAGAGGGAGGTGACAGAAAGGTAGGGTAGGTAGAGGGAGGTGGCTGAAAGGTAGGGTAAGAGGAGGTAATTGAAAGGTATGCAGAGATTAAGAGGGAGAGAAATATCATGAGATGGACATGATTCTCCAAGAATGCACTACCGAGACAAGAAAAAAAGCAATTTGAGCTCCATTGCAGCCAATCTTCACTGTGGAGACACCATGATGATGATAACAATTGTGTAATTTACAGTTTAACTTTTTGTTTAGGTATGGATGGATTCCATCAGTGAATGAAACACCTGATGAAGCTAGAGAAAAGTATGGATGGATAGAGGGCACATCTATTACATTCATGGAAATTATGCAAGGAGCTTTCAGGTTGTATGTGTCCTAGATCATGTAAAAAATTGTGTTGTATGTTCTTACTGTATTGTGTTGTATGTTCCTACTATATTGTGTTGTATGTTCCTACTGTATTGTGTTGTATGTTCTTACTGTATTGCACATGCAAGGTTTATCGTAAACAGAAAAATTTGGTGTTACAGAAACAGACTCAACAGTAAGAAAAGACATCAAACAGCAATATTTTTCTACAGAATTAAGAAGAAAGCGATGGAATTATATCACACATGTACTTATATTGAATGAAAACAGACTGCCAATACAAGCATGACAATGGGTATCAAATGGCAAAACAAAAAAGAAAGACCAAGAGAGACTCTTTGCAGAACAACCATAAAAGAGAGTATAACTATGGATCTCAACAAAATACAAGAATTACCCAGTAGCTTCACATTGCTCAAAGTGGAGAACTCTGGTTTCTGCCATATGCACCGTATTCGGTGCTGAATTTACATAGATGAATAGACATGCAAGGTTGTGAAAACAAAATGAAAAAGCCCTAACCCTTAAAAGTGATCTACCAGACAAACCCCTACCCTTACCAGTGATCTCTACCAGACAAACCACCAAACAACATTATACTTCTAGTAGATGATATGACTACTATATAGTCAGACTTTTCTTCCAGTGAAAATCTCTCAACATTCATCTTTGTAGCTATATGTTTCATGTTGTATGTTCTGTTGTCCCTCACTCAGGAATTAAATTAATCATGTCCTTTCTAAATTTCCTAAATTGTTTTATAAAATAATCCCTATGAAGTATAAATAGATGTCAGTGGACATTGCACCTTTATCTTTGTGAGGCAGAATTGTAGGTAGCGGAATGACAGATGTACCATCACTGCAGATATGTCAACAAATCTGACAAAAGAATAATTAGCTCAGTTAGCTCAAATAGTTAGCTCAGAAGTGTATTATATGCTCCTGGTTGCTGTTATCTTAGGATACTGCCACACTAGAATGCCTCCCTTCAGGGTCAAAATATATATCCACAAAACTCCAAATGCAGCCACACCTATAGATAACAAACCTTGTCAGAAAAGCTTATGATGATGTTCCTCCTTCACAAGAGAAGATGAGCATGGCATGAAAAACAACACAACATTTGTAATTGTCTAATTTGGTTTGTGAGTTTGTAGATGCACGATGAGTCAGATTCATGCCAGGAAAGTTCTATTGCAGTGCATGCAGGAGTTTAGAGGGTTTTGAGGAGAATTTTCGGATTTGTCCTTCTGCTTTCGTCGCTTGTAATTTGCTTGAAGTGTTCTTTCATTTTCAAATTTAGTGATGCCAGCAGTGATCTGGGTGTGCCAAGCTGAGCGATCAAGGGCTGTAGTCTCCCAGGAGCTATGAAAAGCTATAAGCTGTCAAGAGCTACTTGCTCGCAGCTAAAGGGATTAATTCATTATCATCACATGTCAAGAATGACCACTTGCAACTCAGTTGAGAACCACTGGTGTAGAGTATTAACAACTGTACTAAGGTTACTCCAAATGTACTAGGTATTAGGTATGTTTATTATCCTCTTCACACACCGATTATGTCTATAGGTGTTCAGATCTACACTTCAGTAAATCCATATGTACATTCCATCTCAACAGAGCAGCATGCTGCCTGTAGACAAGCCTTGCCCCAAAATATATTGTCCTGCAAACTGACCAGTTCCGCCTATCTTGGCGGATCCAACTTTTTTCGTGCTTATCTTTGGTTGATGACATAAAATATAGCCTATACAAAGTAACTAATAATCTGGCACATCAGCCATAATGAGTGATGCTGTCAGAGATCATTATTTTGAATAAGGGTTTATTTTTTAGAGAATAAAACTTCATAGTTCAAGCAATCATCTCCATGGATCTCATATACATTTCTCTTGTGGCTAGATGATGTGGCTCAATTTTGAATCTGTAAACTTGAAGACAAATAGCCCTGCAAATTAATGTATCCAAAGCAGAAATTATGGACTTTACTAATGTAAATAATGTGATACAAATAAATAACAATATACTAGAAAAAGTAGAACATTTCACTTATTTGAGAAGCAAATGTAGACTCACGTACAGAAATTATGACCAGAATTGCTCTGGCATTAAATACATTCAACTCACTTTCAAACATTTGGAGATTGAAAAAACTAAATATTAATACTAAGCTTCGGCTGTTCAATTCATGCGTTAATTCGGTTTTGACATGGGTGTGAGAGCTGGAAATCAACTACATCTCTAGAAAACAAACTAAATGCCTCTGAAAACAAATGTCCCAGGAAAATCAAAAACACAAACTGGAAAGATTTCAAGTCAAGGGAGTTACTGAGAGAAGAAACAAACAAGATTACATCACAGACGTTATTGGAAACAGGCGTTGGGCAGACATTAGTCAGAAACTCAGAATACATGAAGACAGAATGCCAAGTCAAGTCTTTTCATGGTCACTGAGTGGCTAGAGAAAAAGGGGAAGACCAAAAACAACACTGAAAAGAACTATCGAAAAAGAAATCACAACAGCTAGTATGAAAATGAATGATCTGGAACAACTGGCTGTTGATCGACAAGCATGGCGAGCTATGACATCTGCCCTATGTGCCAAGTTTGGCACAAGAGGAAAATGATTATGATGAAACTTGAAGACACAAAACAAATGTCTTAACCACTTCATTGCATCATAAATTATATCTCATGTGCATTATCATCATTTCTAATTATAAACTTCTATTTGTAATCTTTAGGGATAGGAATCCAAATGCAGGTTTCTTCATGAGAGATGGGACTTTGCTCAATGACATTCCAGAATCATTTCAATCTAGATTTATGGACAATGAACCATTAGCAAGACTTCATCTTCAGGTAAACTGTTAGAATGTTCTGGTAGCAAGACTTCATCTTCAGGTAAACTGTTAGAATGTTCTGGTAGCAAGACTTCATCTTCAGGTAAACTGTTAGATTGTTCTGGTAGCAAGACTTCATCTTCAGGTAAACTGTTAGATTGTTCTGGTAGCAAGACTTCATCTTCAGGTAAGCTGTCAGATTGTTCTGGTAGCAAGACTTCATCTTCAGGTAAGCTGTTAGATTGTTCTGGTAGCAAGACTTCATCTTCAGGTAAGCTGTCAGATATTTCTGGTAGCAAGACTTCATCTTCAGGTAAGCTGTCAGGTTGTTCATCTTCAGGTAAGCTGTCAGATTGTTCTGGTAGCAAGACTTCATCTTCAGGTAAGCTGTTAGATTGTTCTGGTAGCATACATAATCTGGGACTGGCCAAGAGTTTTGAAAAGAGTAGAACACTGAAGGTGATACAAAGGGGACAAAATGAAAAAAGAGATCAGACTGTTTTCCCTCATTTCAAGACCTACTACATTCTTGTGCATGCTGCAATAGGTCTTTCAGAGCCTGGATTAGACTCATCAGCCACTGAGGACACATAAACATACTGATCAGCCACTGAAGACACACAAACAGATTAGACTCATCAGCCACTGAAGACACACAAACAGGTTAGACTCATCAGCCACTGAAGACACACAAACAGATTAGACTCATATCAACCACTGAAGACACACAAACAGATTAGACTCATCAGTCACTGAAGACACACAAACAGATTAGACTCATTAGCCACTGAAGACACACAAACAGATTAGACTCATATCAACCACTGAAAACACACAAAGAGATTAGACTCGTATCAGCCATCACTGAGGACACACAAAGAGATTAGACTCGTATCAACCACTGAAGACACACAAAGAGATTAGACCTGTATCAGCCATCACTGAGGACACACAAACAGATTAGACTCATCAGCCACTGAAGACACACAAACAGATTAGACTCATCAGCCACTGAAGACACACAAAGAGATTAGACTCATATCAACCACTGAAGACACACAAAGAGATTAGACTCGTATCAGCCATCACTGAGGACACACAAACAGATTAGACCCGCATCAGCCATCACTGAGGACACACAAACAGATTAGACTCGTATCAGCCATCACTGAGGACACACAAACAGATTAGACTCGTATCAGCCATCACTGAGGACACACAAACAGATTAGACTCATCAACCACTGAAGACACACAAAGAGATTAGACTCGTATCAACCACTGAAGACACACAAAGAGATTAGACCTGTATCAGCCATCACTGACGACACACAAACATATTAGACTTGTATCAGCCATCACTGAGGACACACAAACAGATAGACCGATATCAGCCATCACTGAGGACACACAAACAGATTAGACTCATCAACCACTGAAGACACACACACAAACACATAGACTGATATCAGCCATCACTGAAGACACACAAAAAGATTAGACTCATCAACCATGTCTGAGAACACACAAAAATTCAAATCTTAACTTGACACTGTTCAATTCCATGCCCACCTGAGCTTTGGAAGAAGGAACATCATCATCATCATTCTCCTCATGGAACATGGTTTAATATAAGATTACTAGAGCACATAGCTAGTCATTACTGTTCTCTGTCAACAAACACATCTACTCATTACTATTATCTGCCGAAAACACATCTATTCATTATTGTTCTGTTAACAACGCATCAAGCGATTAATATCAACTGTTATCTTGACTTTTACAATTCTTATCACTTATTTATTTACAGACAATGAAAAATAAAATTATCAAGAGATTTCCGGATCAAACATTTGATTACACCTGCAAATTCAAACAAATTTCCACTGTTACAGGTAGAGAGCAGGTATGTAGAAGAATGTTGACACACTAGACTTTCACTTGTACATTTAAAACAAATAGTTCCATTATAGCAAATAAGTATATAACAAATTTTCCAATTTAATAAAACTTTTCAAAATCCCAGATTAGTTTATTCTTTATTGTATATAACAAACTTCTGTTATGACAGAAATATTTTGTCTGTCCAAACTAATTTGTAATAATGACATTTAAATGTACTGTATAGACCTATTCTATAAATATCTAATATAGCACATTAGCCTACATTTATTACATTAGGTATTAGTTCCCATCGAGGCCAGCACCTTGAAATGGTTCAGCCATCAGGGGCTGGAAAATAAGACTGGTCGGGCAGTCCCACATGAGCAGGACCACAGTCCTGCCCAAGTAAGCAGAGTACTGAAGACGAAGCCAGCCAGCCAAAAGGCCCAAAATTAACCAGGATGCCACATACAAAACACAATGGGAACATGTCTATATCCAATAACAGATATAGACATGTTTCAAGTGAATCAAAGAAGAAGAAGGTATTAGTTTATTATTATCCTCCTTGCACACCGGATATATCCATAGGTGCTCAGATCTGTTCTTCAGTAAATCTCTCAGGGTATAATGGCTGATGGTTCTCTGATGATTCTGGTTCACTGCTGTTTTTGATATCTTTGTCAGGTGTTCTCTTTGGGCCATGCTCACCTTCACTCCCAGTCATACTCATTCATCTCAAAATCTTCTGATTGTGCGGACTCATGAAAAGAAATGAGTATGTCGTATCGGTTCATAGGCTGACCATCTGTTATGGTGGTGAGGCTAACTAATTTGACGGCCTGTTTGTTTCCCTCCCGCATATCCAGGGACATAGATAAGGGTTAGTTTCTGTAGTGATGCCCATATTTTAGCTCTCTCTAATGACTCCACCCATCACCTATATACATAACCTGTTTTGACTTTCTGAATCATATTAATTGAATCACTTAGTATGCATGCATGAGATTAGGCTTGCGATTTCAACCAGTTATGTGCCTGTGTTACGGCAAATACTTCCATTGTGAGACTGCTTTATGTTGCAGTAAAGGCTCCACTGGCTTCGTGCACTGTTCTTCCATGTGATCTGGCAGTAAAGGGTCATGCGCATCGATGGTGACAGATGACAACCTGTCCGTGTAAATTACAACATCTGTGTCGTTGGCATGTTCTCTAATGAGCCACGCTGACAGGGAAACATTTATTACATGTATACCAACATGATTCCTTGTCAGAAACAATACTGCAGAGAACCGTCAAAGGTGGAAGAACCAGAGAAGGACAAATGAAAGCATGGACAGACATCAAGGACTGGAAAGACAAGATTTTTCCTCACTCATCCGTATCGTTGAAGATAGAAATCGCTTGAGGACTGTGTGTTGATGCATCCAATGTGGTACCCCTATGACACTGATGGGTTACATGTTTATAGATAAATAGATAGATTAACTTGCAGACTAAACTGAAGGTGTGCAAATTAGTGGTGCTTCCATTTCTGTTGAACAATGGCAAAATATGGACTGTATTTCTTGCATGATATGAGGAAGCTCAATCACTTCAACACCATTATTTTATTTAAGACAGATGATGAACATTAAACAGCAAGAGGAAAATTCTGATACTAGTAAACACAAGCAATACAATGGAACGGTCTCACCGCAGTGTCTCATTGTATTTGAAGAGAAAAGGGGCAATCGTGTTTAGTCAAATACAATGGAATATGATGGTGAGACCATTCCATTGTATTGCTTGTGTTTAATTCTAGTTTGTCCTTGTTTCTTGATACATGTCTCTAATGGACTGCAATGTAAAAAAAAAGTCATTGTTCTTGTTTTTTTGTTATTTTTCATTGACATTACTTTACATTTGGTATATTTTCTATTTATGAGTTATATTAGTGACAATTGTACATTATCATTGGTGCTGGCATCTTTTTATTTTTGTTACTGTGGCACTCTCTACTTTATTGAATATCATCTGATAGTTTTCTTATTATTTATCTAAACTGGTAGTATTTTGTTATTAAATTTTCCTGTTTATTACTGTTGTAGTTTATATTTTATGGTATGTTAATGGTCATCATTGCGCTTTGGCCAATAGCCATCATTTGTTATAATCTCTTTTATATGCAGGGAGATCTCAACAGCAGAGCACAAAGCTGGTAGCGTCAGTTAGTTTTCCAAATGCAGTATCTCTGTGTTAATTATCTAATGATAATGTTTGTAAGAACATTTAAACTGGCTTATTCTTCTTCTGTGTTCATTCCCAGATTTCTGTTAGCAGAATGTAATCAAGAGAACCAAATGCATTGTGTCATATCTTACAGATTGGCTACAATGTCTGCACCTTTTGACCTGACACATGCATCTTAAGCATAGTTTTTTGGGTCACTTTAACTTATAGGATGGAACTGCCAACCCTATCTGTGAAAGCTCAGTTGCTGCCATCTTTGACATGCATAGTAAATAACAGTGTTGCTAATGTTTGCTCCCCTATAGAGCCTGCAACACAATGCCAGTGGGAATTTTTAAATTGCTCATTGAATTTGTTTCTCCAGATAGTGATTTTCCAGCCTACTTTTATCACTTTCTGATGCTCGTGTGGCGGCTGGAGGTCTGCTTCAGAGTGCGAAGAACAGGACCACTCTCTTCTTTCCATGAATATCATAGGCGATGACTAAGCAAATTTTGGGGGATAGGCTGACAATATGTCACCTGCGAAAAAAATTATCATTGTCATTGAATGTCTTGTCTGGATTTCTTGCTTTTTTCCACTGCTAAATGGTCCCCATGAGTGACAAAGAGATGCAGGCCAGCGGACATTGCACATTTGTCCTTTTGTAGCAGACTCCTACTAGGTGGCAAGAAATGCTAGATATAACATACGACAGATGGGACAACAGATCTGATAGAAAAATGATGAACTGGCTGGTCTGAGGGTGTATGCTATGCTCCTGGCACGACATGATGATCCTGGGATACTGCTGATGTACTGGAATGCCTCCCTTCAGTGACTAAGCATGCAGCCATAACCCCCCCCCCTCCTTCGCAAATACAACCATGTAATTTAGACAACAGATCTTTTAAAAAATTTGGGTGTCATCTCAGTTGCCCACTGAGAGGGATCTGTGCTTTTGTCGGAAAGACTTCATGCAGTCAAGAAACATGTTCACAGTTAAATGGATTACTTCATCATCATCATTATCTCAACTGCTATTAGCTCTTCAATGTGTACAGTTTACTTACAGTCCTCTGTTTACAGTCATGTGTTCACTGAAATACTAGGCATTTGAAAACATCTGTTTACAGTCATGGGATTACTGAAGAGTTTTTTCTTGTTTCCCTAATTTAACTTACTGATCAATTAAACTCTAATCTTGAGGGCTAAAGACATTGTCAATACTCAATGAGTTTTAAGAGAGAAATGTGCAAGTTATTTCCTAATTCGAATTTAATAATTGGATCTTCCTATTTATTATTATAGGAGTTATAATAAATTCCTATAATTATCCTGTATACTGCTGGGTGCATGTTTGATCCTGTGTCCTGCTGGGTGCATGTTTGATCCTGTGTCCTGCTGGGTGTTTGTTTGACCCTGTGTACTGCTGGGTGCATGTTTGTGAGAATTATGACATTTAAAAATAGAATGTTGTTTAATATTCCTAGTTGACAAAATTTGGTTCATGGTCTAGGTTGAACTTGCAGAACTAGATGACTTTTCAGAGAAAATCATTACATTTCTCAAACGTGCCATAGAGCGCACATACCCTCATTCAAAAACAACTGAGACTGAGATAAATTTGCATGCTCAAGGTAAATAAATTCGTTAAAATTCAGTTTTACCATGATAAAATACATGCAGTAAACATATTAACCAACAGGATTTTATCAAGAGGGGCAAAAACAAACACAGAAGGGAATAGGCAATATTTACAAAATATTATGTGAAGGGAAATTACACATCCTTGTATAGCACATCTTCTTGATGTGTAGCGTAACATATTTCCATTGTATTGTCTCTTGCAACTTTCATATTCCCATTTCTGTGATTTTTCATTACCATGTTTTATGTAGTCTTGTCTAATCTATTTGTTGCTCTCTTCTGCATTTGTTTATTGTATCTTGATAAAGACCTTTTCTTAGAAACATTGATTCTGTGTAAAACTGAATTTTAACCTATTTTTTTAATTAATCCTTTTTTTGGGGTTATATTTATTTATCATATGGTACATGGGGGGAACTTAGCGCAGTGGTTAGTGCACTTGCTTTGCATATGAATGGTCCTGGATTAATTTTTAAGTTGAGGCAAAAAATGTTTTTCAGACTGCACCGGCTCCCGGGTTGAACTAGCCTTAATTGGGTACCAATTTAATTAAATAAAGTCCCCAGATTAATCCAGGAAGTAAAGACTGTGAAGGAGAGGAGATGTCTACCACCCTCATATAGCAGAGCCACTGAAATGTGAGATTTCTAACATTTCACATCCCTATGATATTAATAAATTCTATGTGTTAACATTAGGTTACTTTTACATACTTTTACTGCAGTCTTTGACATAGTACAGTAATATATTATATCTTAGTTAATTGGCTTTTTAATAGGAATGGCTAAAAGTGCTTTTAATAACATGAGAAAAATATTAACATCTAAACAAATCACAAACTAACAACGAGCATTAGACAATGGTACATCTATTCTACATTAATGTATGGCTTAGAAACATGGATAATGAACAAATAACTTGAAGACAAAATTGATGTCTGTGAGATGTGAATATAAATAGACCTCTTCAAAGACCCAACTGAAAGCCTTTGAAATAGAACAAGATACATGAGGAGAACATGCAAAAAATAGAGCTGCATGGAGCTCTACAGTCAAAAAAGGCAAAGCATCTTGTGAAAAGAGGAGAAATATAACAGCCCAACAGCAGAAAGTAGCTAGAAAGTCACGGTTAGATCAAAAACAATCTACAGTGGTCATCCCATGTCCAAACTGTACAATAACATTTGAGGCCAGAATAGGGCTTATTATCTATCTACATACTCATTGTCAAGGACATAACTTTGAATTTCTAAAGTGGATGTAACAAATGGTCATCATCATCATGTGATGGATGAACAACAATATAGAGAAATAGGGAGAAATTTAGGGAAAGATAAGTCTAATTTACTATTATTATTATTGTTGTTATTATTATTATTTTTAGTAATTTCTTTGGATACTCATTGTTCTTGGTAATGATCCTACAACTTTATCATTAGCTGTGTTTATTTGTGTGTATGTTTGTTTGATTTGATCCCCAGAATCTGCAAGTAATACAGCTCTAGTATCCTTTTTGTGTAATAGGAGAGGGGTTGCAGAGCTTTATTTCATATCCAGAAGGCCTAAACTCTTAGCTCTATACAATACTCTGAGAAGTAGCTTTCTGTTCAGAGGGGTTACAACAGGAGAATCCCTTCATAACTCATGTTTGCAACACAATTTTCTGTTTAACAAAACTTCTCAGAATCACAAGTTGCTTTACTCTTTATAATTGTGTATAGAAAATTGTGGTTGTTACATAAACATTTTGACACCATAACAGTCCGTAACATAACACCATAAACAGTCCGGACACCAATTTGTTATAGGCATATATGGATTATTTTAATTGTATAGATAAAGTGCTGTTATGTTTTCATGATGATGAAATAATTTCTTTTAGCTGTGAGCAAATAGCTCTTGACACATGATGATGATTAAATAACTACTTTAGCTGTGAGCAAATAGCTTTTAACAGCCCATAGCCTTTCTGGGAAATAAAGCACAGATTCTTCTCAGTTGCATAACTGAGGTGAAGCCTGGACATAGTCTCAAAGGCATGGAAGTGTAGGGGAGGGGGGAGGAGTTTATAGATACATATTTAATTCCTGAAGGGAGACCTTCCAGTGGGTCATTATTCCAGTATTACTATGTCCTGCCAGAGACTCAGCACACATACACACCTGGGCTAACCATTTCATTATTTTGTGAGATTTGTTGACTCATCTGCAGTAATGGCATATCCAGTATTCACAGTCACCTAGGAGTATTCACAGTCACCTAGAAGTAGTCAAAGTCACAGCAGAAAGACAATATGCAATGTCTGATTGCGTGCAACAGTCACCGCAGAAAGACAATGTGCAATGTCTGATTGCCTGCAACAGTCACCGCAGAAAGACAATGTGCAATGTCTGATTTCCTGCAATAGCCACCGCAGAAAGACAATGTGCAATGTCTGATTGCCTGCAACATTCACCACAGAAAGACAATGTGCAATGTCTGATTGCCTGCAACAGTCACCACAGGAAGACTGTGCAATGTCTGATTGCCTGCAACAGTCACCACAAAAAGACATTGTGCAATGTCTGATTGCCTGCAACATTCACCACAGAAAGACAATGTGCAATATCTGATTGCCTGCAACAGAGGAAGACAATGTGCAATGTCTGATTGCCTGCAACAGTCACCACAGGAAGACAATGTGCAATGTCTGATTGCCTGCAACAGTCACAGCAGAAAGACAATATGCAATGTCTGATTGCCTGCAACAGTCACCGTAGAAAGACAATGTGCAATGTCTGATTGCCTGCAACAGTCACCACAGAAAGACAATGTGCAGTGTCTGATTGCCTGCAACAGTCACCACAGAAAGACAATGTGCAATATCTGATTGCCTGCAACATTCACCACAGGAAGACAATGTGCAATGTCTGATTGCCTGCAACAGTCACCACAGAAAGACAATGTGCAGTGTCTGATTGCCTGCAACAGTCACCACAGAAAGACAATGTGCAATGTCTGATTGCCTGCAACATTCACCACAGAAAGACAATGTGCAATGTCTGATTGCCTGCAACAGTCACCACAGGAAGACTGTGCAATGTCTGATTGCCTGCAACAGTCACCACAAAAAGACATTGTGCAATGTCTGATTGCCTGCAACATTCACCACAGAAAGACAATGTGCAATATCTGATTGCCTGCAACAGAGGAAGACAATGTGCAATGTCTGATTGCCTGCAACAGTCACCACAGAAAGACAATGTGCAGTGTCTGATTGCCTGCAACAGTCACCACAGAAAGACAATGTGCAATGTCTGATTGCCTGCAACAGTCACCACAGAAAGACAATGTGCAATGTCTGATTGCCTGCAACAGTCACCACAGGAAGACAATGTGCAATGTCTGATTGCCTGCAACAGTCACCACAGAAAGACAATGTGCAATGTCTGATTGCCTGCAACAGAGGAAGACAATGTGCAATGTCTGATTGCCTGCAACAGTCACCACAGAAAGACAATGTGCAATGTCTGATTGCCTGCAACAGTCACCACAGAAAGACAATGTGCAATGTCTGATTGCCTGCAACAGAGGAAGACAATGTGCAATGTCTGATTGCCTGCAACAGTCACCACAGGAAGACAATGTGCAATGTCTGATTGCCTGCAACAGTCACCACAGGAAGACAATGTGCAATGTCTGATTGCCTGCAACAGTCACCACAGGAAGACAATGTGCAATGTCTGATTGCCTGCAACAGTCACCACAGGAAGACAATGTGCAATGTCTGATTGCCTGCAACAGTCACCACAGGAAGACAATGTGCAATGTCTGATTGCCTGCAACAGTCACCACAGGAAGACAATGTGCAATGTCTGATTGCCTGCAACAGTCACCACAGGAAGACAATGTGCAATGTCTGATTGCCTGCAACAGTCACCACAGGAAGACAATGTGCAATGTCTGATTGCCTGCAACAGTCACCACAGGAAGACAATGTGCAATGTCTGATTGCCTGCAACAGTCACCACAGGAAGACAATGTGCAATGTCTGATTGCCTGCAACAGTCACCACAGGAAGACAATGTGCAATGTCTGATTGCCTGCAACAGTCACCACAGGAAGACAATGTGCAATGTCTGATTGCCTGCAACAGTCACCACAGGAAGACAATGTGCAATGTCTGATTGCCTGCAACAGTCACCACAGGAAGACAATGTGCAATGTCTGATTGCCTGCAACAGTCACCACAGGAAGACAATGTGCAATGTCTGATTGCCTGCAACAGTCACCACAGGAAGACAATGTGCAATGTCTGATTGCCTGCAACAGTCACCACAGGAAGACAATGTGCAATGTCTGATTACCTGCAACAGTCACCACAGGAAGACAATGTGCAATGTCTGATTGCCTGCAACAGTCACCACAGGAAGACAATGTGCAATGTCTGATTGCCTGCAACAGTCACCACAGGAAGACAATGTGCAATGTCTGATTGCCTGCAACAGTCACCACAGGAAGACAATGTGCAATGTCTGATTACCTGCAACAGTCACCACAGGAAGACAATGTGCAATGTCTGATTGCCTGCAACAGTCACCACAGGAAGACAATGTGCAATGTCTGATTGCCTGCAACACAGGAAGACAATGTGCAATGTCTGATTGCCTGCAACACAGGAAGACAATGTGCAATGTCTGATTGCCTGCAACACAGGAAGACAATGTGCAATGTCTGATTGCCTGCAACAGTCACCACAGGAAGACAATGTGCAGTGTCTGATTGCCTGCAACAGTCACCACAGGAAGACATTGTGCAATGTCTGATTGCCTGCAACAGTCACCACAGGAAGACAATGTGCAATGTCTGATTGCCTGCAACAGTCACCACAGGAAGACAATGTGCAATGTCTGATTGCCTGCAACAGTCACCACAGGAAGACAATGTGCAATGTCTGATTGCCTGCAACAGTCACCACAGGAAGACAATGTGCAATGTCTGATTGCCTGCAACAGTCACCACAGGAAGACAATGTGCAATGTCTGATTGCCTGAAACATTCACCACAGGAAGACAATGTGCAATGTCTGATTACCTGCAACAGTCACCACAGGAAGACAATGTGCAATGTCTGATTACCTGCAACAGTCACCACAGGAAGACAATGTGCAATGTCTGATTGCCTGCAACACAGGAAGACAATGTGCAATGTCTGATTGCCTGCAACACAGGAAGACAATGTGCAATGTCTGATTGCCTGCAACAGTCACCACAAGAAGACATTGTGCAATGTCTGATTGCCTGCAACACAGGAAGACAATGTGCAATGTCTGATTGCCTGCAACACAGGAAGACAATGTGCAATGTCTGATTGCCTGCAACTTGTCATCATCCATGGCAACAATTTGATAGATTACAAAAGTAAAAACATTGAGACAAGATGATTTTTTTAAACAGATGACTGGTTATCAGCTTATCCCCCAACTTTCTTTAGTTGCCTCCTATGACATGCATGGAAAGAAGACTGGTCCTATTCTTTGTTTCCTGAACTAGAAGTCTAGGTCCTGGTTGTCACACAGGTGGTTAGGTTTCCATAAGAAACAAACAAAATGTTTTCCCTTATTCACATAATTGAGACATATTGGGAAATACCCCGTTAGACGCATGTTTTTTTACAAAGGAATCAGAGGAAATCCTGGTGATTTTTACTTAGTGTTTATTGCTTGAGGTTACTCTGATGGATCATTTGTGAGACCTTCTGATCTTCCACATGTTGGTCGTTACCTATAGAATGACAGTCACACTTGACATTGCAAAAGAAGGATCAATTTATGAACATAATGAAATAATTGTCCGCAGTGTTATCAGCTATCAGTTGATTAATTTCTAGGTCTGCTGTTTCATTGAATATTATTAGTGAAATAATTACCAAATCATGTATATAATCAATAATAAATTGTTTATTAACATTAGTACATTTTTCATTGTTGTGTTTGTTTATCAGAGAATGATCTGCAGTGGTTGTTTGCCGTTGATAAGGCTAAAGATCTGATTGGACGAGAGCCAGAACTGGAGATAATGAAAGAATGTGCGAAAAATGGTAAATCATCCAAAATGGAAAAAACAGGTACTCCTTGAAAATGTATGTAATATTGGAATATATATGAAAAGTATAACACACATAATTTATATTTTACACTGAAGATCATTTCCTTATTAATGTTTAAAAAACATTTATGAATCTATATCTATGTCACACAGCTTATAACTTCCTGGGCAGTAAAATGGCACAAAATGGAGATGCAGCAAAGCGATTTCTCCTAGAATTGCTTCAACATTCAGTGCATTCAATCACATAATATATATCTGAAAATAAAAAACAATCAATAAATATGTCTATAACTATAACTGTTTAACTTTAATATAATACCTGTGTGGGCAGGACACATGGACCGCATGAAAGATCATCTGCTAAAAAAGTTGTTATATCAATCAATCAATAAACCCATAATCCTTCAGGGTCATAGGGGTACCACATTGGATTCTTCAGCATACAGAGTCCTCCAGCGAATTCTATCCTCAGCGATGCGGATGAGTGTGGAAATATCTAGCCCTGTCCATTCCTTGATGTTGTCTGTCCATGTCTTTATTTGTCCTCCTCTGCTTCTTCCACCCTCGACAGTTCCCTGCAGTATTGTTTTTGACAAGGAATCGTGCCTGCATACATGTCCGAACCATGCTAGTTTTCGTCGTTTCACTATTGAAAGCAATGGCTCCTGGACACCTGCACACATCTCTTCTTTATTTCTTACGTACACATTGGTCTTATGTTCCCTATAGGAAATTCGTAGAATTCTTCTGTAGCATTTATACTCGAAAGTCTGTAATCTTCTCTCCATGTCCGCAGTGACTGTCCAACTCTCACAACCATACAACACAACAGAAAGCACCAGCGACCTATACAGTTTGATTTTCACTCCAACACTGATGTTGCTTTTCCAAATCACAGTTAGCCTTGACATGGACGCTAAAGCCATCTCCAGCCTTATTTTTAGTTCAGTTATATGGAGAACTCCAGACTGTATCCCACAAAGTTGGAGGACAGAAGAAGCATTTTAAAGACACTCTTAAAACATCACTGACTCAGTTCAACATAGACACAAATTCATGCAAGAGTTTTGCACAAGACAGATCTGACTGACTTTGAAGAACCAAGAGTGGTGCAGCAGCTGCAAAGAACCTCAGACACAATGATACACAACAAAAACACGCTAGAAGAAAGAGCAAGAGCTTCTCATTGTTCCATAGACTCCTCCCACACATGCTCAGATTGTGGTAGAAAATTCCAGACAAACATAAAACTCCAGGTATACATGAAACTCATTAGACACAGTCAGGCACACCACAGACATTATCATCATCCCAGTTCAGCTGAATGGTCATCATCGATTATGAACATCAACGAATAACAATATCTGTATTAACATATAGTTGTGGGAGCTGGAAAGTAACAAATCACTAGAGAAGAAATTAAATTCGTTAGAAAATAAATGTTTTAGAAAACTCTTAAATATTGGTTAAAAATTTTAGGAATGGCTAAAAGTACCTTCAATGACATGAGGAAATTATTAATATCTAAACAAATTACAAACAAGTTAAAAATGAGAATTATAAAATGCTACATCTATTCCATATTAATGTATGGCTCAGAAATATGGACACTAAATAAACAATTAGAAGACAAAATTGATGCCTTTGAGATGTGGGTATATAGAAGATTAGGGAGAACATCATGGAAAGAGAAGAAAACAAATAAAGAGGTGCTAAAAACACTTAATATGAAGAAAGAACTACTAAGAGAAATAAAGATCAGGCAAATAAAATACTTTGGACACATTAAAAGACATGACACCCTATTGAAGACCTTACTTGAGGGTAAAGTCAAAGGGAAGTGAGCAAGAGGTAGGCAGAGATACAAGTGGGAGAGTAACATTACACGATGGACAGGTTACAGTCTAGCAGAGTGTACCACCAAGACAAGAGACAGGGGATGTTGGAGATATGTTGCAGCCAACCTTCGTTGCGGAGACGGCACTTGATGATGATGATGAAATATTGGTTGGGAATAATTCAAGTCAAACAAGTAAGAGAAGACATCAAACAGCAATATGTTTCTACAACAACAAGAAGACAATAAGGAAGTTATATCAGACATGTACTTAGAATGAATGAAAACAGGTTGTCACTATAAGCATTAAAATGGGTACAAGATTACAAAGGAAAAAGAGGATGACCATGAGAGACTGTTTGCAGAACAACATCAAAAAGGGTATGAGTGTGTGTCTCAACAGGATATCATCATCGTGTGACGTATTCTTTCCAGAACGTAGTCTTCTTTATGGACCTTCTGAACATCTCACAATCTTGGGCGAGTTGACCTGCCTCCTCCAAGGACATGTTTAAACAGTCAGATTATCATTTATGCATCATTGTCTTGGGGGGTCTCTTCCTCTGCTGCCTTTTATTCTGCCTTCTGCTATTAATCTTTCCATGCTGTTATATCTCTTTAGATGACCAAAAATGTTCACATTTTTCTTTATGATGTTATTTAGGAGCCAGCACTCTTTAACGTTTAATGATTGCAATACTTTCTTATTTGTCTTTTTTGCTGTCCATGGTATATGCAAGATTTTTCTGTAGTATCTCAATTAGAAGGCTGCAATTTTCTTTGTCACTGTTTTATTTAGAGTCTAAGCCTCACGGTCGTATGTTGCCACAGGGAATACGCATGTTCTTATCATACACAATTTTACTTTGCTACAGATTCCTTGCCAGAGATTTTTCATTTGGACAAGTTTTGGAAACGCCATTGCCATCCTTCTCTTAATTTCTACTGCGCAGTTCCCTGAACTATTTATGTTTCTACCCAAATAATCGAAATTTGATATGTCTTCCAGTTCATAGGTATCAATTATTTTTTGTGGTTTAGATTGTACTTTATCAGTTGTCATAATTGTAGTTTTCCTCATAATTAGAAACAGATTATGAGGTTTGCTGTTTTTTTGTTGATAGAATCATTTGTCATAGACCTTCTTCATGTGTTGTTAAGAGGACTGTATCTTCTGTGATTTCTGGGATCTGCTGACCTCCGATGATTACTGGTTGAAAATATGTGTGTGTCATGTCCTCCTATACATTTCTCATTATGTTTTTTGCAAATAGAGCAAATATATATACAATTATTTCTATTTTTGTGGATGAGTTCGGCTCTAAGCCAGCATGGTACATAATGTCTCTGTGGTGGTCAAGGTACCGAGTTCAGAACATGCATTAGACTATTTTTCATCCCGACCATTCAGAGATCAATGGCAAACTACTGAATATAAATACTGTCAAGAAAATCACTACAGCCAAAACATTCTGTGTTGATGGCTACATCCTGTATAAGATATGCTATCAATTTTGTAGATGAGAGTAGAAGAATTGTGACAAGTTCATGCTTTTATGTTGTCTGACCCAAAGAATTAATTGGTGGTGTCCACCTCCTCTCCAGTAACTTGTGAATATTATATAAGACGAGATATCAAAAGATGCAATGAAAGGTGTTATATTGGGTACAAAATTTCCTTAGTTGCACCTTATGAGATGTGTCATAGGTAACAGTGTTGCTATTATTTGCTCCCTTTATGGCTTTGACAACACATTGGCAGGTTTTCAACTGTCATTAAATTTTCATACATGATTTTTACATTTCTTAATATTGCCAGAGCTAAGTGAAAGGGTTTGATCTACACTGAGCATCAAATCCTGACAAAGTTCACATGAAATTGTACTCTTTGATGATTTTCAAATTCAGTTAAATCTCAACAACACCCAATATGACTTGGAAATTAGAATTAAGATTGATAAAGTATTAACAGTAATTCCAAGAGAAAAATGTTGTTAATATACTGGGGTATACAAAATACATCAGCAGAAAAGTATAATCGCAATATATAACTGAACCTTAGCAAGTGCAGATAGGAAACGACATGAAAGAAAGTTACACTGATTGTTACATTGAAAAAATACAAGTTAAATACAAGAAAGTTACATTGATGACATGGAGAAAAATCATATAGTTCATTGATGGTATTTAAAAAAATCACAGTTCATTGACAGTATGAAATAAAATCACAGTTCATTGATGATATGAAGAAAAATCACATAATTCATTTAAACTACTGGTGCTATGACCAGATGACTGGCAAAAAAATGACCGAGTTTGAGGGACTTAAGTTGTTGATAATTTAAACTACTTGTAAATCATTCAGATCAGTATTTCTCAAGTGTGGGGCCCAGTCCCCATAGGGGGGAAATTTGATTGTTCAAGGGGTCAATTCAAACAAGTTGTAATTAGGCTTAATTTAGTGAATAATTCAATTTTTGAAAATAAAAAGATATGTTTATGTTACATAGGGAGGCATCAGAATTTTAGAAAGACATAAGTGAGGCATAATACACACAAAAAAGGGTTTTGAAACACAGATATAGATCATTGAAATTTGTTGATGTTGTAACTTAATGACTGACAGTAGACATCACAGAAGAAGTTTCAGATTATATTAAATGAAATTGTATATGAAATGATGCTACTTAAACTTTATTTCTGTCCTTTTATGCACAAATTAGACTCTTTGCCAGGGATGTATTAGGCCCTGGGGAGGACTTGAACCATAGCACAGGGTATTCACACTTGCCTACTTCAATAATGTCTAAAAATTGGATGATTATAGTTGAGAGTGAATACGAACAAATAAGCAAAGTAAACTCATTGCTGCTAATGTTCCCTCTAATTAATTTTATTCACTTGTGAGCAAATCTGAAGTTGTTTGAGTTATGAATATATCCATCTGGGTATCTGCTACATAAAAATTGTCTCTTGCTAGTCCTTTATGTTTGTGGGTGGTAAATTTTGTGAGCTGCACCTTCTAGTGATGAGCGCTACTGAGCACCAGCTCACCTTAGAGGGAACATTAGTATTAACTGCCACTGAGATATCTACTTTTATTTATGGTGTCAGCCTTCTAATTTTGTTTTCATCTTGAAATTCTCCTCAGATGGTGTAAACAAATTTTGTCGTAAGTCAACAAATATTTATTCACTAGATTTGATATAGGCCTATTCCTTTTTGTCATTTTCTGTACATTTCAAAATATATTTTTAATTTCAGTTCTGAATTTCTTAATTGTTGTTTTACCAATTTATACGAAATTAATTATAGTTCTTGTCTGGAATGCATGACCATCTACATATTATATGGCCAATTAATCTAAATATTATAACAATAATTAATCAATAATTAATTAAAAAAATTTTTTAGGGTTAGGGTTAATTATGTTTTACATACTAACCCTAAATGATTTATATTTAACTAATTTGTCCCAGAATATTTTTAGCGTTTGAAAGGAATTACATTTTTTTTTCATGTGTCACATCCATCACGTCAATATATATATATTGACACAGAAATGGACAGAGAATGTGATTATCACTGGGTTTTTTTGGAAAAACATTAGTTATTATTTAACAATTGATTTTACAAGTGAAATACAATGTTGGAAATTAGACATGAAAATGATTTGGAACATTAAATTTAAACTTACCAAATTTTTAAATCAATAACTTCCACTTAAACTGTGTCAATTTTGTAGATAATCCAATTACAAATACAAAAATGTATAATATAGAGAGATATTGCCTATATCTCTATATATATTGCCTAGTGCCTCCAAAATATATTATTAACAAAAAAATTCCACATGAACACCCATGAGATTAGGTCTATAATGTAGGTCTAAAATGTGACTGATTTCTCTAACAAATTGATGTAAATTTGCAAACACAAGGCTAAATACCAGTTATTGCCAAGTTGGATTTCAATAATTACTGTGATAAAAGTAAATAAAACAGTTATACATTTCTGAAAATTAATGTGAAAATATATATACAAAATATAAGAAAAAATTGCATCATATACCTCCATGTTCAAAACTTATCAATCACTTACAAAATTGATATCATAACACATCAAAATGGTGCCAGAAGTAATTTAGATATATTACACATTCAATCAGAATTATTATTGTGTTGATATAAATACTAAAAATGATTAAATTAGCTAAAAAAAAGTACGGAACTCTTACGAGTTAGTACGGACAGAAGACATAGCAGTTCCCGACTCATATGAGTTGCTTTGTGTGGAATCAGTTAAATTAATAAACATAAACTGATAAAACATAGCCAAGAAAAATAATCAAAATGGTAGTCACACATTCCAGACAAGAACCTTAATTAGTTTGTGAATATGATTTAAAGGTATACTTTTAGTGATCCAAGTTAACAATTACACATTCAATGTATGAATCGCCAAGTCAACCGTAGAAGATCTGAACTTTTTCTTTCAAGAATGATATTTGCTGCCAGAAGTAGAACTACTCAACAGCAATTAGATATTGACAACAACAACAATACTTCAAGAGTTCCTAAATGTGTAACACCTTTGCAATCAGGTATGACCTGTAGTTCTACACATGAAGATTAAAAGGCAGGGGTAGCTTCAATGGACTTATTGCTTCTTAGACAGTATGAAACCGGTGTGACTGTGAAAACAGTGAAAAAACTAAGTGTTACTTCACAAATCATCATGCCAGTAGCCACAGATCACCTACTCCTGTTGCTATGCATTGACCAGTGTGAGGTCTGTGACATGTTGGTCACTGCACTAAAATCTTGCACCATTACGATAGAGTTAGGTCACCTTCACCTCATGAAATTCACTATATATTACAGCTAGGTACTCAAAATATTCAGCAGCCATTTAGTCTTAATACAGAGAATTCATTTATTTAGGTTTGTGTGGTTGTCACTTTGTTGTGTTGTCATTCATGCTATTTTAAGGCATAGTTCATTCTCATTTCTCATATTTTTTTTAAAATATACATCTTTACAGCAATACTATGTGTCATTGTGTGTCAATGTTACCTACTTTTATACTTCATTGTTACCTAGGATGTCTCTGCAGTTAAAATTCTGCCAGCTAATGAATTTGTGATAGTGTCTATTTTTACTATTTTTACTGTATGTTCACTGTTTGTCTTGTATTTCCTTGAAAAATAACCTTAAGGTTTGAATTTTTAAATTGTCTTATATACCATTATCTGTATTTTTTCATACCTATACCCAATAGTCTGATCGTCTGTGCGTTCAATGTATATCTTATCGACCTTGTGTTTTATGTAATTACTATTGTTATACAGTTTTACAGCAGTATCATTTATTATTGTTTGCATCCTAGACCAGATGTCAGTTTTAGTATGAACACAAACACTCAGAAGAAAAGGTATTTTCTTATTTCTAAGAAATTTCTAAGGAAAACAACTTCCTCATTTTCAGTCATAATCTTCATGTGGTCACTCTGTCATTTTTTTTCTCATCACTTACGTGGTACTTGGCACAGTCCATTCATAGAACAGATGTTTAATTGTTATTCTCCCAACTGGGTTTTTATATATGATGTATGATCAATATCTTCTTCTTCTTCTTTCGTTCACTTGAAACATGTCTATATCTGTAATTCTGTCTCCTGAATAAAACTCACTGTCTTTCGTAGTTCATACAGTGTCCCATAGAGCTTTGATTCCAGTGTTGTTTCCTCTGGCCAATATGTCTGCCTCAGCTTTTCATGCTCAGAACACTCTTGAAGTATATGTTTGGCACTCTGTGCTGCCTGTCCACATGTACACATGGCCGTGTTGCCAATCTTGAACTTTGTATACATGTGACTGCGGAGTCGGTTGTGTCCTGTTCTGAGACGTAGAATTATAACTTGTTCTGATCTGTTCATAATATGATAGTCATCTTGTGTTGGTGTTTGTGGCTATCTTATTGACTTGATCATCTGTTTTTTCTGATGCTAGGTGATTGGTATATCTTGATCAATATATGTAGTTGGGGTTAGAATTAGTATAGGGTTACATTCAGTCACCCAGTGACAGGAACATATACCAATACAATTAAAATATGCTGGAGGTTTCCAAAAGAGTGTAACATCAAACTCACTAGAATTAATGGTCACAATTTCACAAGCAGCACATGAATGTATGCACCACTGGTCACAAACCCCACCTTTTTGTGTTGTAGCCTAAATTGGAAATTTATATTTATATTGGAAATTATATGATTTTCATCATCTACGTAAACCCATTTGGGAGAATAATGCTGACATATTTTGGTCTGCGGATGGACTGTGCATATGTACCAATTTCACCTAACCCTTTTAATTACATCTGTTAGGTTTAAATGAAGATTGGGAGTTGCAAACTTCAGATAAAGAAATCTGTGTCCTTGAAGGGCCAAGTGGATGGGGTAAAACATCACTTATTTGCAAACTAATTGTTGACATAGTCAAAGTAAGTATAATGCTGTCATTATTGTTTATCAACATATAAAAATACATCAATTAAAATGGTTCAGCCACCTTGTGAGAATAATCCCAAATCAAATGCCAATAAGAGCACATAACAAAAGAATATCTGACATAGATCTAAAGCTAGACTCAAAAAAATGGTGGATAGAAAACATCAAGATAGCCTTGAATAAACATGGACTCAACGCAACCAAGGTGACACATCTCGCCTTGGAATTACAACTGAGGCTCCTACCCCTATGCTTAATAGCAAGTGGGGGTACTATGAATCAACATTCATCTGGAGAAAGATAATAGACAATAGATAGTTTGTTGACATACAGAATAGTAACATTCATCTGGGGAAATAGACAATAGATTGTTTATCAACATACAGAATAATCACATTCATCTGGGGAAATAGACAATAGATTGTTTATCAACATACAGAATAATCACATTCATCTGGGGAAATAGACAATAGATTGTTTATCAACATACAGAATAATCACATTCATCTGGGGAAATAGACAGTAGATTGTTTATCAACATACAGAATATTCACATTCATCTGGGGAAATAGACAATAGATTGTTTATCAACATACAGAATAATCACATTCATCTGGGGAAATAGACAATAGATTGTTTATCAACATACAGAATAATCACATTCATCTGGGGAAATAGACAATAGATTGTTTATCAACATACAGAATAATCACTTCTGTTGATGATGATGATGATGCAGTCCATTTAGCTGTGAAAAGATAACTCTTGACAGCCCATAGCCTTTCTGACAAAAACATAGGTCCCCTCAGTTGAGTAACTAAAGTGATACCTGAATGTATAAGGTTTGGTGTCTCAAAGGTACAACTGTGTTGGGATAAATACTATATTAAGTAATACTGTTAATAAATATATTAAATATATGACAATCTAGGCCTGCTACTGTTACTTTTATATCCGATACTAATAATCAAATAGAAAATCAACATAAAAAGTAAATAACAAAATAAACAAAAGAAAAATACTTTTTGTACGGTACCGAAAAAAAAATTGAGGTTAAATATTTCTGTCAAAAAATAAAAATAGTTGTGAATAAAAATAGTCTTTGTTGGACCATAGCGTAGAAAATTCCTTGTTCTTTCTTTATTGTTATTTATTTTTTAAATTGGTTTTTAAAAAATTATTTTTATTGATAATTAGTATAGGATATAACAGTAACAGCAGTACCTAATACAATGTAGCCTATAGTATTTATCGCTTATTTGTTTTGTTACTGCAGCACTCTCCACATTGTCGGACATCCTAACATTTAGGTTATTAATCTTTGACTGTTGGGGGGGGGGGAATGAATGCATATTTAGTCATCGTCAAAGGGAGGGATTCCAGAATAGCAGTATCCCAGGATCATCACATCCTGCTCAGTTGTGGTATAGATGTGTAGTGTGTGATATAGATGTGTAGTCTGCTGAAGATTGATGTGTTGGGCAATTGTCGCAGATAAAACGACGACACAATGCATTTCCATTCTCTGGACTACATCCTGCTGGATATCGAGTAGCAGCATGGTCCTGCTACAAGAGAGATCAAGAGGGAGTTTGAGAATGAACGTTGAAGAAGAAGAAGATGTGTAGTATGTGATTCTTCTTCTTCTGCGTTCGTTCTCAAACTCCTGCAGATTAGCAGGATGTAGTCCAGAGAACGGAATGCATTGTGCCATAGTTTACAGCATTGCTGCTATATCTGCGCCTTTCAGTCTGACACATCCGACTTCAGCATGGTAGTATGTGATATAGATGTGTAGTGTGTGATATAGATGTGTAGTGTGTGATATAGATGTGTAGTGTGTGATATAGATGTGTAGTGTGTGATATAGATGTGTAGTGTGTGATATAGATGTGTAGTGTGTGATATAGATGTGTAGTATGTGATATAGATGTGTAGTGTGTGATATAGATGTGTAGTGTATTGTGGATAGAAGTGGTGGAAGTAGGTTTTATTGGATGTTAGTTATGAACACTGGAGCATCAGGGGTTCAACAGTTTCTTTGTGGTGGTTGCAGTGTAAACAATGTGGCTTATGTAGTGGGTTTATACTATTGTTATGGAAGCAAGGCCTATTCTCAATTGGTAGCAAGTACATTAAAATTATACGTTTTTGTTTGTCTGTTATGAATAATGCAGCTGCTGCATGTTGATCTTCTTCTTCTGCATTTGTTATAAAACTAGATAAAATAAGAAATGATGAAATTAACAAAAATATTCATTTTGTAACAGGACATCATGAGCTGGATTTGAACTTATGACCTCTTGAGTGCAAGAAAAATAACTTAACCACTATGCTAGAAAGATCCCCCCCCCCCAACCATTTACAAAATAATTGTAACCTTCTGAACATATTTAAAATGACTAAAAAAATCATGTTTTCTTCTTGCAGTCCATGTAGTGTGGCTTTGGTTATCATGTCTTTCCCCAGTCTTCTATTTTGTGAGCTATCAATCATTTCTGATACCAATGTTCTCCCATGCAACAATGCTAGGTTGTCAAGCATGTTCTTTCTTGGTCTTCCCCTACCATTCTTGCTCTTCAATTTGCCTGTTGTTAAAATAATAAGGAAAACACTACAGCCAAAAATGTTGGGTAGATGGATATGTCCTGAAGAGGATATGCTAGCAGATTTTTAAAAGTATTTTTGGATTTGTATTTATTTTGTTTTCCCTCCCAGAGTGGAGCCAATGTATTCTTTCACATTGTAAGTGGTAGTCCATCAAGTAATCGTTTGGAATGTCTGCTAAAACGACTTATTCTTGCATTGATGCCAGAAGTGGAAGCAGGTGAGTTTTAGCTGATCACTACAACTTTCTTGGCCAGTGTTTGAAACATTAAATTAAAATAACTAAAGAAATCCATAAATCCGTGGATGTCATAGGAAAAATAAACCAACAATATGGTACCAATTGTTAAAATTGTTGAATGTGGATTATTATTCTGTTTGTTGATTGTCCTTGTTTATGCACATTACAAATTTTTATTGTAATAATAGAAAACTCTGGGTCTGTCCATAAATAAGGTTAACGATTGGAAGGGGGAAGGATTAGATAAATATTGTTAGTTGTTGACAAGGAAAGAGGTTGGATTTGACAAAAGTTATCTCAAAAACAAAGTTTTAAAAAATATATCAATTAAATTGTTAGAATTATTTTTTTTTTAAATTATTTAAAAATCATGTAGTTTTTGTGTATTTATACTACAATAACAACTTTTCCCTATATGAGGATGGAGGGTCAACATTTTGTTCACATAATTAAGCAAAGGTCCCCTGCTTGAATTTTTTGACATAATTAAGCAGCAGTGACCTTGAATTTTTGAGTTTGGTGATAGGTGGGGAGGGGTAGGGGTAAAAAATTGGTAAAGTAATGTTGAATTAATTTATGGACATCCCCTTAACTGGATATCCCCTTAATTGGACAGCCCCTTAACTGAACAGCTGCTTAACTGGACAACCCTTTAACTGGTGAAAGGTAATTTATGGACATCCCTTAACTTGACAGCCCTTTAACTGGACAGCCCTTTAACTGGACAGTCCTTTAACTGGACAGCCCCTTAACTGGATATCCCCTTAATTGGACAGCCCCTTAACTGGACAGCTGCTTAACTGGACAATCCTTCAACTGGTGAAAGGTAATTTATGGACAACCCCTTAAATGGACCACCCTTTAACTAGACAGTCATTTAACTGGTGAAAGGTAGTTTATGGACATCCCTTTAACTCAACAGCCCCTTAATTGGAAAGCCCCTTAATTAGGCAGCCCTTAATTGGATAGCCCCTTAACTTGATAGCCCTTTAACTGGTGAAAGTTAATTTATGGCCAGCCTTTTGACTGGGCAGCCCATTAACTGGTGAAAAGTAATTTATGAACAGCCCTTTAACTCAACAGCCCCTTAATTGGAAAGTCCCTTAATTAGGCAGCCCCTTAATTGGATAGCCCCTTAACTGGACAGCCCTTTAACTGATGAAAGATAATTTATGGACATCACTTAAATAGACAGCCTTTTAACTGGACAACCCCTTGGCTGGAAATCCCATTAACTGGACAATCTCTTAACTGGACAACTCCATAACTGGACAACCCTTTAACTGGACAGCCCCTTAACTGGACAGCCTTATAACTGGTGAAAGGTAATGTGAGGTAGTTACTGTCACCAGGTTAAACAGACTGTGAAACAAATAAATTAGAGTAGATGCAACATCCTGGTAGATGCAACATCCTGAATATATTGAGAGGCATAACTTAAAATGGTTTGGACATCTTATGAGAATGAGTTACAGTCAGATACCTTCAGGAGCATATATTACATTCAGTTTAACATATAGATTCATGGGGACACCAAGAGAAAGGTGGATAGATAGCTTTATAGTTAATTTTGCCCGTGTGTTGCCGGGCCCGAAAGGGGAGCAAAGAATAGCAACACTGTTTACCTTCCACGCATGTCGTAAAAGGCGACTAAGGAGGTTTTGGGATGGAGTTGGCTGTCCCATCTCATATAGGGTCAGTGATCCAAAGCCATGCTGAAGTTGGATGTGTCAGACCGAAAGGCGCAGATATCACAGCAATGCTGTAAACCATGACACAACGCATTCCGTTCTCTGGACTACATCCTGCTAATCTGCATGAATTTGAGAATGAACGCAGAAGAAGAAGATAGTTACTTTGAGCAGATACTGTGAAACCAGTGACACTCATCTAATATTTGGAGTGTAAACAAAAGTACACACTATCTTATTATAAATGGCTGAATAACACAGCTTCAGCATCCACCTGCTTTTAGGCAATAGACAGAAGTTGTCTTCTTCTTCATTGTTCTTCAGTCAGGCATCAGGTTACAGCACCAATAGTTTCAAAAATTATGTAATTCACTTCATGTCATCCATAGAACTTCTCAGGTTTGAAAGTGTTGTTGTTGTTCGTCCATCACAAGTGATGATGACCATTTGTTACATCCACTTTTGAAAATTCAATTTTAGTTATGTCCTTGATTATGAGTTTGTAGATGGCTAATGAGCCCTATTCGAGCTGTAAATGTCCTTGGACAGTTTGGACATGGAATAACGACTGTAGACGGATCTTGGTCTATCCATGACTTTCTAGCTGCTCTCCTCTGTTGAGCTGCTGCATTTCTCTTCTTTTCACAAGATGATGCGCTCATTTTTATTTTAGAATGCCATGTAGATCTATTATGTGCAAGTTCTTCCCATATATCATGGTCTATTTCAAAGGCTTTCAAAGGTTTGAAAGTAGTGTTGTGTCAGTAGGCCATATTTTCTCTCTCTCTTCTTGGTAGAGTTGACAGGCATGAAGAATGTGTTCTGCAGTCTCTGGGCTCAGTCCACAGTTGCACAGGTCTGTCTCACTAATTTTGAGCTTTCTGAATATGTGACTTCTCAGAATGATTTGGCCAGTTCGTAGTCTGAAGATAATGGTTTGTTCCATGAGTGACATGATGGTAGGGGGTCACTTGATTGTGCATTTGGGTGCATCTACTTTCAATATTTATAGAAAGAAGTGATGAGGAGTATATTTATATAGTTGTTAATTGTCTATTGTCTTCTGCACCAGGTAGATGGTGATGTTTCTGGTTTATTACTCTTTCCCTACGGAACATCTTTGAATCAATCTACAGGTTACATCTGGGATTATGTGACGTATTTTAAAAGATCCTTACTGTGTTTTTATAATTTAATCATTTTCGGTATTTATATCAACATAATGATGGTTCCCATTGATAGTGTAATATGTACAAAATACTTCTGACATGATTTTTATGTGTTATTATATCAATTTTGTAAGTTATCGATAAGTTTTGGACAAGTGTGGTATATGACACTATTTTTTATTATATTTTCTATATATATTTTCAAACGAGCTTCTATTTCATGAAATTATAACTATTTTATATAATTTGGTCGTATTAATTATTTTAATTCCATCTGGAAATATCTGGTAACATACCTAAGCAGATTTGCATAAATTTGTAAAACAATCTGACAAAAATGTCAGATCGAAGTTTTAGATCAACTTTCAAATCTCAGAGAACCAATCCAATTGGGAATAGTGAACATAATTGAATCACTATCCCTATATAAAATACATTTCTACATTTTTAATTGAATTATCACAAAACTACTTCAAAACTGATACAGTTTGAGTGAAAGTTATTTATTTTGAAGTTTGGTACATTCACAATTCATGTCCAAAATATTTAAAATGTTTGATTTATAAATTATTATTTTATTATTAAAATTAATTTTTCAATAATAGAAGCAATTTTATTCAAAATAAACTTGTGATAACAACATTTCCTGTTCATGTATGTTTCACAATATATATATCACATTATAATTTAAATATATTTAGAACTACTATTTCCTGTTCACGTAACAGATGTGCACACCAAAAAATCTCTAAACAAATCAATTCCGTCCAAGCGCTAAAAATACTCTATAGGGAATGAGTTAATGGGTCCACAAAGAACTTAAAAAAACCTCAGTGATCACTGGGTTATTATTGCTTCATAAAATTGCACTATTGACTGCCAATCCTTGAACTTAGTGTGTGTGGTATGATGAGTTTTTTTTTACCTTTTTTCTTCTCAGATAAAGAAAATAATGCCATGGAAAGTAATAACAATGAAGAGTTGATTAAACTTTTGAAAACTGCCCTTATCAAATTCAGAGATAAAGCAGAAGAGAAACTGGTCATCATCATTGATGGTCTGAATGAGGTTGTCAATTTACACTTTTTTCATAGCTTTATGTTTCAAGAGATATTTTTATTTATTTTAGTAACTCCACTGGAAATCAAATTAGGCCTAATACATTTTCCAGGATATTTATCTTTTTAATATAGGCCCCTATACTGTTTACCTAAAGAAACACAACATTCTTTGAGAAGGTCATACACCTTACTGAAACAGAGGCCTTAGTCGCAAAGAATAAAAGTCAAAACTATATATAATGAACATCATTTTATTTTTAAAGTCTGAAAGTATCTTTATGCCAAGGTTGAAACATTAATTTTGTAAAATAAAATTATGGTACATGTTTGAAACTTGGTTTCCATTGCAAATAATGTTGTGTTTCTTTTTTTGAACAGTATACATTCACCTCTCTTATCATGTGACTTTGCTTGTTTGTTTAAATCACTAGGCTTTGCAAACAATAACACTCTTGTTTACTATAATAAATGATTCCTCCAGAGCTTTCTTTCATACCCAGGAGACTTCAACTCTCAATATCATACAATATTTTGAGAAGTCTCCTATTGACAGAGAGTCTATGTGTGTATCTAGAAGGTATGTTCCACCATTTTGTATGTACATATAAGCCTATCCAATCACATTAATGCTTACAGTCCTTCTGAGATATTTATGTTGACCAATATCTGACCACCGAGCCCACACATTGACATGGTTTCAATACAGCTTGACATTATTTAATTAATGTAAAGGAGTACATTAGTATAATGGCATCTTCATAAAGTATATAAAATTTCTGACTGTATTTTCATTGGTTATTTAATTAACACCTGTGTAAAAGTATTTATATGGTGTTGGCGTTCAGAGTATCCACAGAGAAGATAACGTTCTGAAAAGAATATGTGATTTGATATATTCATACTAAAAGGAAAGGCCAATAGATCATAATTAAACATAAATAACATAGAGACAGTACAATGTTGCTTCAAATAATTGCTTATACAAGTAAATTCAAGTAGGAAGCAAGAGGATAAATTAAAAATTCTTGAGACTAATCGGAATTGAACTAATCCATTATGGTTCAATTTTTGTATTCTTCTTCTTCTTCAGCGTTCATTCTCAAACTCCTGTTGGATCTCTCCTGTAGCAGTACTACTAGATCTCCAGCAGGATGCAGTCCAGAGAATGGAAATGCGTTGTGTCACCGTTTTATTTGCGCCAATGGCCCGACACATCCGTCTTCGGCGGGAATTTTTGTATTCATAATTGGATTATCTACAAAACTAATACCGTTTGAGTAAAAATTATTCATTCCGAAGTTTTGTGAACTAAGTTCACAATTTATGTCCAAAATTTACAAAAAAATTGCATTTATAAATTCTATTTTTTTTATTAAAATACATTTTTCAATAGTAAAAGCAATTGTATTTAAAATAAACTTGGAATAAGCACATTCTCTGTTCATTTATATATCAGTATATATATATATATATATATATATATATATATATATATATATATATATATATATATATATATATATACACACACAGAAATACATTATAATTTAAATTTATTTAGAACTATATTTCTTGTTGTTCTTGTGACAGATTAGCACACCAAAAATCTTTTAAAAAGATAATTCCATCCAAGTGCTAAAAATACTCTGTAGCGAATGAGTTAAAGAATATTAGGTTTATGTAGGCCCCTACTGTTTTCAAAATCAAACGATAAGTAAATAAAATATTCTTTTTATTTAAAAATTATATTTAAAAAAACTATCACACATATAATTCGTTATGTCTGTACTATACTTGCATTTCTTGCTCTACTGATGTAATTTTCTGCTATGCTTTGCATAAATTTATTAGTTGGAAAAAACTAACGTCCATATGATTTCCATTTCATAAGAATTTTTTGTCCTTTGTCATTGTGCCATTTATATCATTTAAGAAAAATTTTGTAAATTTACAAATTTAATTTTAAACTAAGGGTACTTCATTCAAAGATCACATTTGGCAAAAGAATACATAGAGATATTGTATTTTGAACAAATAGATGCATGATACATTACTTTATCATTTAATTTACAGTTTTAACCATTTTTTAAAATAAAAATAACCAGAGAAATAATTTTTTTAAATGGCCACAAATTCATGTTTGTTAAGAGTTAACTTCATAACACTTCAGGCAGACTCACACATTTCCCGTCTCCTACTGTGGATAATGAAGGATGTTTGATTGTTCTGTAGCTCATTAGTTTAAACCATTACTCATTTAGTCCATGTGTTCAGCATGATATCTTCTTCTTCTGCATTTGTTCTTAAACTCCTGCAAATTAGTGGGATGTAGTTCAGAGATTGAAATGTCTTGTGCCATGGTTTACAGCTCTGCACAAATATCTGCACCTTTTAACCTGTCACATCTAACTTAAGCATGGCTTCTGGGTCATTGTGACTCTATATGAGATGGCATAGTTAACTCAACCCCATAACCTCCTTAGTCGCCTCTTAGAACATGCATGGAAGGTAAGTAGTGTTGCTATTCTTTCCATGGGTGAATTTGATTTTTATTCTAAGAACATTATACATAGTATTATTGCTGTTTTATAAGATCCTGGGCTGATACTTTTCCAGACAACCATGTCAATGTATGTACAAAACTTGAAATGTGTAACTGTGTATATGTGCTGTTTGAAATGTGTAACTGTGTATGTGTGCTGTTTGAAATGTGTAACTGTGTATGTGTGCTGTTTGAAATGTGTAACTGTGTATGTGTGCTGTGTCAGATATTATAAATTAAGATGACCTAGTAGTGCTCATCACATTTCAAAAATGAATTTTCACATTCAATAAGATGTCTGCATTGATTTCTCCTTTCATCTTTAGAAATACTTGTTCCAGAACGTTTCTTTTTAAATGCTGTAATCAGATTTTAATATCTAAACAAATTACAAACAAGTTAAAAATGAGAATTATAAAATGCTACATCTATTCCATATTAATGTATTGCTCAGAAACATGGACACTAAATAAACAATTAGAAGACAAAATTGATGCCTTTGAGATGTGGGTATATAGAATAATAGGGAGAACATCATGGAAAGAGAAGAAAACAAATAAAGAGGTGCTAAAGACACTTAATATGAAGAAAGAACTACTAAGAGAAATAAAGATCAGGCAAATAAAATACTTTGGACACATTAAAAGACATGACACCCTATTTAAGACCTTACTTGAGGGTAAAGTCAAAGGGAAGCGAGCAAGAGGTAGGCAGAGATACAAGTGGGAGAGTAACATTACACGATGGACAGGTTACAGTCTAGCAGAGTGCACCACCAAGACAAGAGACAGGAGATGTTGGAGATACGTTGCAGCTAACCTTCGTTGCGGAGGCGGCACTTGATGATGATGATGAATCAGATTTTGGAAAATCTTGTCCAATTTGATCTAATTCATTTGAGTAGTATTCAACATTCATGAGCTGGCTCATCATCCATAGAACATAGAACATCAATTCAGAATTCTACAATTCAGAATTCTACAATGCAGTTACACATTGCAGTTACACAATGCAGTTCTACAATGCCTCTGCGATGCTGTGCATAGACATCGCCCTGAGGAATAGGGCACTAGGTAATTGGATTTTGAATTATGACAATGCATCAGCTGCACACAGTTCTGTCATCATAAATAGTTTTTATGAAATAGAATTTAAAAATAGACATACCATTTCTCCCATGATCTTTCTCAGTGGGACTTTTTCTTGTTTCCACAACCTAAGTGAATAATGAAAGGTTACTGATTCGATGACATTGAGGAGACTATGGACAGCTCAACAAGAAGAATGAGGTCTTATGAAAAGTGTCTATCAAGGGTGATTCATTCAGTGGCAGGAACACTACTGGAATAAGTGTATATAATCATAAGGAGATACTTTAAAGGAGGTAGAACCAACTAGTCTGTAAGTATAACAGTTTTCCAGGAAGAAATATCAGTCCCAGAATATATTAAACAGCCTTCATATTGTGACAGGTTCTCTCCATATGCTTGACTAAACTGTAGAACTTGAATTATTGTTGTCTGGTAGATTGTGAACATTTATCTCAGAGTTGGAGTATACTGAGAAAATTCTGACAATTATATCTTTGATGGTTGCTGATCCAGCGGTCCATGGGCTCATGCCCTTTGACCTAATGCCATTAAATGGCATTATATTGCTGGGAAGTATTATATCTTTGATAGGAAATTGACTTTCTCAGAATGATCTGTCCGAGTCTGTACTTGGAATTAATGTAGAGGGTTATTTCACATTTTTTTATGAATAATAACTTCTTCCTTGTGGAGTAATTCATTTGACGTTGATTTACTTCTCAAATTATTACAGGATGGCCTTGCGGTTTTATTTGACAGTTTGAGATTCCTAGGATCTTGATTCTTTCATTGAATTGTATATTCTTTCCCCAGTTGTGGCCGAAAGGCATTAATGTTATGCATTGACAGAGTTCTTCTTTACATCAATCAGTTATACATGATCTACACCCATATGTGTATAGAGAGGGTTCATGAATGTCTGATCATTATACAAATCAAATAAGTCATCACAAGATATGCGCAATTTATAAACTATATGTTTTTATAAAATCTAAATAATTTCATATAGCAAGATCCTTTCTTGTGTATGTTATTTATACATATGTATAGCTGACTTCCAAAACAGGTGATGACAACAGTTGTATATGTCTCAACAGTTCAGTCATTGGTTCATTTTTATTCCTTTAAATTTTCATTAAACATGGATTTTCTTTATTTCTTGTGTATAAATAATATAAAATAGATGATCTCTTCATATGCAGTCTTTATGGAAGTTGACAATATCAATATGGAAGTTGACAATATCAATACGGAAGTTGACAATATCATTATGGAAGTTGACAATATCATTATGGAAGTTGACAATATCAATATGGAAGTTGACAATATCAATATGGAAGTTGACAATATCAATACGGAAGTTGACAATATCAATACGGAAGTTGACAATATCAATATGGAAGTTGACAATATCAATATGGAAGTTGACTGACCTTTTGTGTTCTAGGGTTAATTGTCTACTACACTCTCTCTTATCTTTTCAGTAGGCAGTTTTCACTCGACATGGATCTCTATATACATTTTCTACCTTACATTGGCGTTAAGGTTCGCTGTAATTTCATCCTTCAGTTTGTTATTTGTTTTCTTAGAGGATATATACTTCACTCTTTGTTCTGATCATTATACTATCGGGCCTTTAGGGTACTGTGTTGTCATCCCAGGCATATCTCCCTTATTTGCTGTTTCTAATTTGGTTGCAGAATCAGTGTTTTTATTCTTGAATCCTTTCAATTTTTGATTAGAATGTTTCTCGTATATCTTTTCCTTTCCTTTATACTGGTAACTATGTCCCTAGGGCTTCTCCTGACATCACAAATCTCCAACACTAGTCCTCAAGACATTTTTCAGTTCCCTTGGTCTCTTTTTTCTTTTACAGCTGCCTTTCACCATCTATCATTTTCCGTAACTGCCTTTATTGTTGTCTAGATCCTGTTTGTCTGTCGAAGTTGACGATGACCATTCAGCTCAACTGAGATAATGATAAGGATGATGATGTCTGTGGTGTGCCCGACTGTGACTAATGAGTCCTGTGTGTACTTAGAATAGTCTACCACACTCTGAGGTTGTGTGGGAGAAGTATATGGGTTATTTAGCAGCTCTTGCCTTTCTTCTAGCACGTTTTTGTTGCACATCAATTTATCTGAGGTTCTCTGCTGCTGCTGCTGCACCAGCCTAGATTCTGTAACACCAGAATCAGATCTGTCTGTGCTAGATTCTCTTATGAATTTTAGTCTATTTTGAAGTGAGTCAGTGTCTAGATACTCTCTAAGTGACACTCGTCTGTTTAACGTTATTTGTCATATGATTGTCATGTTCTTTAGTCCGTCCATTATTCTCCGATATTCTGAGAAAGCCAATCTTTTATGATTATGATCTCCCATTTACAATATCCATATCTTACAAATTTCTGTATAATCATGGAACAGATAACTGCTGATAACTGACTATGTCAGCCATATCTATCTTCATGTTTGGAAAGATCAGAAGATCACATAATCAACATCTGGCTGGCTGTACATTCTTGGATGACAGCATGAACGGAGAGCAGAACACTTAAGGAATGCCCTGTATGCCATGATGTTGGTGTCCAGCCAAGAGTGATTTGCACATACAGTTTTGTGTCTGCTTGAAACCACCATCATTATAAATTTTATATGGGTGGGCGGTATTAGTATTCCTTCTTCAATTGACTTTTTTTTTTGCTATAAATATTTCACAGATTGAAAATAGTGATGCAGTTAACCATCTGTCTTGGCTTCCGCCAATGTTTCCACACAACATTCATTGCATTGTGAGCACTAACCCACATCCTTCAACAACAGCGAGACTTTATGAGCATCCAACCTTCAAGATGACTCTGCAGCAAATGACTTCTGAGGATCTGACAGCAGTTGCTATAAGATATCTACAGACATTCTCAAAGGTTAGTGTGTTCATTGACAGATCTTTCTCACTGATCATCAAATCATCGGTCAATAAGTTCTCTGATCTCCTCCTCAATGTATACTTCAGAATTAGTGATAACCATGCAGACTACGTGTTGGTTTATCAGTTTCCACTGGATAACTTTTTTTATCCACACTTATGGCATGATGTTCTTGCAGTCGGTTCAAAGTCACAGATTCATAAGCATTTATAAACTTATATCAGTCATTTGTCTTTTTTACCTAAGATTTTTCAGAGGATTGGTTAGTCCATTTGTTTGTTCTGTTTTCTTGGTCACCATACCAGCAAGCCAGTCAGTGCTTTTATTTCATTGGACACCAGCACAAATATGAAGCTAATTCTTATCAGCTGAAACCACATCACTTACTAATAAATATAATAAAGTAGACTGAAGAATTTGAAACTACCCAAGAGCGAACAGAATGGGAAATCTAAGCTGTGCTAAAAGTTAAAATATACAATGGTACACTAGTAATGGTGCTAAAAATTAAATTACTAGTCATTATCATCATCAGGTTCCATGCCGTTTGGCGTAGGCGGTCATGGCTCTCCACAATTCTCTGTCCACATTATTACGTATCAAGGTCGTTGTTGTTTCCTTGCCGTGCCAGGTTGTCAAACTGTCTAATATTTTCTCACATTGTCGCCCTCTGTCTCTGTTGCCTTCAATTTTGCCTGTTGTGACTATGTTCTCCAAACCTGCCTGTCTCATGAAGTGGCCAAATAAAAAAGAAGATTGCCTTTTTCTTATATTGTTGATGAAGGTCCGTTTTCACATTTGACTCTTTCAACACCTCCACATTAGTTTTCGTGGCAGTCCATGGCATTCTCAGTATTAACCATCTATTACTAGTACCTGTGCTAAAAGTTGATTTACTAGTACCGGTGCTAAAAGTTGATTTACTTGTACCAGTGCTAAATGTTGATTTACTAGTACCTGTGCTAAAAGTTGATTTACTAGTACTGGTGCGAAAAGTTGATTTACTAGTATTTACTAGATTTACTAGTACTGGTGCGAAAAGTTAAAAATCATGTACGAATCTGCTAAAGAAAAGGTTTTAACTACTCAGCTTTTTTTTTCCCTCTTATCTATGGGCTCACTTGACAAACTGACCTATTTCAGTTGAAGACATATTGAAACAAACAGTATGTATCTGGTACATTATTATCTTGGTCAGACCTTTCCCTATAATATTATTTCATGTCACATACTTGTAAAGTAAAAATAAAGGTAAGCTATGTTATAAATCATTGTTATAGTACACTGTTATAAACCCATTAAATTATAAACCAATGTTATAGTACATGGTTATGAACCAATTAAATTATGAACCAATGTTATAGTACATGGTTATGAACCCATTAAATTATAACCAATGTTATAGTACATGGTTACCTATTAAGTTATGGACCAATGTTATAGTATACAGTTACCCATTAAGTTATGAACTAATGTTATAGTACACGGTTACCCATTAAGTGCTCAGCTGCCTAGTCAATGGCTAACCGAAAACTGCCTGACTAACATCAACTGTTGCACTTTCTCAGTAACAATGATATCTCAGTTCCTCAACCTTCCTGGAGCATGTGCCCTGGTATCCTACTTCCTGGTGTCTGTGTGAACCACAGGAGTAATTTTTATTTCACACAATGAATTATGAGTAAAATTAGAACTCAAAACTCAAGTCTGTTGGTCAGCGGGTTTGTTTGATAATTAAGTAGAAATTAGAAGCCATATGTCTGGGTTAATAAGCATATGTTAGAAGCCATATATGTGGGTTAATAAGCAGACATTAAAAGCCATATGTGTAGGTTAAAAAGCAGACATAAGAAGCCATATATGTGGGTTAATAAGCAGACATTAAAAGCCATATGTGTAGGTTAAAAAGCAGACATAAGAAGCCATATGTGTGGATTAATAAGCAGACATTAGATGCCATATGTGTAGGTTAATAAGCAGGCAATAAGCAACATTTGTAGGTTTGGGAGTTTTGAAAAGTGGAGTGCTTGAATTTTTTTATCTTGTATATGTCAGGAATACTATAGGAAATATTCCGTCCTGATATGGATTGCCATAGTTTTGCATCATAATTATAATAAAACGAGAATTATTGTTTTTGTGATTGTGTCCCTTGACCTGTAACTTGTCTTGATGATTTATTTGAGGGTTTCTGTATTGTTGCCTTTCTTATATGTGGTTCATTCTCCTGCCAGCTTCTACTTGAAAAATATTTCATTGAGGTATTGCAGACATCAATATTTCTTTGCTATAATCTTTTCATATTCTTTCTCATGAGTTCACCAAATGACACCTGTTTGGGTACACAATTGACTTCCATTATTTGAACATGTCCCAGCCATCTCAGTCACTTACTCCAAGAGCTCTTATTATTAAAGGTAATTTTTTTAACACTGAAGTACTTTTTTTGTCCTATCATTTGATGTTTAGAATTGTTTGCAGACAGCAAAAGTAAAATATACTATCCTCTTCCAGCACAGATACTTGTAGTTTTGATGCCCTGGCAAGCTCCACCCTGATTTATATAAAATAGCTTTTTTTCAGTTGTAGTGTTCCTGGGTGCTTTTTTTAATTTCACCCCTGAGTGGTCATCCTGGTCCCCCACGATGCTAGTGTTCGATTGGTAATGAAAGTATTTATTTTTAACCACCTTATATTCTTTCGAATAACAAGCCATCATCTTTTTGCTTAGAAGTTGCAACTGCAGATTACAGGGCCACCTGCACCACATCAGGGCTGTCCATACAAACAAATGTCTATGTGAAATAGGAATGCAGACTCCTAAAAACATAATCCAAGGCTGCCCAGACTACAATGAATTAAGAGATGAGACATGGCTACATGAAACTTAACGATCTCTGTTCTCAGCCATTTGAATGAGTGTAGAACAAATGAATATCCTGACAGAATAACCTTGGCCATTCCTTGATGTTATCAACTCATGATCTTTGTTAGCTTCCTCTTTACCTTCCACCCTCGACTGCTCCTTGTAAATAGTTTTAGAAAGTGAATTGTGTTAAGTTACATGTCCAAACTAAGAAACATTATGTCATTCTACTACTGATAATGTGTTTCTTGATAAGAATATTGAAACCAACATGTTTTTTTTACTCAGAAAATTAGTTGTGTTTTTTACTACATTATCTTTCACCTTAGAAATTGGAACAAAATCAGCTTGAAAGTTTGGTGTCCAAGACAGGAGTGGATAACCCTCTTTGGATGATGATGATGGTGGAAGAGTTGCGTATCTTTGGAGATTTTCGTGTTTTATCAGACAAAATTGAGAAACTGCCAAACACAATGGAAGGGCTGTTGATACACATCATTGATCGTTTAATCCAAGAGGATGATGAGAATAATGTTGTTAAAAAGGTAAACTGTGACAATTTATCATCATCATCTTCTAGTAGCATATCCTGGACATAATGTAGCAAATATCACAACATTTGAAAACTCTTTCAGATCTTAAGCTTTAATCTTTCCACTGCTACAAGTGTCATATCCACATGATATTTTATATCTTGTATCCATCTTCTTTTTCTTATCCTGGCATCATCCACTCCATTATAATCTTTTCTAAGCTGTCATGTTGCTAATATCATCATATATTTTAGTTTTCTAGAGATAATCTTGTTTAGCCATTTTTCTTTTACATTCAAGTCTCTCAGAATGTCCCTATTTGCTTCCCTGATAGAGAAATGATTCGATAGTTAATGTATAATGCCAGATTTTCATTCTTTGGTTGTAGTATATAGATCAATCTTGTCCACTCCTTGGGCCATTCTTCAATCTTTCAGATGTTGGTGCAGAGTGTACAGTAGATGTAGGCAGTTGTTTGACAATTTATAGAAATCTTTATTATTTTTAAATTGCTTGTGGTATAATTCAAAATTCAAAAATGTTTTTCCATTAACATATTTAGATTACAGTAGCTTTGAAATTACTTTCTTAGACTTTTTCACTCATTCCGTATATAGTTTTTATTACATTCTGCCGGAATTATTTTTTCCTTACAAAATTTTGCACATAATCATCATTGAAACACATACCTGTAAAATAGTACAGATATTCTTTATTTTATACAGAATGTAGGATCATTCCTATTTTATTGAATATGCCCAGATTGAACTTTAGTATTTAGCTTCTGAGAGGTACACTTCATAGAACGTGTACATTATGAACAGAAATTTAGGAATATTTTGCACTGAAATACAGAATGATAATTTTGAAAGTTTGACAGGTATGAAAAAATAAAAATATCTGACCAAGTTATGGTGGGACTTGATTGTAATACTAAATCTATGTAAATTATGCAATGCAATCTGTTTTGAAATTAGTGCCTGCCTATTTGATTATTTCCCTTGGCTATGTTTCTCTGTTATACATATAGTAAAATATACATATAGTAAATATACATATAGTAAATATAGGTGGTTAAATATAGTAAATATACATATAGTAAATATACATATAGTAAATATACATATAGTAAATATACATATAGTAAATATAGGTGGTTAAATATAGTAAATATACATATAGTAAATATACATATAGTAAATATTCATATAGTAAATATACATATAGTAAATATTCATATAGCAAATATATATATAGTAAATATACATATAGTAAATATACATATAGTAAATATACATATAGTAAATATAGGTGGTTAAATATAGTAAATATACATATATTTAAAGTTAGGATTAGTTATGTAAAACAGAACTAAAAGAACAGTGTCATCTGCATATCTCAGGTTATTTATTATTTTTCCATTGATCTTGAGTGCTGACATTTCTTCCATATGTTTAAATATATTTTCTTTGTAGATATTAAATAGGGTGGGTGATAAAATACATCCTTGCTATACCCCTCTTCTTATTTCTATGTATGGAGAGTAGCAGTTTTCACACTTTATTGATGCAGTCAGTTCCCAATAAATATATTTCTAATCAGTCTGATGTCTTTTTCATCTATACCTATTTCTTGAAGACATTCATAAAATATGTAGATAGGCACTAATTATAAACAATAATCCTTTTTTATTATTTAATGATACCTATTAAAATCCTAAATTATTCTATACCAACTCAATATGCTATGTTCGAACAGAAAAAGGCAATTCAGAATGGTTCTCTGTGATTACTGGTTAAACAAGGCTGCCCTATGTCACCATTACTATTCAATATCGCAATTGACTGGGCTATGAGAAAAAGCACATCCAACACAAATTTAGGAATCAAATGGATAAATAAAACAACATTAGAAGACCTGGATTTTGCAGATGATCTTGCACTATTGAGTGAAAACCATCAAGATGCACAAACAAAAACTGATAGATTAAAACTCATTGCAGGACAAATAGGTCTCCAAATCAATTCATCAAAAACAATATTTATGAACTTCACCAATTCACCTAACAAAATTACTTTAAATGGACAACAACTTGAAAAAGTACAGAAATCCTCCTATCTAGGAAGCAAATTAACACTCGACGGTGATGTCATGCCAGAAATTACAACTCGCATTGCCCTAGAATCAAGTGCATTTAACAGACTATATAATATCTGGAAGTCAAAGTCACTCAGCACACGCACGAAAATGCGCTTATTTAATTCCTGCGTTATTCCGGTGCTATCATATGGATGTGAGAGCTGGAAAAGCTCTTTATCTTCAGAAAAGAAATTACTGAGTTTCGAGAACAAATGTCTTCGTAGGATAACTAACGCCCATTGGAATGAATTCAAATCGAATGATAAAATCATAGAAGAGACACATCAAAATTTCATCACAGATGTTATCAGAAAACGCCGTTGGTCCTACATCTGGCATGTCCTATGCGCGGACACCAACAGAATACACCACCAATCTCTTGAATAGTTCAATCTCTTACCTACAGGCAAAAGAGCAAGGGGTAGACCAAAAGAAACACTCAGAAGAACAATACTTAGAGAAAGTAAAACAACCAATATTCATACTATTCAAGAACTGCACAGAATAGCTTTGAACGGACTTAATTGGAGAGATCTGACCTCTGCCCTATGCGCTAACTTCAGTGCCAAAGGAAAATGAAGGAATTAATTAATTAAAATCCAAGTGTACTTATTTTTTAATCTTGGTTCTATAATCGCAAAGCATACCCCCTATATTTTAGTTATCATAGTGGGATGTGACAGAAATTAAGTCACTTGCAGAACGTTAGTACAAATGCAGGATACTGCTAGATTTTAGGACCCTGGGAAGGGGGGGGCAGGGTTAGGTATAGTGTTTACAATGAATATAATGCTAGTACATGTCCCACCCCTTCATGATGAGGGAGACAAACAAGTGTGTTCTGGCATTCCAAAACAATAAAAACTTTTACAAGTGAAAAATTCTTTAAAATTTGACAGGAGTAGTAGAGGGCATACTCTACAATTACAGTTCCATATTGTTTGTATAACTCACTTTAAATGGGAAGCATGGGGATAGATTAAAATAATAAACTGTCAAGTACAGAATACCTGTTTACTTGAGTTGCGAGGTGATTTGGTGCCGCTAGAATGGACCCTGTTCAATTCCTGTCAGCTGTAAGAATTTTTGTTTGTATAGAGAATTTTTGTTTGTATAGAGAATTTATGTTTGTATAGAGAATTTATGTTATTATATAAATATTTTGTTGTTTTAGACCATGCTGTTGTAATGCGATTTGACTGTATTGTGATACGTCGACTTTTTCCAGGTACTTTGTTTGATTGCTTGCTCACAACATGGACTACCATCAGAGAGTGTCCTAAAAGTATGTGGAGACATCAGTTCAAAAGAGGAACTAGCTTTTATGTATTGGGCACGAGCTCGTCGTTCATTAAAACCATATCTACGATGTTTCGGACGTGCTGAAGAGATTATTAAATTCTCCCATGATTCTGTGCGTAAGGTCAGTTAATGTATTTTGTCTCTATAGATTTATTTCCATGTCGTATAGTGGTTTGTTAGGAGCTGATAACCTAACTTTTTAATCCTCTGTAAGTTATTTTTCTTCTGTATTCGTTCTCAAACTCCTGCAAATTAACAGGATATAGTCTAGAAAACAGAATGTGATGATTGTTTTGTGATGCTATAGCATGTCCTTTTGTATTTCTAAATATCTGTAAGTTCTACATGTATTTAAGTCCTAATATCTGTAAGTTCTAAATGTCTTAAGTTCTAAATATCTTAAGCTCTAAATGTCTGTAAGTTCTAAATGTCTGTAAGTTCTAAATGTCTGTAAGTTCTACATGTCTGTAAGTTCTAAATGTTTGTAAGTTCTAAATGTCTGTAATTTCTAAATGTCTGTAAGTTTTAAATGTCTTAAGTTCTAAATGTCTGCAAGTAGACTTAGAAGGATGAAGAAATCAGTGTTTTAGTCTGACCGGCTACTTACAGAATCACTGTGTATTGTATTTTCTTTATTCCGACCGGCTACTACTTACAGAATCACTGTATATTGTATTTTCTTTAGGCTGACCGGCCACTTACACAATCACTCTCTATTGTATTTTTGCAGGCTGTACAAGATCATCTGTTAGCAACACAGTCAGAAATAATTAAGTACCATACTATCTTAGCTGACTACTACCAGTTTTGGTGCAGTGATCCCAGATTGAAAACATACCATCTTCAATACCATTTAGACCATGGTAGACTCAAGAAAAGGTATGTTTACCACATTGATTATCTTTCTCTACAATAATTTTCAGCTGTCAAGTTCAATATTTTTTTTAAAAACAGTAAAATGTCCACCTGTTGAATAAAATTATGTGTGGTAACCAAGGCCTATATTTCTAGTTCAGGGTGTAACGATTATGGCTACTGTATTCTTCCAAGGCATGCCATAAGAGACAAGTGAGGAGAATTAGTGGTTGGGCTGACAACCTGTCATCTCTGAAAAGTGCCATTCAATTCTGCTCATGTTATGTAGGCCTATAGCACATTGCTTTAGGGGTTGGGCTGACAACTTGTCATCTCTGAAAAGTGTCATTCAATTCTGCTCATGTTATGTAGGCCTATAGCAGATCGCTTTAGGTTTACAAATAAATAAAATCTTGTACAAAGACAAAATGTAAGTACACTCTTAATTTTGTTGCTTAGAAAGAGTGCATAAGAATTAAGGTTAGGTCGTGTGTATTATGAGTTAACTCATTCGCTATGGCATATTTTTAACATTTGGACAGAATTAATTTTTGTGAAGGTAGATCTAAGACCTCAATCGATATATTTGTCAGATTTTTCATACAAAATTGCATAATTCTGCTTAGCTATGTTGCCAGTAATTGCTAGGTTGGATTTCAATACTTAATGAGACAAAATAGTTACGGTATACTTTCATGAAAGTAAGCGAATTGGAAATAAAGAAAAATAGTGTCACATACCACACATGTCCATAACATATGAATAACTTACAAAATTGATATCATAACACATAAAAATCATGCCAGAAGTAATGTGGACATATTACACTTTCACTCAGAGCCATCATTATGTTAATATAAATACTCAAAATGATTTAGGTGGCAAAAAAAAAAATAAGGATCTTTTAAAAGACACTACGCAATTCCATATGTAACATGTGGAGCGATAAAAAGACTCTACGTAGACAAATACTTGCAGACATTTAGAATTTACAGACATGTAGAACTTACAGACATATAGAAATACAAAAGGACATGCTATAGCATTACAAAAATAAAATGGCAAATAGGCCTATACATGACCAAATATCACTAAGAAGGTAACAATATAAAAGAAAATCTTACAGGTTGATAGGTAATAAATTCTGAAATTTTCAGAAAGCTAAAGAAGATGTGATAATCAGGCCATCATCATCATCATCATCAAGTGCTGTCTCTGCAACGAAGTTTAGCTGCAACGGATCTCCAAAATCTCTGTTTCTTGTCTTGGTGGTGCACTCTACTAAACTGTAACCTGTCCATCGTGTGATGTTACTCTCCCACTTGTATCTCTGCCTACCTCTTGCTCACTTCCCTTTGACTTTACCCTCAAGTAAGGTCTTCAATAAGGTGTCATGTCTTTTAATGTGTCTAAAATATTTTATTTGCCTGATCTTTATTTCTCTTAGTAGTTCTTTCTTCATATTAAGTGTCTTCAGCAGCTCTTTATTAGTTTTCTTCTTTTTCAATGATGTTCCCCATATTCTTCTATATACCCACATCTCAAACGCATCAATTCTGTCTTCTAATTGTTTATTTAGTGTCCATGTTTCTGAGCCATACATTAATATAGAATAGATGTAGAATTTTATAATTCTCATTTTTAACTTGTTTGTAATTTGTTTAGATATTAATAATTTCCTCATGTCATTGAAGGTACTTTTAGCCATTCCTATTCTCCTTTTAACTTCTGTTTCACATCTACCATCATTTGTGACCGTGTCCAAGATATTGATAATGTTTTACCTGTTGTAGTTTTACATGGACCATAGTAACAGAAATACAAAGATATATCTATATATATAATTGGACAACTCTGTAACTCTATGTTATGTTAGCCAGTATAGAAATTTCGACGACTGTATCAATTTCAATGAAAATTGGTACATCAATTGCTTAGGTAATTAGCTCCACCATAGTCAGTATGAGAGATCTTAAAGGTTGAAAATTACTGTTCAAAATCCATAATATTCTAGGGCTAGACCTAGAAATAATATTATTTTATTTCAATTGACATTTACTGGTAGCAACTTTTCTTTAAGGTTCACCATTCTTTCTTCTTGCCTATTGCTAATTTAACGTATGTATCTGCCAATGAGCAAGTCATAGAATATTTTTTTACATCAGTCTTTCTATCTGTTCTTAAAATCATATCTATCAATCATTAATTTCTCCAGTAAAGGTTGTTGTCATGTTCTCATGACCCTACCAGTCATACGTTACTACCTCAATGACCTTGTCATTCCTAGTTATTTTATAAGATTTTTATATAACTACTATTTTACACACTCAAATATACCATCGTGATGGAGTTGTGGAAAAAAACCATTGTTTTGACGTGACTGACTGTTGTGTCAAATAGACGGAGAGACTGTTGTGTTTGGGTGGTATGTGATCACAGAGACTGGGTTTTTTTTGGATTTTTTAAAATAACACAGTCCTCACTACATTATAAGTTGAAATATTCGTGTCTGTTGGTTTTTTTTAAATTTTAATAAATGTAGGCTGTCCATCAAATCACAGTATATGTGCATATTTTTCACTGTATGTAGGGGCCCTACATATTTCATTTTGGTTAGACCTAGGCCACTTCTAAAATGTTGGAATACTGAATTATTAAATAAAATTCTACACAGGTTATATCTTGGCGCTGTTTGGGAACACCTTCGTGTTTTGATGGGCCTATAAATTATAAAGCTTGCTGAATATAAGAAAAATGTTTGTTATAACACTCTTTTTTTAAAATTCTTGCGGGGGCAACACTGGGTATTACAGCTAGTATTATATATGTAGGGTATGTTCATGGTTCAAGAAGGACTGTGGAAGGTGCTTACAAAGTTCGGATGCCCCCCAAAACTTGTCACTGTGATACAACAATTTCATGACGGTATGATGGCTAGTGTTATCTGCGACGGAGGAGTATCTCCTGCATTCCCTGTCACAAATGGTGTAAAGCAGGGATGTGTGCTGGCCCCTACTCTTTTCAGCCTGTTATTTACGGCCATGTTAACGGAAACACACCATAGTAATGAAACAGCAGGCATAATGATCAATTACAGAACGGATGGTGGTCTTTTCAATTTACGTCGTCTAAAAGCAAACACGAAAACTAAATCTAGTACTGTTAGAGAATTACTTTATGCTGACGACTGTGCATTGTATGCTGACTCTGTCGTAAACATGCAGAACACCATAGACCACTTCTCAAAGGCCTGCAACAACTTTGATCTCACTATTAACACCAAAAAAACAGAAGTCATGCACCAAGCAACATAAAATAGCCAACATACTGCTACTTCCATCATCGTCAATCAGGAAAAACTGCAGGTAGTCGACAATTTTACTTACCTTGGAAGCACTCTCTCTCGCGATGTCAACATTGATGTGGAAATTAACAATAGACTGGCAAAAGCTAGTGCTGTATTTGGCAGATTACGCAACAATGTATGGGACAGAAGAGGTATAAGAACAACCACCAAACTACAAGTATATCATGCTGCTGTTATACCAACCTTACTATACGCCTGCGAAACGTGGACAGTGTATGCTAGACATGCAAGAAAGTTAAATCATTTCCATCTTATCTGCCTACGTAAATTACTAAACATCCATTGGTGGGACAAAGTACCAGACTACGAGGTCTTGGAAAAATCAACCTCAATAAGCATCCACACAATACTTATGAAGGCGCAGGCACGCTGGGCAGGCCATCTTGTGCGTATGGAGAACTCGCGCTTGCCAAAACAAATATATTATGGAGAACTCAAGGCAGGATTTCGAAAAGCTGGTGGACAGAATAAGCGCTTCAAAGACACGCTCAAGTCATCCTTGAAACATCTTAACATTGACGTAGGCACTTGGGAGAGCCTCGCTCAGGATAGAACAGCATGTCGTTACAGCATTAGAACGGGAGCACTAGCGGCGGAAGAATTCAGACAAGAAACTGCAAGACAGAAGCGGACACGTAGAAAATAAAAAAACATCTCAACCTCACACAGATACCTTCTATTGTTGTCAATTCTGTAAAAGAACATTTTGTGCGCGCATTGGACTTGCTAGTCATTTAAAAACGCACTATTAACTTTATTATTTTATTATTGTTATTATTATTATGGTTGAGTTTTTGGTCATCGTCGATCACGACGGACGAATATCATGTTCATGGATGGTTTGATCTGTGTCTAACAATAAAAAGCTTATGTCTTAGGCCTATGTGTTAAACAAAACTGTGACTAATGATGATAAGATAATAAAAATAATGATAATAAAGAAGAATAAGAACAGTAAAGATAGATGTTTCACTTATTATATATCTGACCTTCATCAGAACAATAATGATACAATAATGGATAGAAAGAAAAATGTAATTATAATTTTTAAATGTTGTTGAAAATATGTGTACAATGTCCAATAGCAACAGCAAATTATCCATCTGTTACACTATTTATAGTCAATTTCAAACATTTGTTTAGTGGGATGGGGTGTGCGCATTTGTTTACATTGACGTAATCTTCTTTGTTTTCTTATGGTACCATTTATCTTGATTAACCCTTATGGTACGATTTATCTTGATTAACCCTTTCGCTTCTACAGTGTTTTCAGTAACCAATTTCCTTGTGCTGAATTCTTTTCTTGTCCTCTAGAAATAAGAGAGCCTCCATGTTCCTGAATTTTTATTGCAACCAGACAATATAAAATACATGGATTGTTTGATGGATACTGCCGCTTGATTATTTTTAATTGAAACAGTTTTTTTTCCTATGCTTCATCTTGTGATACCCAGAAGATATTAGACAGAGAAAACAAACAGTGTAAAGGTGTCATCGTCATTGAGTGTGTGCATCTTTAGCGAACTAATTTACATCATACAAAGTTAGCAGGTTAAGTCACAACATTTTAAATGAGTCTCTTATTTCGTGACAGTTGTCAATAAGGGAGAAAAAATTGGCAAATAATCTTTAATGTAATTTTCTTAATCATGATCTCATTTCAAACTTATTAGCTTTAATTGCCTGGAGTATTAAATGTTGAGGCTAATACACTGGCCCAGAGAAACAACAGTTAAAGAAAAACTCTACGGGCCTCTGTACGAGAGAGGAAATAAAACTTCAGATATAGTAATTAATTTAATTTAATTTAATACTTAATTTAATACTTGATGTTGTTATTAGATAGCAATAGGTTTCTCTGGAGCATTTTTACCATTTTTATAGGCAACAAAACCCGAGTGTAATAGATATTGTAACAGTAGATAAAGGTATTAATTTATATTAAATACTTTATTTATAAAACTATTTTATAAATACTTTATAAATAGACTATTTTATAAATAGTGTAACAGATGGATAATTAATATAAATTTAAATTATCATAGTGTAACAGATGGAGAATGCACACATTCCAGATGAACAAAAGAATACCGTAAGTTATTTTTAAATGGCTAAAAAAACTTAATGCAACATACCTTCAACCCAAATATGAATTTGTGTACAATTGTAATAAACAGATTGGTGGCTTTTTTGCGGGAGGATCCTGATTCGTACACATACATGAACTCTTGGAATAGAAGTTTTATGATGAAGGTAAGGGTCTTATCTTGTCTTGAAACTAACCAAATTTAGTATTTTAACTTCTGATCACCATGTAGATTCTTGATTATTAACCAGAATTACAGCACTGGGGACATTCCCATAATTGCTCTCCTGTCCATAATCCATCGAATGGTATGTAAACTCAGTGCACTAGTTAGTTGTTGGTTGTGCATTCTTCAGATTTTCAGAGAGGAGGTTCTTTCTTCCATCTCCCTTGGTCATTCCCATTTCTACCATTCTCTGTGTAACATGAATGTTGTCTCTTTCAGCTTCCTCTTCATCACTTTGTAGTACAACCATAACTGCCATAACTCAGCTATTTCATTCATTCACTATAGCAGTGCCCATCAATGCATCAACTCTATTGTTGCCTCAGCTGTCTCATTCATTCACTATAGCAGTGCCCATCAATGCATCAACTCTATTGTTGCCTCAGCTGTCTCATTCATTCACTATAGCAGTGCCCACCAATGCATCAACTCTATTGTTGCCTCAGCTATCTCATCCATTCACTATAGCAGTGCCCATCAATGCATCAACTCTATTGTTGCATCAGCTGTCTCATTCATTCACTATAGCAGTGCCCATCAATGCATCAACTCTATTGTTGCCTCAGCTGTCTCATTCATTCACTATAGCAGTGCCCATCAATGCATCAACTCTATTGTTGCCTCAGCTATCTCATTCATTCACTATAGCAGTGCCCATCAATGCATCAACTCTATCGTTGCCTCAGCTGTCTCATTCATTCACTATAGCAGTGCCCATCAATGCATCAACTCTATTGTTGCCTCAGCTGTCTCATTCATTCACTATAGCAGTGCCCATCAATGCATCAACTCTATCATTGCCTCAGCTGTCTCATTCATTCACTATAGCAGTGCCCATCAATGCATCAACTCTATTGTTGCCTCAGCTGTCTCATTCATTCACTATAGCAGTGCCCATCAATGCATCAACTCTATCATTGCCTCAGCTGTCTCATCCATTCACTATAGCAGTGCCCACCAATGCATCAACTCTATTGTTGCCTCAGATTCCTGCATGACCTGGATAATAGGTCCAGGTGATACTTTGGATGTTGAGAAGAGTGACCCAACTCCTTTCAAGAACTTTTCTATTTGTGCATAGCATAAGATACAATAATCTACATAGATAGAAACACTGTGTAATGCCTAAGGAAGGCTGTTGGAGTCATCCGACTCGACAAAATACGCAGTGAGAACATCAGAAAGATAATAGGTATAACATCATGCATCGAATATATAGAGAAACAAGAGATACAATGGTTTGGACATCTAATGAGGATGAACGATCAGTTTCCCATAAGAGCTTATAACAAGATAGAATCAGGATACAGAGACAAGGGCAGATCGAGGAAAAGATGGATAGACAACATCAAGACCATCCTGAATAAACATAACTACACCCCAACCAGAGCGACACATCTGACTCTCAAATGTAGACTACATCTCCTTCACAAACTCCCAACGCACAACGGCAAGCGTGGGAGCTATGAAAGGACCACCTGTGGTTAGACAATAGACATTGTCAATTGTGAACCCTAGGAATTACGAGTGATTAGCTCTTACTTCCTATGTGCAGTAGGGTGGTTTTTCTGAGTTTTCTTTCATACCCAGGAGACTTCAGCTTTTGGCTTAGTGCAGTGCCTATTGAAGGAGCATTCTACTCAGACGGGGTATATAATTGTATAGATGGCATGCTACATAGCTTGTACAAGAGAGTCTCAATATAACAGCATGTCATCTATAAAGGTTTTTTGTTGCATGGGTCGTTTGTCTAGAAGGCCATTGGTGAGACCCACAGATGCAAGTGCATGCGTAGTCAATGTCAATAGTCATGCAAAACAGTGGCAAAAGGTCAAGTATATGTGACCGTGTGGTTAGCTTTGAGTTTGGTGACCAGCATATAAGTATGAGAACCAGTTCTCTCCTGCAGCTTGCCCTGCCTACAAGTGATATGATTACAGGCGTCCACCATTCTCTCTCGAGCAGCTTGCTTACTATTATACTAGTGTGAAAACCAGTTCTCTCCTGCAGCTTGCCCTGCCTACTAGTGATATGATTACAGGCGTCCACCGTTCTCTCTCGAGCAGCTTGCTTACTATTATACTAGTGTGAGAACCAGTTCTTTCATGCAGCTTGTCCTGCCTACTAGTGATATGATTGCAGGCATCCACAGCTCAGTGGAAATGGTAAAAACATTGAACATATTAGTTACCAATACTAAAGTTGGGTATGTCAGGCCATTGGTGTAAATGAAACATCAACATAACGCATTTTAATTCTCTGGACTACATCTTTCTGGAAATCTATTAGGACCATCGTTCTGCTGCATGAGAGATCTAGTAGGACAGTTGTCCTGCTACAAAGAGAGATCTAGTAGGACAGTTGTCCTGCAACAAGAGAGATCTAATAGGACCATTGTCCTGCTACAAGAGAAATCGAGTGGGATTTTGATAATGAATTATTTTAAAAATTGTATCAAAATGCATTTTTCCACATATATTTGTATCTTCATTACTTTGAATATTATTTACAGAAAATCAGGTGCCGATTCCTAGCAGATCCAGGGATGCCTTTTACTTATCCTTTGAAGCTTTGTCATATGTGTGCGATTCGCAATCGTGGTTATAACCCAGCATGCCCTTGGCAAAACAAACAGTGTTGTTTTCTATGTGGGTCAATGTGTTCCAGTTTTAAAACCACTGTGGCCAGAGCATGTAGCCAGCATGCTTTTAAATTTAATTTAAATATAGGAAAATGTATCATGTGTCCATTCAAAACAAGCTTATCTGGTACAGAAGCTCAACTTTGCATGAACTGTGCATTTGGTCATGGGGAAAAAACATGTGCATTTTATGAGGAATGAAATATTAACCCTTAATTACACTGTGTAGATTTTTTTTATACAACAAACCAATTCAACTCATATCTTGGTCATTTTTGTGTTCACAATTGTAACGGTTGTTTCCCTTTAAAGCCAGATGTTTTTCAGTGGATTCATGAAACCTTCAAGATGATACATGATTTTTATGGTATTCTGCATATATTTTTTTTCCCATTTTTGCAAGTTATATTCTTGTTATTAATAGTTTCACTTGTAGTTAGTTTTCTAAAATGACATATTCAGTATTGATACCACATTAGTTTATTTGTGCATTCAGTTTTTGTAAATATAAACTCCTTTTTCTCCATAACAAATATAAGTCTTTGCTTTAGAAGTCTTTGCTAACTTTAGAAATCTTTGCTAACTTCAGAAGTCTTTGTTAACTTTATAAGTCTGTTAACTTTATAAGTCTGTTAACTTTATAAGTCTGTTAACTTTATAAGTCTTTATTAACTTTAGAAGTCTTTGCTAACTTTAGAAGTCTTTGCTAACTGTAGAAGTCTTTGTTAACTTTAGAAGTCTTTGCTCACTTTAGAAGTCTTATGTGTTTATTAGTGTACATGTAACCTCTAATACTATTTGGTTGTGCCTCCTGATATAGTCTACTTGGACATTGTCCGCTGGTTCAAAGTGGCATGTGTCTCTAAAGGAGAGGTAAACTCATCACCTACCAACCTACCTACCTATGTACCATCTTACTTACCTACCTACCAATCTACCTATCTACCTCCATCCTTCCTACCTACCATCCTACCTACCAACCTACCTACCTCCATCCTACCTACATACCTACCTACCATCCTACCTGCCTACCATCCTACCTACCTACCTACCATCCTACCTACCGTCCTACCTACCTACCATCCTACCTACCTACCATCCTACCTACCTACCATCCTACCTACCACCCTACCTACCGACATACCATCCTACCTACCATCCTACCTACCATCCTACCTACTGTCCTACCTACCTACCTACTGTCCTACCTACCTACTGTCCTACCTACCTACTGTCCTACCGTCCTACCTACCATCCTACCTACCATCCTACCTACCATCCTACCTACCTACTGTCCTACCTACCTACCTACTGTCCTACCTACCTACCATCCTACCTACCTACCTACTGTCCTACCTACCTACCTACCTACTGTCCTACCTTCCTACCTATCATTCTACCTACCTACCTACCATCCTACCTATCTACTGTCCTACCTACCTACCTACCTACCTACCATCCTCCCTACCTACTGACCTACCTACCATCCTACCTACCTACTGTACTACCTACCTACCTACCTACCATCCTACCTACCTACTGTCCTACCTACCTACCTACCTACTGTCCTACCTTCCTACCTACCATTCTACCTACCTACCTACCTACTGTCCTACCTTCTTACCTACCATTCTACCTACCTACCTACCTACTGTCCTACCTTCCTACCTACCATTCTACCTACCTACCTACCGTCCTACCTACCTACCAACCATAACATACATTATAGAGATAATGGTACCACACCCATATAAACATTAATATATAATTTTTATAAAATATTTCTTTTTACACATTATTCATATCTGAACCTAACACACTTGAAATATTCAGAATAAAAATATTTGTATCATGGAAAACCTTAAATTCTGTTATACATGGTTAAGATGTAGGCCCTACATCATTATTCAGGATTAAGATGTAGGCCCTACATCATTATTCAACAACAGTATTGACAGATAATTGAAATTGTTTATTTTGAAAGTTTAGGTTAAAATGGCCAAAATGTTGTACCAAACTGGTAAAATTGTGCCAAACTGGTAAAATTGTGCCAAACTGGTAAAATTATGCCAAATTCGTAAAATTGTGCCAAGCTCGTAAAATAGTGCCAAACTGGTAAAATTGTGCCAAACTGGTAAAATTGTGCCAAACTGGTAAAATTGTGCACAAAGGTTACTCATCATCATCAAATGCCATCTCAGTAATAAAAGTTGGATGCAGCGAACCTCCAACATCCCCTGTATCTTGCCTTAGTGGTGCACTCTGCAAGGCTGCAACATATCCATCCAATGAACTTCCCTTTCCACTTGTATATCTACCTACCTCTTGCATGCTTCCTGTCAACTCTACCATCAAGGTCTTCAACAAGGTGTCATGTCTTTTAATATGTCCAAAATACTTCGTTTGATTTGTTAGTTTAGGCTACATCTACCCAGAATTATCTTTAAAATTATCACTTAGCAGGGAATGCAGAGAATGGTGTCCCACAGCTGTGGAGAAAGAAGTGCAGGCTTTAATCAGTGAGAATACCAAAGAGGGGGATGTGATTATATACACTGATGGATCTGTAATTAGGCATGTTCGCAGTGCTTGGGCCTTTACAGCTCAGTGCGCAGGTAAAACGATCAAGGAGGAAAGTGGTGCCTTTGCGGTCACTACGAGTAGTATGACCATGGAGACTATGGCGGTGACCAAGGCATTTGAGTGGCTATGCACACAGAAAGTAACGCAGGTCTGCATCTTGAGTGACTCTATGAGTATGATTAAGAAGGTACAAGTGGGTCTCGTTCGCGAACAGTGGATTGAGGCCTTGAGAAATGCGAGCTTGAAAGCGGTTACATTTATTTTCGTGCCGGGACATGTGGGCGTTCGAGGCAATGAAAGAGCGGATCAACTGGCATCGTGTGCGATTGTGACAAAGGGCGATGGGGCAATGGATCGCGCTGACGTTTTGAACTCCTTAAGAGATATAACACGCGAGAGTGAGACGAATGTGGATGATGATTCCTTTTCAATGGCTAGGATTAAAAATCAGGGATTGAGATGCGGTGTTGCTAGAGGTGAACATTTTGGAGGGCGCAGAAGAATGATGGTCAACCAGCATAGGACCGGTACTGTCAGCAGAAGTGTGATGGCGGATACACTCAAGGAGAGATCGGAGCAACTATGGATGTGTCCAGTTTGCAGTGATGATGATCCGACGACTAACTAACTAACTATCTTTAAAAAACACACTTTTTTACGCTTTCCAAAACAATTTACATTTTCATAAATCTCAGGGTACCTATTTTCTTACACATTTTACATTTTGTGTTTGTTGGTTATAGTTTTTGTGTTACAGCAATTTAAAATTGGTTGGCTATCAGTGGAAATAACTGTTTGTATAGTCTTTATTTTTGCATGCACAATTTTAGTCTTATTTGTGTGATTTATACACAATATCTTCCACATTTTATAAGCTTGACTCATGAGATTTTCAGTGAATATGCATATGTTCTATAGCTGGAACATGAACCATTTTCACTGTGCTTACTTTGAAATTTAAAAAATTTATATCTCTATTTATTTGCAAAAATCTGTGCAATTCTTTGTTTTGTAATTTTTCAGCATACGTTTTTAGAAAAGTGTACTACCTACAGTTATTTCCAAGGTTCAGGATATAGAAAAGCCAGATACAGGCATAAACCTAATTACTTGATTTCAAGACTAGAAACTCAAAGGATGATTATTCATTGTGTAAAAATCAGCATTTGCTAATAGGCACATATGTAAATTTGTCTATCTATTTGCTAAACCTTTGTTGCCTTTCAGCGTTAGAGGTAGAATAGTTTTCTGTAGGTGGCGCTCATGTGTGCTGAGTATATTGTGAAATTTGTTGCCTCTTTTATTTCAGTAGTCCATCATTTTCGTGGTCGGCCTCTAGGTCTGCCTTCACTGTACCTGTGTAGAATATCTTACTGTGGTATGCTGTCTTATGGTAGTCTGCTGATGTGTGCAAACCATTTGATCTGTTGTCTCTTAATATATTCCAAGATTGGTGTGGTACCGGTTTTTTTCTCTAATGTCCTCACTCTGTCTCTTAGCGATATCGCTAGGATTCTGCGTAAGCATGCCATTTCCGATGTCACAAGTTTACGTTTGTATTGTGCTGTCATTGTCCATGTTTGGCATTAGTAGCACAGCTTTGGCATAATAATCATTTTGAATAGTGTTATTTGGTGTTTAAATCTACATTTTTGTTTCTGAAGATTTTTATCATTTGCCCTAGGGCTTGGTATGCTTTACTACATCTATTGCGTATTTCTATGCTGCTCCTGTCGTCTGTTGTTATATTGCTTCCTAGGTATGTGAATTTTGGCACTTGTTTAAGTCTGTTGTTTCCAATATATATGTTTGTATTTCTTTTTTGTTACTTCCTATCTTAATTTCTTCAGTCTTTTCTATATTTATCTTCATGTTATAGGGTATGGCATGTTTGATTTAATGTCTATTTGTCTTTGTAGTTACTCTTTTGATGATGCCACTAGTGCTTGGTCATCTGCAAATAGTAGTTCATTTAAGTTATCCTTCAGATTGTTTTCTTTCGTTGTATTTGCTACTTTTCAGATGTGATCTATATATGTTATGAACAATAGGGAAGGGGGTATAGTACACATCCCTGTCTCACACCTGAGTGAATTTGAAAATCATCAGATGTACCTGTGCTTGTTCGTACTGAGCATTGACTGTTGGCATATATGCTCTGACATAGGCTTATCAGATGTTGGGGAACTCCATATGTCTGTAGTGTTGTCTATGTTGTGCTCTATGCATTCTGTCAAAGCTTTCTCTTAGTTCATAAAAGCCAAATATAAGTCTTGATTATGTTCTATCGCTCTTTCTGAAAGTTGTTTGAGGACGAAGATTGCATCTATGCAGGTTTTATTTTCCCAAAAACCCCTTTTTGTGTTGTTGAGCTGTGGTTCTATATATGCACGCATCCTTCTCTCTAGTATCTTGCTAAAGATTTTTCCAATGTGGCTTAAGAGTGATATGCCTTATTCATTATTCAGAATATGGACAGAATTTTAGATGAAAATACACAATTATATGGTTATTTAAGACTGAAATAGAGAATGTTTCTTCTGGAAATTGAGAGGTATGATGTTTTTTTGAGCTGTTGTTTTGTTTCACATAATGTATATGCAATATAAATAATAAATATTAAAAATAATTGGATATTTGAAAAGTGTTATTAAATAGAGAATTTTGTTATAAATGTATGCATTATAGAAAAATGAATTGTACTTGTTTGCATTTGTAGCAAATCATTATATTTTCTTATTTTTGTGTTCAATCATACAGCAAATCATAATATCAACCTTCATACCAACATAGTGTTATCAATGTCAGACATGGACACTAACTAAAGAACAAGAGAGAAAGCTTACTACGTGTGAAATGAGATGTCTAAAAAATTAGCAAACAGAACAAGAAGAGATCCAGTGAGGAATGAAGAGATTACAAGAACTGTTGGAACAACATCTGGGGTGAAATATATTGTAAAACTGGCTATAATGATTCGGCCATGTATTGATACTGAACCCTTATTGACCTGTGGCAAGAACGTACAACATGAAAATGGAAACAGCAAGATACAGAAGACCAAGAAGAAGGTGGATTAAAGGAGTTACCAACATTCTAAGGCATCACAATATTACTGCATATGAAGCAACCAAATTTGCTATAGCCTGAAAACCAATCATCATTCAATCTTGCGACGCCTTACAGCAAAGCAGAAAAAAGACAATAGATAGATAAAATCCTACTCATAAGGAGCAACAATTTTTATGAGTTACATGTATACATGAAATATGTTTGAAGCAAAAAAAATAATTCACTGCCATTTGTATGAATTTTCTTAAACTGCCATTTCTACAACTCTTCTTAAACTGCCATTTCTACAACTCTTCTTAAACTGCCATTTCTACGGGTCTTCTTAAACTGCCATTTGTATGAGTTTTATTAAACTGCCATTTGTATGGCCCTATATCTCAGTCCTTGTCTGGAACGCATGCTTACCTGTTTATTTTAGGGATAATTAATCTAAATCAGTGTTTCCCAAAGTGGTCTATATAAAAAATAAAAAATCGATTTCGACTTGAAAGGTTCTATGTCAGCGGAAAAAAACAAATTAGGGGTACACGAGATGTATATGGTGGTCCACGTAAGCAGACCCCAATTAGAACGGTCATCATCAACATTTAGTCGTTCTGTAAATGTCTTATTACACATAACACAGATAGTGTGTACAATGTATAATAGACATAGAAATTACTTATTATATATTATATTATATTATATTATATTATATTATATTATATTATATTATATTATATTATATTATATTATATTATATTATATTATATTATATTATATTATATTATATTATATTATATTATATTATATTATATTATATTATATTATATTATATTATATTATATTATATTATATTATATTATATTATATTATATTATATTATATTATATTATATTATATTATATTATATTATATTATATTATATTATATTATATTATATTATATTATATTATATTATATTATATTATATTATATTATATTATATTATATTATATTATATTATATTATTATATTATATTATATTATATTATATCATATCATATCATATCATATCATATCATATCATATCATATCATATCATATCATATCATTATATTATATTATATTATATTATATTATATTATATTATATTATATTATATTATATTATATTATATTATATTATATTATATTATATTATATTATATTATATTATATTATATTATATTATATTATATTATATTATATTATATTATATTATATTATATTATATTATATTATATTATATTATATTATATTATTATATTATATTATATTATATTATATTATATTATATTATATTATATTATATTATATTATATTATATTATATTATATTATATTATATTATATTATATTATATTATATTATATTATATTATATTATATTATATTATTATATTATATTATATTATATTATATTATATTATATTATATTATATTATATTATATTATATTATATTATATTATATTATATTATATTATATTATATTATATTATATTATATTATATTATATTATATTATATTATATTATATTATATTGTTATGTTATGTTATGTTATGTTATGTTATGTTATGTTATGTTATGTTATGTTATGTTATGTTATGTTATGTTATGTTATGTTATGTTATGTTATGTTATGTTATGTTATGTTATGTTATGTTATGTTATGTTATGTTATGTTATGTTATGTTATGTTATGTTATGTTATGTTATGTTATGTTATGTTATGTTATGTTATGTTACGTTACATTACATTACATAATAAAGTTTAATCGAGTATCTATCTGTTTCATGGTGTACTATGTTCATGTGCAAGTTTTACAAGTTTTCATACAAGCTGCAATGCATTTTGCGTATAACACTTGTCCAGACTTTTACCAGACATGGTTATCACTCCACATTTCAAAAAGTCAGAAGAGAACCACAGTGGACAGTATGATCGCTTCAATTTCAAATAGAGACAATAATTGTATGTGGGAGTCTTACAATATTTCACTACTCATATCAGAATCAGGAAAGTCTCATACTATTGGGGAACAGCTGATTGTGTCAGCCATTGAAGAGGTTTAAAAACAAGTCTACACAATCCTGCATATGATATACTCAAAAGAATTCCTTTGAGCAACCACACAGTTCACGTATTGATGAATTGAGTCATGGTATTGAAAGCTTCTTGTGTAATTATCTGCAAACAAACCATTTCTCAATTCAACCGATGAGTCAACATTACCTGGTTATGAAGCACTATTATTGGCATATGTTCATTTCGTTATGGACCAAGAAATCTATAAAGAACTGCTCTTTGCAAGAACTTTGACAACAGACACTAAAGGCGAATCAATATTTAGTGTTTTGAAAGATTGTTTCATTGAAAAGGCGACCCTTTTGTCAAATAATAAAATATCAACAGCAGCACATGGAGCACCAGCCTTATTTGTGCGCTATCGCTGTTCTTTAAGCCATTTAAAACAAAATTAACCAGGTTTTTACTGCATCATTCATGGACAACATTTAATAGCTACAAATCTGAGTTCCAGATTGCATCAATTCGTCATAAACTTAGTTAACAGTATTCGTAGCAGTACAAGTAGTATTGTCATACTATCATAGTATTGTTCTTTGAAAATCTTTCATTCCCATCTGTAACTCAACATTTACATTTCTATCAATGTATAACTCATTCATCAGGTATCTTGTGCCAGGTTGATCTTCATATTGTGGAGATTTTATTTTCTTAACTGACTTCACTCTCTAAGTGCTCTGCAAGTACCCCTCTTCAACAGTTTTGTCAAAGAGAAACAAAAATTACTTTATTATTTTAAAAAATAATTAATTAGGAGGTCGTGGTGACTGCATTACAAGAACTCTGACTTCCACTATTTATTTGATGGTTCATCATCATCATCAAGTGACATATTCTTTCCAGAATGTAGTCTTTCCTATGGATCTCTTGAATTCTCCGCGGTCTTGAGCAAGTTGCCCTGCATCTACCAGTGACATGTGCAGGCATTCTTGAATGTCTTTTGTCCAACGGCGTCTTGGTCAGCCTTTGCCCCTGTTGCCTTCTATCATCCCCTCCATTAACACTCCAGTACAAAAAAAACTAGCTTTTTCTTTAATATAGTGTTCAGAAGCCAACCTTCCTGGGCATTAATTGTTCGTAACACTTCCTGGTTTGTTTTCTTCGCTGTCCATGGTATTCTCAAAACGCTTCTATAACACTTTAATTCAAATGATGTTATTCTCTTGGCCACTGTTTTATTTAGTGACCATGCTTCACATCCATATGTCGCCACAGGAAATACACATGTTCTTAGTAAAAACAATTTGGTTCTTATGTTAGTACCTTGCCATAGTTTCTTTATCTGTTTTCATTTTGCCAGCGCCATTGCCGTTCTTCTCTTGATCTCAACTGCGCAGTCACCCGCATTGTTTATATTAGTTCCTAAATAATCAAAATGTGTCATTTCTTCCAAATTGCAGTTCTCAATATTAATTTTTGGTCTTGAGTTAGTTTTGTCAGTTGCCATTATTGTTGTCTGTTTCATATTTAAGAACAAGTTTTGCTGTTATTTGATGGTTATAAGATCGAATATAACCAAATTTGACTACTTCCACGGTTGAAAAGAGTGGACCTCTCCATAAGAAGTAGGCTCGTGTTTAGGGAGCATGATAACCTAGTTGATAGTGAGCTTGCTTGCTATCACCAGGTTACAGCGTGCCAGGTTCAGGTTCGAAACCACGTCCGGATACACAAAAACAACAATCCGGGTTGTGATTTCTCGCTTGACACGACCACTCCTCCAGTCGACTCAGCTGTAAATGAGTACCTGACACATGAGTTAGGGAGGTAAAGACAGCAAGGAAGGAAACTCGCCACTCCACCTAATAGTTGCTGCGGCTTAGTACATGAAGAGTTATCTTCATCTCCGACGGCAGGTTGCTGCCATGGGACATACTTTTACCTTTACTAGCTATTTAACCAACAATTACTTTTACACATGAAATATATCTAAATTAAATAAACGACGCTGAGGCAGACATATTGGCCAGAGGAAACAACACTGGAATCAAAGTTCAATGGGACACTGTATGAACTACAAAAGACTGAGTTTTATTAAGGAGACAGAATTACAGATATAGACATGTTTCAAGTGAACGAAAGAAGAAGAAAATAAACGATATGGTTGTGTGTACTAGTCTTCTTATGTGTTCATTGGGTTTGGTATAAGTTGTCATGTGCTTACAAACTTTCAGACATCTGGTGGGAGTTGTATTTGAGGCAGGGTCATCACAAAGAGCAAATAGAGTACAATTTTTGTAGCCCAAAACACTCCTTACATTACATTCTATATTCGTACGAAGGATTGTATTTGTGTTTTGATTCAATCTCTGTGGGGTGGTTGTACAAAAAGAATCTGTGACAGCTGAGATTCAGGGTTAAAAAATATTTCTCTTAGTGGGTTTCATATGGGCATACGTTTTCAAGGTGGCCAAAAAGGCTGGCCAAAATCCCTGGCGGGTTATGGGGTTTATGGATTTACGATAATGTATTATTTCAAAAAAAAAGCTCTAAAGGGACTGGTTAAAGATCTCCCTGGAAGCCTTTGACAAAAAAAACCCAATATACATTGAAAAACTTGCACAAAATAGAGCGACATTGCGATCTACAGTCAAAAAGAATCATGTGAAAAGAGGAGAAATGCAGTAGCTAATGGGGTTGACGTAACATACGACGTCCATGAATTATAACTGTTCAGCCTGTGTCTCATGGAGTAACATGATATGGAAGTAATACAGGAGACGTTCCAGAACTGAGGCCGCGCAAATTTTGTCGTCATGCTAAGGGAACACGATATCCATCCCTGGATCATACGCTGGATAGCAAATGTAATAATCTGTAGAAAAATGTGCTCTGATGTGAGTATCCTGGACGTCTGAGATCAGAACAATAGCATCTGGTCTGTCACAAGGATCTCCTTTGTCCCCGGTGTTGTTTAATGTGTATACTTTAAAAATTGCTCAATTGCAGACCTCAAGCAATTGTATAGTTCTAACATACACTGATGATATCCTACTATACATGGGTAGAAACAGAACAGATATCGTTGATTGTGGACTAGATCAATTGTCGATATGGTGCAGAACATACAACGCAGTGATAAATCACTTGAATGCAAAGGTCCTCTCATCATCATCAAGTGCCGTGCCGAATGGTGTTGGCGATCATATCCCTCCATGTACATCGATCTCCCATATATGTCATCATCTCTGTTGGTGACATCAATCGAAACCATTTAGTCAAACTGTCCATTATCTTTTCTCTGGGTCTTCCCCTTGATCTTTTCCCTTCTATCTTTCCTGTTACATTATATTCTCAATGCCTCCTCTTCTCATTGTGTGCCCAATAAATATTGACTGTCTTTTTCTTATATTATCAATAATGCATCTTTTCACATCCATCCTTCTAAGACATTCTTCATTAGTAATCTTTGCTGTCCAAGGAATGCGTAACATTCTTCATTAGTAATCTTTGCTGTCCAAGGAATGCGTAACATTCTTCATTAGTAATCTTTGCTGTCCAAGGAATGCGTAACATTCTTCATTAGTAATCTTTGCTGTCCAAGGAATGCGTAACATTCTTCATTAGTAATCTTTGCTGTCCAAGGAATGCGTAACATTCTTCATTAGTAATCTTTGCTGTCCAAGGAATGCGTAACATTCTTCATTAGTAATCTTTGCTGTCCAAGGAATGCGTAACATTCTTCATTAGTAATCTTTGCTGTCCAAGGAATGCGTAACATTCTTCATTAGTAACCTTTGCTGTCCAAGGAATGCGTAACATTCTTCATTAGTAATCTTTGCTGTCCAAGGAATGCGTAACATTCTTCATTAGTAATCTTTGCTGTCCAAGGAATGCGTAACATTCTTCATTAGTAATCTTTGCTGTCCAAGGAATGCGTAACATTCTTCATTAGTAATCTTTGCTGTCCAAGGAATGCGTAACATTCTTCTAATAAACCACATTTCCGCTGCCTCCAATGATTTTTGTGATGTCTTATTTATTGCCCATGCTTCACTTCCATAGAGTAGCACTGGTTCAATGTAGCATTTGAGGACACGTTTTCTAGTATCCATCGATATGGACTTGTTGCATAGGATATTTTTCATTTTATGGAATGCTGCTTTTGCATGTCCTATTCTGCAAATAATTTCTGTCTTGCATTTACCATCGGAAGTTATTAATGTTCCTAAATATTTGAAACTATTTACCTGCTTTAAGTTTTTCTCATTTAATACTATTTTGTTATTTGATAGGATACTATTTCCTGATATTATCATTGTATCCAGGGCCGGCCCTAAAAATTGAGGGGCCCAATGCGAAACGGATTGCGCGGGGCCCAGTCTGGGTAGGGAAGAGGATAATAAAATAAATTCTAATATGAATTTATGGGCCTATGAAGTGCGGGGCCCACTGCGGGTGCATATTTTGCAATGGCCTAAGACCGGCCCTGATTGTCTCTGTCTTTTTATGTTTAAGCTAAGACCTTTTTGTTCACTTTCTATCACCGTCCTGTTTAACAGATCTTGGAGATGTTCTTGGTTTTCTGCTATCAACACAGTATCATCTGATTATCGTAGATTTTTATATTGTGTCCTCCTATTTTAATCCCTGACATATTCTTAATTGATCTCAAGATATTCTCGCTGTAGCGAGAAAACAAATCTGGTGACAGTACACATCCCTGGCGTACACCTTGTTTTATTTGTGTATACTTCCCAGTTATATTAACCACTTTCATGGCTGCCAATATCTTTGGTACTCCTTAAAAATAATATGGCCAATGACACACTGCCATCTGTCAGTTGCATGGGATCATTCATTGAAAGAGAACAGGACCTTAAATATCTTGGGATGAACTTTGATAGAAGTCTCTCTTTCAACAAACACACTACAAATATGATTCAGAAGGCTAAAAGAGGGATCAGTGTTATCAAGGTTATGGCGGCCTTCGACATGCAGCAAATGCTACTTTTTCTGCTTTTGTAAGTGATCACAGTATCTATCATAGAATGTACCCTGGGCCTACTAACACTGTCACAGACACAAGTAGATAGATTGGAAAAAGTATAAAATGAAGCAATGAGAGCGGTACTGGCATGCACTAGGAATACACCTATCTCTTCTATGAGATTTCTGCTTGATCTCCCCAGTATTAGAGTGCGACATCAGGTAGCACAAGTTAGGTCGTATCTTAAAATGACAGAATATAACCACCACCCATTACACTAACGTCTAGATGAGTCAAAGGGAAAACGAATCAAGTTTGGCAGATCATGGATGGCAGAGGCTGAAGACGCACTGAGAAGAGTATGTGAATTGGAAGAAATAGGAAAGGGCAGTGAATGATATAGAGTGCACCTCTTACTCACTTCACTTTGAACAGCGAACCATTCAGATATTTCTCACTCCACTCTTACTGCTGTTTGTTGTTCGTGATATAGTGTTTCTATAAGATGTATTCGATGTTTGGGGAAGCCCATGTCTCCCATGATGGATAATAGTTGGTGATGTTTAACACAATCAATCGCCTTGGGTGTAGTCTATGACACATATATGTAGATATAAGCTGTATTCTCTATATTTCTCAATTATATTCCTCATCTTGAATAAGTGGTCTCTTGTTCCTCTTCCTGTTCGAAAACCAGCTTGAACTTCATGAATTTCTGTTTCTAATTTGCGTTGTGTTCTTTTCATTATGATCTGCAGTAATATTTTGTTGGATTGACTAATTAGTGCTACTGTTCTATAGTTGGTACACAGTTGATGGTCTCCTTTCTTGGCAAGGATATGCATAATAATTTTTTCCATTATTCTGGCCATATTCTTCTTTTCCATATCTTGTAGCATAAAGCATGGTATATTTGAATTTCTTATTGAGGTTCTCATTGATGCTGGCGTAAAATAGATGAATCATATCAAACATTAGGGGCAGACAGTCAAGGTTTCTGGGGCATGTGCTGAGAAAAACATAGCTTGAACACTTAATAACCACTGGAAAGATCAAAAGGAGATAGGGGACGACAAAGAGAAAGGTTACTAGATGGGCTTGTATAGTGCCGCGGTAGAAGCTTACCAACCACGCTTATTGACAACACAAGAGACAGAGAGTCGTGGAGAAACATGATCGCCTACGGCATTCGGCATGACACTTGATTGATTGATTTTTGAATACTGGAATCTCCACCGGCTTGTATTATTTCTGATGTTAATCTTTCGTTACTTGGAACTTTCCCTGTTTCTGATTTCTGTTTGAATGTCTAACCCCTTCCATTGTAGGTTCTGGTTCTATTTTATTGATACTCTCGTTTGGTGATTGGGCTGTATTTTATACATGTCTTGCACAATATTCCTTCTATCTATGTGGAAAATGTATTCGCTTGATATGCCTGATGTTTTATATCTATTGGTATGAGTTTTCTTTGAGATTTTCTTTATCTTTACTTTAAACTTCGCCATGAGCAGTTTTTGATCCTATATATATATATATAAGAACTGTACTATTCTAGACTTTTTGGTCTTTGGAACTAAATTTGTTTTTCACAATATTGAGTGGTCATCATCATCATAAAGTGCCGTCTCCGCAACCAAGGTTGGCGGCAACGTATCTCCAACATCTCCTGTCTCTTGTCTTGGTGGTGCACTCTGCTAGACTGTAACCTGTCCATCGTGTAATGTTACTCTCCCACTTTTATCTCTGCCTACCTCTTGCTCGCTTCCCTTTGACTTTACCCTCAAGTAAGGTCTTCAATAGGGTGTCATGTCTTTTAATGTGTCCAAAGTATTTTATTTGCCTGATCTTTATTTCTCTTAGTAGTTCTTTCTTCATATTAAGTGTCTTTAGCACCTCTTTATTTGTTTTCTTCTCTTTCCATGATGTTCTCCCTATTCTTCTATATACCCACATCTCAAAGGCATCAATTTTGTCTTCTAATTGTTTATTTAGTGTCCATGTTTCTGAGCCATACATTACTATGGAATAGATGTAGCATTTTATAATTCTCATTTTTAACTTGTTTGTAATTTGTTTAGATATTAATAATTTCCTCATGTCACTGAAGGTACTTTTAGCCATTCCTATTCTCCTTCTAACTTCTGTTTCACATCTGCCATCATTTGTGACTATGTGTCCAAGATATTGATACTGTTTTACTTGTTGTAGTTTCTCTCCCTGTATGTTTATGTTTACCTCCTGTTCTGTGTCTTTGCTGGAGTGGTAACCCTGGCTAGTACTCTCCAGGTTGTTCTGTTTCCCTGATTAAAAGAATAATTGTGTTTCTCGTCATAAACAGCGGTGTCCTAACATGTCAACAACAATTTTGTGGGGTAGGCCTATATATAAATGTGGAACAAGCAGGTGGAGTGCGAAGAAAGTTACGGGCAGCCAAAACTGAGAAACTGGAGCTTCTTACACACGCATGCATATTGCTAAAGATAGAACTAGTATGAAAACTATGCGATGACGCATCCAATGTTGTACCCCTTCGACCCTGGCGGGGTATGGGGTTTATGGATTGACGATAATGTGTTATTTCAAAACAATACATGCGAAAAAAAAACTACTTTCTTTGTGTTCATTAATAAATCTCGTTGTCAGACAGGGAATATAGTTTCTATTTTTCATCCTACTATTTGTAACAACCAACTTACACACTGAACGAAACGGGTTGTTTTCTTGTACCCCATAGCCCCAACTTGTCTCGTGAGCATCTACCTCATTCTCGCTTGATTCAGACATAGTAAACCAGGCACGCTCGTCTTTATGTGAACATACAGAGATACGTGTTATGGAATCCCGAGTCGTGGTACCGGTTGGTTTATCGTTTGGAAGAGTTCAACTTCCGAGCGGTTCTGCCTAAACGCTTTCATTTTCTTTGTGAAGATACACGTAGGTCTGTGGATATTTATTAGGAAAATGTGTTGAAGGTTGGTACATTTCCGTAAGATTAGAACGTTTCCGCCAGAACAACAAGTTCGTTCTTTGCTTCACTAACTGATAATATCGCGACATTTATTTATTCAGTCCGTGATCAAATAACACTTTTCATAAAATTTACTAGACATATCCTACTTATATTATAGTATATTTCATTTTGTCTTTCTTCTACTCATTCCATTCTATTTTTATTATCATTTTGTCGTTCTTCAATTGATCCCATCCCATTTAAATTATCGTGTATTTCAATTTTTTTCCCTATTAATCCCATCCTATTTATATTATCATTTTGTCTTTCTTATATTCTTCCCATCCTATTTATATTTTCGTGTATTGTTATTTTGTCTTTCTTTTATTCATCCCATCCTATTTATATTATCATTTTGTCTTTCTTATATTCTTCCCATACTATTTATATTTTCGTGTATTGTTATTTTGTCTTTCTTTTATTCATCCCATCCTATTTATATTATCCTGTATTTCAATGTGTCTTTCTTCTATTCAATACTACTACAATTACTACTACAGAAATAATGACTATCACTGTCAGTACTACTACAATTACTACTACAGAAATAATGACTATCACTGTCAGTACTACTACAATTACTAATACAGGAATAAATACTACCACTGTCAGTACTACTACAATTACTAATACAGGAATAAATACTACCACTGTCAGTACTACTACAATTACTAATACAGGAATAAATACTACCACTGTCAGTACTACTACAATTACTATTACAGGAATACATACTATCACTGTCAGTACTACTACAATTACTACTACAGAAATAATGACTATCACTGTCAGTACTACTACAATTACTAATACAGGAATAAATACTACCACTGTCAGTACTACTACAATTACTATTACAGGAATACATACTATCACTGTCAGTACTACTACAATTACTACTACAGAAATAATGACTATCACTGTCAGTACTACTACAATTACTATTACAGGAATAAATACTATCACTGTCAGTACTACTACAATTACTACTATAGGAATAAATAATATCACTGTCAGTACTACTACAATTACTACTACAGGAATTATGACTATCACTGTCAGTACTACTACAATTACTACTACAGGAATTATGACTATCACTGTCAGTACTACTACAATTACTACTACAGGAATTATGACTATCACTGTCAGTACTACTACAATTACTACTACAGGAATAAATACTATCACTGTCAGTACTACTACAATTACTACTACAGGAATTATGACTATCACTGTTAGTACTATAACAGTTACTACTACAAAAATAATTTATATTACTGTCAGTACTGCTACAATCACTACTACTGGAAGAATTACTATCACTGTCCAGTACTACAATTACTACTACAGGAAGAATTACTATACTATCACTGCCAGTACTACTACTGGAAAAATGATTATAACTGTCCTTACTACTACAATTACTACTACTGAATGAATCACTATCACTGTCAGTACTGCTACAATTACTACTATTGGAAGAATTACTATACTATCACTGTCAGTACTGCTACAATTACTACTATTGGAAGAATTACTATACTATCACTGTCAGTACTACTACTGGAAGAATTACTACGAATGGAATAATTAATATCAGTCAGTACTGCTACAACTACTACTGATAATGCTGTCATTATTAGTGCTAATATAACAACTACAACTACAATAATAACAGTAATAGCAACAACAACAACTACTACTACCGTCAGTAATATCACTGGACCACTACACAACCGAAATATCTACTACTACAACTACTTTTCTATATATCTACTTATTCGCTAAAACTCCTTGTTGCCTTTCGGCGTCTGGGGTACAACTACTTGTACTATGCAATATATACTACTATCATTACTACTACGACTACTACTACTACTACTACTACTGCTACTACTACTACTACCACTACTAATACTTCTACGACAACTACTAATGTTTCTACTATTATTACTGCAACTTAAACCTAAAATTTTATCTTTTCTTTCTAGACCGACATTATTTCTTCTGAAAAAAAATCACCACAGCAACATCTCATTTCTTCACACATCTTTTGTCCACTCAAGTCATCCTCGAGGAAAGATCTGCATCTCTGTACATGTTTTACGTGTATTCAAATATACGTGTACATCATATAAACAGTGGAACCCCTTTATAGCGAATTATTTTGTAACAAATTTCCCTATTTAACGACACTTTTCAAAATTCCCAATTATACTTTATTGTTTGTACTGTATATAGCGAATCTATGTTTATTACATACATATTTGGTCAGTCTAGACCAAGTTGTTATAATGAGATTTGACTGTAAATTTATTGGAGTAAAATGTAATTTAATCAATATAACAAAAGATAATCAAGTCGATAACATAAGTAGAGAGCATAGACCAGGTATAGGAACATGCAAATAAACAAAACAAAACAAAACTTGACAATCTGCAAAATTAAAGAGGAACAAACGTTAAACATAAAAAATACATGGAAATATGCTGTCCAGATCTGTTGTAGCTTGGTACAGGGCGAATCTGTTACGATCAAGGTACCGGTTTCGAATCCTGCCGTAGCTAATTGTGCATCCGGACCGTTCAGAAAGTAATGGCCAACTGCTGAAAATATTTATATTGCCTAGAAAATCACTACAGCCAAAAAATGCATGGCTACGTCCTGAATAGGATCGTGAATACGTCCTGCATGAAGTAGAAGATTACCAATATTTTGGACTCATAATCACACATGATAGTAGTTGGGAAACAGAAGTTAAAAGGAGAATAGGAAAGGCTAAAAGTACTTTCAATGACATGAGTAAAATATTAACTTCTAAACAAATTATAAACAAGCTAAACATTAGAATTATAAAGTACTACATATATTCTATATTAAAGTATTGCTCAGAAACATGAACAATGAACAACCAACGAGAAGACATAATTGATGCCTTGGAGATGTGCATATATAGAAGAATAGGGAGAACCATGGAAAGGGAATAAGAAAAACAAAGATGTTCTGGCAATACTGCGTATGAAAAAAAAAATTATTAAAGGAAAAATAAAGAAATACAGTATTTTTGACATATTACAAGACTTGGCACCCTGTTGAAGACCTTACGTGAAAGTCAATATGGCTTCCGACAGGGCAGAGGTACGGTTGACATGATATTCACTGCCTGACAACTACAGGGAAAGTGTCGCGAACAGAACATTGGTCTCTACACCACATTTGTCGACCTAACTAAGGAATTCGACATTGTAAATCGCAAAGGACTATGGAAGATCATGGCCAAATTTGGATGTACAGAAAAATTCACGAACATAGTTCGCCAGTTCCATGATGGTATGCCAGTCTGTGTGCACGATGACGGCGCACACTTAAACGTGTTTCCAGTACCTAACAGTGTCAAACAGTGTTGCGGCCTGGCTCCGACGCTCTTCAGCATGGTGTCCTATGCCATGTTAAATGATTCCTTCCGAAAAACAGTGCAGGAATTTGTTTTCGGTATCGAGCTGACGGAGGGCTATTTAATCTTAGTAGATTGAGGGCCAAGCCAAAACTAAGACGGACATTGTTCGCGACCTCTTGCTCGTCGACGATTGCGCACTAAACACTATCAGTATGAAAGACATGCAGGACAGTATGGACCTCTTTTCATTGGCCTGTGATGCGTTCGGTCTCACCATCAGCACCGCGAATACTTTAGTAATGTATCAACCAGCGCCAGGTGTCCTCTACATAGAACTAGTAATCACAGAAACGGGACAAAAACTCAATACTGCCAATAAGCTTGTATATCTCGGCAGCACCGTATCGCAAACTGCTACAATTAACGAGGATATTGCCCTGCGGCGTATTGCTCGCGCCAGTCGGGAGTCTTCTTGTCAACGTCTGGATCAGGCGTGGTCGCAGTTTGACAACTAAGTTGGACGTGTACCGCGCAGTGGTTCTACCAACGCTGCTTTATACTGCGTCATCCAGGACTGTCTATGCGAGACACGCTCGACAGCTTAACTCTTCCCACCTTCGATGCCTAAGAAACCTCATGGGAGTACGTTGGCAGGATCGTGTATCAGACACGGAAATCCTTCAAAAGTCCCGTATAAAAGCATCCATGCCCTGCTGATTAGTCCCAACTTCGCTGGACTGGCCACAACGTTTGTCAGACAAGCGCCTTCCAAAGAGATGATTCTATGTGGAGCTTTGCGATGGTAAACGTTCAAGCGGCGGGCAGAAAAAGTGCTTTAATGATCATCTACGAAACTCTCTCAAGCACTGCAACATCGATCTCCTAGCTCCTGGAAGACTACATCCCTTGATCGCTCAGCTTGGCACACCAAGATCACTGCTGGAATCACTAAATTTGAAAAGGAAAGAACACTACGGACAATTTTCAAGCGACGAAAGCGGATGGACAAATTCGAAAACTCTCCTACCCCAAACCCTCTATACTCCTGCTTGTACTGCAATTGAACTTTCCTGACACGAATCTGACATTATTTCCACACAATAATAATTATACATACACAAACTAATGATATATACAAATATACAGATAATATATACATAAATTACAGTTAATACGATGGGTATTGCTGTAGACTAACTCTCAGCGGTGGGTATTGCTGTAGACTAACTCTCAGCTGTGGGTATTACTGTAGACTAACTCTCAGCGGTGTGTATTGCTGTAGACTAACTTTCAACAGTAGGTATTGCTGTAGATTAGCTCTCGGCGGTGGGTATTGCTGTAGACTAACTCCCAGCGGTGGGTATTGCTGTAGACTAACTCCCAGCGGTGAGTATTGCTGTAGATTAGCTCTCGGCGGTGGGTATTAGTGTAGACTTACTCTCGGCGGTGAGTATTACTGTAGACTAACTCCCAGCGGTGGGTATTGCTGTAGACTAACACTCAGCTGTGGGTATTACTGTAGACTAACACTCAGCGGTGGGTATTGCTGTAGACTAACTCTCAGCGGTGGGTATTGCTGTAGACTAACACTCAGCGGTGGGTATTGCTGTAGACTCTAAGCGGTGTATATTGCTGTAGACTAACTTTCAACAGTAGGTATTGCTGTAGATTAGCTCTCGACGGTAGGTATTGCTGTAGACTAACTCTCGGCGGTAGGTATTACTGTAGACTAACTCTTAGTAATGGGTATTGCTGTAGACTAACTTTCAGCAGTAAGTATTGCTGTAGACTAACTCTCGGTGGTGGATATTACTGTAGACTTACTCTCAGCGAAGGGTATTGCTGTAGATTAACTCTCAGCGATGGGTATTGCTGTGAGAAAAAGTCTACTACTCAAATGTGTTAAAAATTAAAGATAATGAAATATTTGTACACGGATTGATGATAAAATTATGGAATCTCTCTGGTTCAGTAGTTAAGCCGTTTATCTTGCGCTGAGGGGGTAGCAGGTTCGAATTCTACTCTTGAAGTCTTGTTACAGAGTGAATTTTTAGTGATCCCTATGTCGCTTAAAGTTACAAAAGTGCTATGAGGGTATGAGTTTTAGTAATGACTGGGTCGCTTGAAGCTATAAAAATGATATTTGGGTATGAGTTTCCTTGAGAGGAACGGAATATATATGTGGATACCGGTGTACAATGAAGTCAGTTGTTGCTGGTGGATTCAGGATGTAAATATCAACCCAGCATATTTTGTCTCTAGTGACTTCCTAGGCAATAATTACGTTTAGTAGAGTTTCATTGCTGTCTGAAATGTTCAGAAGCTCAACTTTCTGCGGATGAAATCGATCCGAGTCCCTTATCTGTTCGAAGCGTGCTCACTTTCTCTTAGTCACAGTACAGACAAAAAATAATTAAATGTGTGGTGATTGGATAGCTATGAAACATACGCGTATTTATTGTACAGGCAATTTATTTCTTGTTGACATACGGAAAGTTGAGTAGCTACGCAACAGTAGGAAAACTTCCGTAATTCAAACAAATGATAGTTCCTACAGGCGATACTTATGTGTAAAAATAACTTTTGGGTTAAGACTGACTTAATTTGAGCCCCCACACTATGGGACAGAAGATGGTAAAGAAAGAACTAGAAAGAGCAGATTCATTCTATAATGAGCAAAGATTTGAGGAGGCTGTTGAAGAATGGAAGAAAGCCCTGAAACGGATGAAAAAACCGGTTGATATATTTAGAATCTGCACCAAAATATGCTCATCGCTTTGTGACGTTGGTAAATATCGTGAGGCTCTATCTTATGCGGGGCAACAATGCGAGCTTGCCAATCAACTCAACGATATTCTACTCAAATCAGAGGCGTTTTTCAGCGTTGCGTTTTGCAACGAGAAATCCTGTGAGTTTAGCAAAGCCATAACGTACTGTAGAGAATCTCAGCAGACGAACCCAGAGAAGTCTCCATACATTGGATACATTCATCTTTGTATGGGCAACGCTTATGTAGGAACTAGTGAATTTCTCAAGGCCTGGAGTAGCTATGTTAGTTCCATGGACGAGGCGAAATCAAGTCAGGACAAGGTTCTGGAAATTCTAACTTTAGCACGACTGGGTGCTCTCTTTTGGTAAGTAAATTTAATATTATTAACATATTGTAATAAAATACTGTGTTCGGTTTTTATTTCCACAGGAATTACGAGCAATATATCTATTGTATCTTTATGTGAGGTTTTGGGGGGGGGGGGTATCCCCCAGGAATTTATTTTATTCACGGAACAGGTGAACATCTGTGATTAAGTCGTTTTAGACAGCTGCAGAAAGACCAATAGACAATTGATGTACTCACAATTCAAATTGGAGATAAGAAATGTTTGCGTACTGTGCGTGCGACGCTAATTAACATGTTGCGATACATAGATTGGCCTACTGGTGATATGACTGCGGATGATCACCGTATATGGGTTATTGAAAAAAACACAATATATGTATACCAGTGCCGAAGTCTGATGTATCGGATTATTTGCGCAAATAAAACCGTGACACCGCGTCTCATGTCTCTGGACTACTTCCTGTTGGGAATATACTGGGAGTCATTTCTTACTGCAAGAGAGATCCGGTGGGAGCTTGAGAAGGGCTGGTAAAAAAATGCAAGCATTACTCCAACTCTCAGCATGATTCTAACTCTCATCATGACTCCAACTCTCAGCATGACTCCAACTCTCAGCATAAATTCAACTCTCATCATGACTCCAACTCTCAGTATGACTCCAACTCTCACCATGACTCCAACTATTAGCTTGACTCCAACTCTCAGGATGACTCTAACTCTCAGAATGACTCCAACTCTCAGTATGACTCCAACTCTCAGCATGACTCCAACTCTCAGAATGACTCCAACTCTCACCATGACTCCAACTCTCAGAATGACTCCAACTCTCACCATGACTCCAACTATTAGCTTGACTCCAACTCTCAGCATGACTCCATCTCTCATCAGTATGCATTGCTTTAAGATGATGCCTCACACTTGGAGGAGTTAAACGTAATTATAGGATGAAGTGATGTGGGTCTTCCACACAGAGGAAAGCCTGACCATATAAGCATATCTTCTACTAAGCGTTTGCTATCGCATGTTGGTCGCGAGTCCTGCAGACCTTCATCTTGCAAGTAATGTTTTGCAGGAATGGTGTGGGATTTTTTGAGATGATTTATCAGGTGTGATCTTCTTTTGTATTAAATGTCAAATTTCTGCATATTTGCGGAATGTAGTTCAGTGATTATTAATGTCAGATCGTTGGTTTATGTGAATGATTCTCACTTTGGGAGCGAAAGCTCATGGGTTCACATCCCGAATGAGTCCATATTTTGGGGGAATCTTCCAGGCGTAATGGTCAAGCATTTCGCTTTGTACTCAAAATGTCGAGTGTTCAAATTTCGCTCTAACATCTTGTTTATGAAGTGGATAGTTTCTAATATTCCTTAGGATTATAGCTTGAATCGCAATGTTGTGATATCCCAGTTACTCAATTCTTGATTAGCATCCAGCGCACGGGATATTCCATAAGTGTTCCACTCTCCTTGCCAACAACAATCCAAGCGTATGCAGCGTCAAAGGTCCGGTGAGATGTTGAGTATGTGATCTTTATATCTTTCCAGATAGGTCACACTTTATCCATTCACCCCTTGTCATCCACATTTCTACCCCTTGTATGTGCAAGTTATAACCTTCAGCATCGTTTTAATCACTGAGTAACAAATGAATGACTGCCATTACAATGGGATCTCTCTATATCGTATCATTTTATAACAGAGTGGAATCCCTCTATAGCGCATCCTTTTATAACAGAGTGGAATCCCTCTATAGCGCATCCTTTTATAACAGAGTGGAATCCCTCTATAGCGCATCATTTTATAACAGAGTGGAATCCCTCTATAGCGCATCCTTTTATAACAGAGTGGAATCCCTCTATAGCGCATCCTTTTATAACAGAGTGGAATCCCTCTATAGCGCATCCTTTTATAACAGAGTGGAATCCCTCTATAGCGCATCATTTTATAACAGAGTGGAATCCCTCTATAGCGCATCATTTTATAACAGAGTGGAATCCCTCTATAGCGCATCATTTTATGACAGAGTGGAATCCCTCTATATAGCATCCTTTTATAAACAAACTCCCCTATTTAAAATCACTTTAAAATCCTCAATTATATCTAATCTTTATTCTGGTGTGCTGTATATAGCGACTTTATGTTATTACATACATGTTTCATCGGTCCGAATACAGTTTTTTTAATAATTAGATCTGATTTTATTAAAGGGACCCTATCTCTTCTAAGAAATGTGCCATCAACTGCTGTATTGCCGCCAATGAGTGTGCCCTTTCCTATTCCTGCATGACCAGATTACTATACCCTTTAACACTTTGGACAAAAGATGTGTTCAGTAACTTGACTCATTCTTTTCTTCTCCTACCCGTCTACTCATATTGAGTCTACTGTATGCATACATGCAATCACGAGATTAAACTTCGCGGGAACCAGCTTGATACTGGAAATGAGGAGACTGAGGTAACACGAGGCACATGTAAAAAAACAAACATAGATAGATGCAAGTGTTACCAATATTCAGAAACAGAACTTACTAACATCGAGACGAAGCGACAGACGACGTTTCGACTATGTCTCATCTGACCTTGGTGGACCTTTCCAGCTTTGATCTTTCTCTTTTCCTTGATTTGTTTCATACCATGGTATCATGTCTTCCTTCTACCATATGTGTTTTCGAATGTTCAAAAGAATATTTGTTTTATATGTTGTTTTTAAACTATGACATGGTACTAACATAAGAACCAAGTTGTGTTTACTACGAACATGTGTGTTTCCTGTGATGACATATGGATGTGAATCAATGACACTAAATAAAACAGTGACCAAGAGAATAACATAATTATACTTAAAGTGATATAGGAGAGTCCTGATAATACCATGGACAGCAAGGAAAATAAACCAGGAGGTGCGGAGAACAATCAACGTTCAGGAAGGTTGTCTTCTGAACATCATATTCAAGAAAAATATAGTTTTTTCGGCCACAATAAGAGACACGACGGCATGAAGAAAGTGTTACTGGAGGGGACGATAGAAGGCAACAGGGGCAAAGGCCACCCAAGACGCCGTTGGATAAAATACGTTTTAGAATGCCTGCTCATGTCACTAAAAGAGGCAGAATAACTTGCTTAAGACCGCGGAGAATTCAAGATATCCATAGGGAAGACTACGTTCTGGAAAGAATATGTCACCTGATGATGATGTATTTCGTCGTGATGAAGATTTGTTCTATACTTCTACGTAGAAATTATGTACCACCATTGTATGCAGCTATCCAACTACACCAAAGTCTGTAACATTTGGTGGTACACCTTACCAATGTTCGTCCATTTCGACCACGCAGTCAATATCAATACATGCCTTCAATACATCCATGTTGCCTTCAATACATCCATGTTGCCTTCAATACATCCATGTTGCCTTCAATACATCCATGTTGCCTTCAATACATCCATGTTGCCTTCAATACATCCATGTTGCCTTCAATACATCCATGTTGCCTTCAATACATCCATGTTGCCTTCAATACATCCATGTTGCCTTCAATACATCCATGTTGCCTTCAATACATCCATGTTGCTTTCAATACATCCATGTTGCATCGATACATTTTCGGATGTCTTTCAACTCAGATGCTGTTCCTTTTGCTAAAAAAATATTTCTAGTGCATTTCAGGTTATGCGCAACAATTTCTTGTGTACTACAATGTTTCTAGTGCATTCAGGTTATGCGCAACATTTCATGAGTACTATTTTTATCATTCTTATGTAAAGATTTTCTTTATTTGAAGCACTAATTTGTATCACTATGTACCGCTGAAGACGGATGTGTCGGGCCATTGGCGCAAATAAAACGGCGACACAACGCATTTCCATTCTCTGGACTACATTCTGCTGGAAATCTAGTAGGACATGTCCTGCTACAAGAGAATTCAGCAGGAGTTTGAGAATGTACGCTGAAGAAGAAGTATCACTATGAAAGAGATTGCACTTTAACATCTCACAATTAAAGAATATTGTTTGGCAGCAAGTGCTATGCTATGTGTAATACATGATTTATATTGCCCAAGGCAGTATAAGACTGTCTATAAATATGTTTGATGGTATATTTATTTGAGCCTGTCTATAAATATGTTTGATGGTAGAATTATTACCAATAGCTATCAAGCACGGAGGGAGCCAGGATTTTATCGTGCCATTTTATGTTCATCTGTATGTTTATATCTGTATGTTTATATCTGTATGTGTATATCTGTATGTTTATATCTGTATGTTTATATCTGTATGTGTATATCTGTATGTTTATATCTGTATGTTTATATCTGTATGTGTATATCTGTATGTGTATATCTGTATGTGTATATCTGTATGTTTATATCTGTATGTTTATATCTGTATGTGTATATCTGTATGTTTATATCTGTATGTTTATATCTGTATGTGTAGATCTGTATGTGTATATCTGTATGTGTATATCTGTATGTGTATATCTGTATGTGTATATCTGTATGTGTATATCTGTATGTGTATATCTGTATGTTTATATCTGTATGTGTATATCTGTATGTGTATATCTGTATGTTTATATCTGTATGTGTATATCTGTATGTGTACATCTGTATGTTTATATCTGTATGTGTAGATCTGTATGTGTATATCTGTATGTGTAGATCTGTATGTGTATATCTGTATGTTTATATCTGTATGTTTATATCTGTATGTGTATATCTGTATGTGTATATCTGTATGTTTATATCTGTATTTTTATATCTGTATGTTTATATCTGTATGTGTATATCTGTATGTGCATATCTGTAAGTGTATATCTGTATGTGTATATCTGTATGTGTATATCTGTATGTTTATATCTGTATGTTTATATCTGTATGTGTATATCTGTATGTGCATATATGTAAGTGTACATCTGTATGTGTATATCTGTATGTTTATATCTGTATGTGGATATCTGTATTTGTATATCTGTATGTGTATATCTGTATGTGTATATCTGTATGCGTATATCTGTATGTGTATAGCTGTATGTGTATATCTGTATGTGTACATCTGTATGTTTATATCTGTATGTGTATATCTGTATGTGTATATCTGTATGTTTATATCTGTATGTTATATCTGTATGTTTATATCTGTATGTGTATATCTGTATGTTTATATCTGTATGTTTATATCTGTATGTTTATATATGTATGTGCATATCTATATGTTTATATCTATATGTGTATATCTGTATGTGTATATCTGTATGTTTATAGCTGTATGTGTATATCTGTATGTGTATATCTGTATGTTTATATCTATATGTGTATATCTGTATGTGTACATCTGTATGTTTATATCTGTATGTTTATATCTGTATGTGTATATCTGTATGTGTATCCTTCTGCGATCCTCCTAAAACTCCTGCTAGTTTGCCGGATGTACTCAGAAAATGAATGCGCTGTGTTATAATTGTTATGATTTACAACTTAGATGCGGTATTTGCGCCTTTTGGTTTGATACCTGACACCTCAACATTGCTTTGAGGTCCCTTTGGCTGGTGTAATATGAATGTCAACTACACTACCTCCTTAGTCGCCTCTAACAACATGCATGAAAGATCAGAGTGTTTTCTCCTATTGTTTGCTCCTCTCTTGAACTCAGCAATAAATGAACAGTTTATCTTTGTAAAATGATTTACTTGGGGAATTTAAATTAAAGTCTTAAATGTGAGTTAGAAATAAGACTAACCATGACATTGTATTGTAAGACTTATGTATACACATTGGCAACGCTTTAAGATTATAAACATTGGCAACGTTTTAACCTATGTCAAAGTCCTGAGAATTCTCAGAAGAACAGAAAAGAATCTTGCTGTTGTCTAGTACAGTATATTGAGACTAACGGGAATTGAATCAGTTCATTCAACGGCACCAAATCGCCTAGCAACCATTGCCCACGCGTTCTTCCGTATTTGACTAACGGTTGCTATGCGATTTGGTGCCGTTGAACGGACTGGTTCAATTCCCGTTAGTCTCAAGAATTTTTAAAATTGTCCTCTTGCTTCCTACTTAAATTTACAGTATATTGACGAGCCTGATTGGTGAACTTGATTTATTTTTGAGTCATTCACATTGATGGTACATGCTGGGATCGTTCGCTTCTTGGGATTGACCATCATTTCTTTTTAAAATAAATGAAATTGTTGTGGGAAAAGTTGCTGAAACAGTTACCAGCAAGTACGAAATGGAAATCATCACAGAAAAGAGCACGATCTTGTTTAACGGCGGAGACACAGAAGAACAGGCGAACGTCATGATGAATGGCTATAAGCTTGAGGAGGTGAATACTATCAAATACATCAGATCTAGCAAATGCAGCGATGGAAAATGCAAAGCAGAACTAAAAATAAAGCTGGAGTTGGCTGGAGATGGCTTTAACTTCTATGTCCAGGCTAAACTTAATTTGGAAAAAACAATATCAGTGTTAGAGTGAAAATCAAACAAATATAACTCACTGATGCTTTCTTTTGTTCTGTATGGTTGTGAGAGTTGGACACTCACTGCCGACATGGAGAGACGATTACAGGTCTTCAGATGCAAATGTTACTTACGAACTCTATGAATCTCTTATAGACAAATGTGTCAGTAAGAAATAAAATAGACATGTAAACAGGCTCAGAAGAACCATTGCTTTCAATAGTAATACAACGAATACTTGGATGGTTTGGACATGTATGCCGACATGATTCCTTATCAAAATCAACACTGCAGGGAACATTCGAAGGTGGAAGAATCAGAGGAAGCCAAATAAAAGTAAGACAGACAACATCAAGAACTGGACAGGACAAGATTTTATCCTCACTCGTCCGCATCGTTGAAGATAGAAATCGATGGAGTACTCTGTGTGTTGATGTATCCAATGTGGTACCCCTACGACCCTGTCGGGTTACGGCTTTATAGATAGATAGATTGTTGTGAAGATGGGTTTAACTAAATTTACTAATGTATATATAAGATGGGTTTAACTAAATTTACTAATGTATATATAAGATGGGTTTAACTAAATTTACTAATGTATATATAAAATGGGTTTAACTAAATTTACTAATGTATATATAAGATGGGTTTAACTAAATTTACTAATATATATATATAAGATGGGTTTAACTAAATTTACTAATGTATATATAAGATGGGTTTAACTAAATTTACTAATGTATATATAAGATGGGTTTAACTAAATCTACTAATGTATATATAAGATGGGTTTAACTAAATTTACTAATGTATATATAATCTGCTTTGATTGTGGTTTCAGTACATTAGGAGACTACGAGAGCTGTCTAACCTACTGCAATAACTCATTGGACCTTCTAGGATATTTAATGGATGACGATCCCAACCTCAAACACAAGCGACATATTACAGTTTACCTAGCATCGGCGCACAGTAAGCTCGGACGATATTCGGAGGCTATGGACAGTTGTGAGGTCAGTTTTCTGATAATACTGCCATATATAAACCTTTATCAATCAATCTTGTGCCATGAAGAGTGGCGTAGGCGAACATGTTTCTCCATAGCTCTCTATCCCTAGTGTTGTTAAGTTCACTTGGTGTCAATTTTCCCAATGTCACGATAACAACCCATCTAATTACTTCTCTCTTTGTTTTCCTCTGTTTCTTCTTCCCTTGATCTTTCCGGTTGTTACTAATTGTTCAGGTTCTGCTCTTCTCATCACATGCCCTATAACTCGTGATTAACTGCTTCTCATTTTTTTACCACACTCTGGGCATGTGTGGGAAGAGTCTGTGGGGCACTGAGCAGCTTTTTCCTTTCTTCTAACGGGCTTTTTGGTCTTGTTGATCATCAATGTCTCTGAGGTTCTCTGCTGCTGCTGCACCACTTTTAATTCTGCGACCCAAGTTGGATCTGTCTTGTGCGAGATTCTCCCATAAATTTGAGTTATTTTGTACAGCTCTGCTGTAATACATATAGAAAGCACTATAAAAAGAACTGTTGTGGTGGTTTATCGGCAGAAGGAATCTGTTTAGTTGACTATTTTAGCAGCGTGCCGGGGGTCAGGTTATTTATTTCAAAAATCACATTTTATTAGCCTGGAATTCACTTTGAACATTTTTGTTTACCATCGCCGAAGCTAGGCAGGTTGGTAAGCGATCGTGACTCCGGCCCTGTGAGAAGGGACCAAAAGCAATGGATAGGGTCGCTACAGGAGAAATAAATTTTCCTTTACAGTTAATAAAATTTCATACAGTGAAATTCCATTATAACAACTTGCTCCGGACCGATGAAATATTTATGTAATAACAGAAATTCGCTATATACAGTAAAAATTTTTTAGAGTTTTTGAAAGTGTTGTTATGTACGGAAATGTGTTATAAAATGATGCGGTTTAGAGGGATTCCACTGCATTATCTACTCAGTCGATTACAGTCCATACAATTTTGGAAAAGACTTGGTTGGACATAACTCTTCGTTCTGCTCTTATTGAGTCCTCACCATCAGAGGATTTTGAGATGAATGAGCATTAGTCAATATCGAGAATGCGAGAATTGGGAGTGAGGATGGGCGTGGCCCGTAGAGAACCCTTGATAAAGATTGCATAAAGTAGCAGTGAACCAATATAGAACCGGAACCATCAGTCGTTATACCCTGAGAGAATTACTGAAGCGGAGATCTGACCACCTATGGACATGTCCAGTGGACAAAGAGGATAGTCAACAGACATAATACCTAATCCTAGAACTCGAATTCGCAAATGCAGTGATAGTGCTCACTGCACAGAATAAGTGTCATTATTTTAATCCACCGAAGACGGATGTGTCGGCCATTGTCGCAAATAAAACGACGACGCAACGCATTTCCATTCTCTGGACTACATCCTGTTGAAAAGCTGTTGGTCCAGGAGCATTGCCCTTCTACAAGAAGATCCAGCGGGAGGGTGGCGCAAGTCTGCATCTTGGGTGACTCTGTGGGTATGATTGGGAAGGTACGGGCGGGTCTCGTTCGCGAGCGGTGGATTGGGGCCTTGGGAGGGGCGAGCTTGAGGGTGGTTGCGTTTGTTTTCGTGCCGGTACGTGTGGGCGTTCGGGGCAGTGGGGGACCGAATCGACTGGCATCGTGCGCGATTGTGGCACAGGGCGATGGGGCAATGGATCGCGCTGACGTTTTGGGCTCCTTGGGAGATGTGGCACGCGGGAGTGAAACTGGTGTGGATGGTGGTTCCTTTTCGGTGGCTGGGATTGGAGATCAGGGGTTGGGGTGCGGTGTTGCTGGAGGTGAACGTTTTGGAGGGCGCGGGGGGTGGTGGTCGGCCGGCGTGGGACCGGTACGGTCAGCAGAAGTGTGATGGCGGATACACTCAAGGAGAGATTGGAGCAATTATGGATGTGTCCAGTTTGCAGTGATGATGATCCGACGACTAACTAACTAACTAACTAACTAACTAACTAACTAACTAACTAACTAACTAACTAACTAACTAACTAACTAACTATTCTTTATTTGATGATCTATCAAAAATATAGGTTATGTTGTATAACATGTCGATTATGTTGTATAACATGTAGGTTATGTTGTATAACATGTAGGTTATGTTGTATAACATGTAGGTTATGTTGTATAACATGTAGGTTATGTTGTATAACATGTAGGTTGTGTTATATAACATGTAGATTGTGTTGTATAACATGTCGATTATATTGTATAACATGTAGGTTATGTTGTATAACATGTAGGTTATGTTGTATAACATGTAGGTTATATTGTATAACATGTCGGTTATGTTGTATAACATGTAGGTTATATTGTATAACATGTCGGTTATGTTGTAAAAGTGGTATTAAGTAATCTGAACAGCAATATAGCATATAGATTGTTGCTTTTCGTTGCTACAATTTTTCCTAATACGGATTGTCAATAAGTTCAAGTCAATGGTAGTTTGCCAACCACCCCCCCCCCTCTCCACAGCACCTACGGGTATGTTCAGAATCGGGAAACAACCAGACATGCTAGAAATAACAGAGTTTTGGCAACACAAGGCAAATATCGTTGTAAACAGAAGGAATAATATGTTACCAATAAATCAGAAAAGGTGAGTCGCCCATATCTTCCGGCAAATGACATCCCTAAGCGATTTTTAACTCGTCACATGTGTCCATCATTCACTATCACATTGCGAAATTGGCACTATATAACATTCGAGAACTTTCTACCGATAGAAACTTGTTGCCAAGATTGCAAGTGACTTTTTGTAATGCTGTTTTGGCCTGATCTATTCAGCTTTTAGAATTTCGTTCCGATACCAAGTACGTAGGCCTCTATCAAAATAATGAAAGTAAAACAAGAGTTATCCGTCCTGCAGCAAGTACCGAAAGGGAGGTTATCTCTAGTAAAGTTTACGTGCCAGGTTAGTGAATGAGTCACTGTCTTCTCTCTCGTTCTCCATGTTTTCAAACCCACTGTGATTGCTTCCCCTCCATCTAATAATAGATCATGGTGATGGATTGCGCGTGCAGAGTTTGTGTTTTTTTAATTGCTGTAAAATCATATTTTGACTAAATGCAATTTACAGTTCTATATTTAGCTACCACATGTTGCGTATGCAAGAAGAGTATTAATATTTTTACTGTACAGAAAGTGAAATTACTGGCTCTACCTTGTTTTCAATTTGAGCGTAAACAACCTCGACTGACGTTCAGTCTGTGATGGTATGTACACTATCTACGAGAACAAACATTTATAAAACTGCTTACTTGGCAATAATTTTTGAACGAGGGGAAAAAAGGCTGAATGCATGTGTGATGCAGAAGCCAGAAAAAGGTGAAAAGAATACTAATACTGCCTGCAGTCACGCATGTCGTAAAAGGCGGCTAAGGTGGTTTGACATAGCTTTAGTTGATTCTTGATTAGGAACTAGCATCACTGCATAAGGGAAGTTCCCATAAATGATAATCATGCCATTTTATAAACCAACTAACAGTATATAAGCTCAGTGTCCCAGTCGGCTGTTGGTTGTGGTTCCTTCTGATCGTTCTAGGTAGGACGCAGTGGGTTATTTACTCAAAAGGCATGTAGTGATCCCTGTCTAGACTGCCGGACGAGAATCCGTCCTTATTTTCTATAGCACGTCCTGATATTGCAAGAATATCACACCAAAGTTCCCTACAGAAGTCTGAAAATCACCTGGCATTGCACCTTAAAGTAGTCATATGAGGCGTGCACAAGTAGTATATATATATATATATATATATATATATATATATATGAAGCATAATCTATTCGGGATGCAGATTTCAACGCAGAATTTTTGGATGTATTGATTTTCTTGACACTATTTACGTTCAGTAGTGTGTCATCGCTCTCCGTGTGACAGACTGTCGGGCTTGCCGGGAGTCGGACAAGGAAAATTGACTAAGAATAATACTAAAATCAGCTGTCCTTTGTTTTTCTCAGATACATAGTTAGTTAGTTGTTTGATCAATGTCATTCCGGACAAGTCCATGGGTGTTCAGATCTCTCCTTGAATGTAGCCGCCATTACACATTGACTGACGGTCGCAGTATCCGTTGATTGATCATCTTCTATTTCGCCCACGAAACCTTTCCTTTCCTTTCTAGCGACACCACATTTCAAATCAAACGCCCTTATTCTAATCATGGAATAAGAGTCATCGTCACTTGTACCGTCATTTGTTCGTGCGTTTTCCCGTAGGGCGTTTACAATGTCAGCACTATCTATCGCTCCACTAACAGCCGTAGTAGCAGTTTGTGTGGTCAACCTATCTGCTCTCTCATTACCCCGGACTCCCGTATGTCCCGGCACAAAAATGAAAGTCACTCTACGTACTCAGGAATTCTTCACGAGTCACCGAGTGTGCATGCATGCTCGCAGATAGTCTCCGAGCACACCAATTTCAAAACTTTGATAACTGTCAAAATCTCCATTGTCATGCAGCTTGTTGTATGAGCGAATGCATCACTTTCCTTTCTAATAAATACCACAGATAGCACTTCTGAAAAATAAAAAAAAAATTAGAATGAGTAAGAAAATAACTGTTAGTAAGTGGTGACGTAGCGGGGTTATTGGCGGAGTTAGATGGCATGAATATTCAGCCAGCCGTGACCGACGCACAAGAATGGTAGGGGAGAATAAAATAGTGGCAATAACTGTTAGTTTAAGAAAGGATGCGTTTAGAATAGAATATTCTAGGAGAGATTGTTAACAATTTTGAGTGGCGCAAACAAACTAGAGTAAAATGAGATTAGTAGGAAAACATTTGCGGACAAAAACGTGAATACATGAGTATTCAGCATGAGTGTGCGCCATACTGTATGTGTCCAGTTATTAACAATACTTGATTATCCTATTTCTAAGCTTTGTTTATCGGGTTTCGATGTATGCGGTTTTGCAGCGTATTGTTACTTATCATAGATTTAAACACGCTTCAAGAGAACGATGGATAGAGAATTTACGATATGAATTATTAGACATTTAACAGAAATGTTAGCTATGTGACTCAGATATATTATTGTCATTGTTTAAAACCATTGGTTGAATTATATGACTACTTTTATAGTAAACAAAACTGTGCAATAAAGCAGTATCAGTGTATCACTATCAATGTATCACTATCAATAAAGCACTATCAATAAAGCACTATTAATGAAGCACTATTAATGTAGCACTATCAATGAAGTACTATCAATGTAGCACTATGAATGAAGCACTATCAATGTAGCACTATTAATGAATCACTATTAATGAAGCACTATCAATGAAGTACTATCAATGTAGCACTATGAATGAAGCACTATTAATGTAGCACTATCAATGAAGTACTATCAATGTAGCACTATGAATGAAGCACTATCAATTCACATGAGACTATGATGGTTAGGGTTTTATTCATATATCAAATCGGTACAATTTTTCTACGAAAGAAAGAAATGCTGGCCAAATTTGTTTCTGTTTCCGTCACTTTGTAAACACGACGTCGAGACCCGACTTGGAACCCACAACCTCTTGTCGCAAAACAAACGGAAAACCACTACGCCAGGAAGATGCCATGACAAATAAAACTGTGCCATGAATGTTGTAAGAAGATAACGAGGAAATGTGGTACCCTATATGTCAACGTGATTCAGAATATACTGTCGTGAGATGTCTGAGATCCCAAAGAAAGGCATTCCATTGTAGCAGTATCCCAGAATCATCACGTTTTGCTGAGAACAGAGAAGGTGCTGGATATGGTGCAGCAGTATCCCAGAATCATCACGTTTTGCTGAGAAGAGAGAAGGTGCTGGATATGGTTTCGTCAGAGCATAGGAGAATGTCACCAACTGAACTTGTCAACAACACAATAAACGTGGAACTGTGAAGGAACGTTTGAAATGTGCAAATATCGTAGTCATGCTGTAGAACATGACACGGCGCATTCCGATCTCCGGACTACATAAAGAATACAGCGATTACAGAGAATGTATATGGCATCATTCTTCTTCTGTATTCGTTCTCAGACATATTCACCTTTGAGACTGACACATCCGACTTCATAGTGGCACATAGGTTCAATTTAATCCTACATGAGATAGGACAGTAAACTCCACCCCCAACTTCCGTAGCCATCTCGTACAACATGCATGGTAGTTAAACAAGTGATACTATTCTTTGATCCACTTTCGGGTCTTTGCAACACACGGGCGAAATGGTATCACTGGTCTTCGCCTATGCTATACGCTCATGTACTGTCGATGACATATTTCGGTGTAAGATATAAATCTCCGAACAAGCTAATGAACTGAAATAGAAATGACGAGGGCTCTAGCTTTCCAATTCTAATCACTTTCTGCTTGCCTTTAACAGGATGCTATGCAGGCTGCCATGAAGTACTTCGATAGACCAGTCCAGGCTCGGTGCCTCTACCTCTTCGCTGATATCCACAGGAAACGGAACGACCAGGAGGTAAGTCTAATATTCTCTGAGGGTAATATTCCTCTAATTTGAAAACTCCAGCTCACTGCTTGCACACCCCGACGAGAATGTGTGTCCCCTGGGGTTGAAATGAATGTAGTATTCTTTCAGATAATAATAGCTATAATTATTGTTTTAAATCTCGTACCGTTTTGTATGTCCGGCCTCAGGACATTTAATGTTACTACAAATCTGTAGGATTTATAGGTCTGTCAGTACAACAGTCAGTTTTAGTTTACTTTTTTTTTTACAGAAGGCAAATAGTTAATAGGAAAAGGGAATACAAGAATTGTTCTGTAGAAAAGTAGTTTTTCCGTACCATAATCTTATCCCCGTACCAAAGTCATATTTTCGTTAAAAAATAGTCTTATCCCCGTACCAAAGTCATATTACCGTACCAAAATCGTTTTCCTGTACCAATGTAACATTTCCGTACCAAAGTCGTATTTCCATTCCAAAATAATATTTCAATACCTAATTCATATTGCCATAACAAAGTCGTATTCCCAGTAACAAATTCGTATTCCCATAACAAAGTCGTATTTCCATACCAAAGTCATATTTCCATTCCAAAGTCGTATCCCCGTACCAGAGTCGTTTTCCCGAACCAAAGTCGTATCCCCGTGTACTAAAGTCGTTTTCCCGAACCAACCATATTTCCGTAACAAAATGGTATGCCCTTACCAAAATCGTATCCCCGTACAAAAGTCGTCTTCCTGTAACAAAGTCATATTCCGTACCAATGTCTTATGCCAAATTCATATTTCCGTACCAAATTCGTATTCCCGTACCAATGTAATATTTACATTCCAAAGTCGTCTTGATTCTTGATTAGAAACTGGCCTCACAGCACTTGGGGCATTCCCATAAGTGCTCCGCCCTCTGTTCCAGCAGACGTCCGACTTGATGGTGTTTCGAGTCTAATGTCGCAGGAAACAGACATTGACATCAGGGCACAACTCTGGCCCTTGCGACAGGTTTCTTTGTTGTTCCGCCCACCCACGCCGTGCCCGTAACTAGTTCAAGCACAACGTCGGCCTGTCGGAACAACATGATAACTGTTATCGAAGGTTACGACTACGGGATTGTATAGATGACATGCCATGAAGCTTCTATAAGAAGATAACCTCAATATAAAGGCATGTCATCTACTAAGGTTTCCTGTTGCATGGTTGGTTTGTCTAGTGAGCCATTGGTGAGACGCCTCCAAAGTCGTTTCCCCGTGTACCAAAGTCGTTTTCCCGAACCAATCATATTTCCGTACCAAAGTCGTATCCCGGATCAAAGACGTCTTCCCGTACCAAAGTCGTTTTTCCCGAACCAGTCATATTTCATTCCCACAATCTAAAGTCTTAATTAAAACGCAAATAAAACGACGACACAACGCATTTCCATTCCCTGGACTACATCTTGCTGGAAACCTAGTCGGACCATTGTTCAGCTACAAGAGAGATCCACCGGGAGTATAAGAAAGAACGATAATGAACAATCACATATTCATCATCAGATGAATTAGTTAGTGAGACATGTAGGGCAATTGGTATCGATGGGGTGCTTGATGTATTGGTCGTGGGAGATGGGGTGCTTGATGTGATGGTCGTGGGAGGTGGGGTGCTTGATGTGATGGTCCTGGGAGGTGGGGTGCTTGATGTGATGGTCGTGGGAGATGGGGTGCTTGATGTGATGGTCGTGGGAGATGGGGTGCTTGATGTGATGGTCGTGGGAGATGGGGTGCTTGATGTGATGGTCGTGGGAGGTGGGGTGCTTGATGTGATGGTCGTGGGAGATGGGGTGCTTGATGTGATGGTCGTGGGAGGTTGGGTGCTTGATGTGATGGTCGTGGGAGATGGGGTGCTTGATGTGATGGTCGTGGGAGGTGGGTTGCTTGATGTGATGGTCGTGGGAGATGGGGTGCTTGATGTGATGGTCGTGGGAGGTTGGGTGCTTGATGTGATGGTCGTGGGAGATGGGGTGCTTGATGTGATGGTCGTGGGAGATGGGGTGCTTGATGTGATGGTCGTGGGAGGTGGGTTGCTTGATGTGATGGTCGTGGGAGATGGGGTGCTTGATGTGATGGTCGTGGGAGGTTGGGTGCTTGATGTGATGGTCGTGGGAGATGGGGTGCTTGATGTGATGGTCGTGGGAGAGGGGGTGCTTGATGTGATGGTCGTGGGAGGTTGGGTGCTTGATGTGATGGTCGTGGGAGAGGGGGTGCTTGATGTGATGGTCGTGGGAGATGGGGTGCTAGATGTGATGGTCGTGGAAGATGGGGTGCTAGATGTGATGATCGTGGGAGAGGGGGTGCTTTATGTGATGGTCGTCGAAGATGGGGTGCTAGATGTGATGGTCGTGGGAGGGGGGTGCTTGATGTGATGGTCGTGGGAGAGGGGGTGCTTGATGTGATGGTCGTGGGAGGTTGGGTGCTTGATGTGATGGTCGTGGGAGGTTGGGTGATTGTGATGGTCGTGGGAGGTTCGGTGCTTGATGTGATGGTCGTGGAAGGTTGGGTGCTTGATGTGATGGTCGTGGGAGATGGGGTGCTAGATGTGATGGTCGTGGGAGATGGGGTGCTTGATGTGATGGTCGTGGAAGATGGGGTGCTAGATGTGATGGTCGTGGGAGAGGGGGTGCTTGATGTGATGGTCGTGGGAGATAGGTCTAAACATGAGTCCATAAAACGCATTAAAACAAACATGTTTTTAGTGTCATATTTTTGTTTGTTTGGGTTACCTCTGTTACTTAAGTAAGGAGAACGTGACAGTAAGACTATAGAGATCAACAGTAAATTTCTCACAGCTAAAGGGATTATTTCATCATCATCATTTTTCTGTTCGCCTGGAATGTGCTTACATCTGATGTTTATATTTTCTGTAAATGGACTATTTTGTCTGTTATATAATTGGTACAAAGGACCATAGTGATTTTTCTTCCACTATTGTTTCTATTGTAACATTACACGATGGACAGGTTACAGTCTAGCAGAGTGCACCACCAAGACAAGAGACAGGAGATGTTGGAGATACGTTGCAGCCAACCTTCGTTGCGGAGACGGCACTTGATGATGATGATGATTGTTTCTATTGACCAGTGTGTTTGTCTCAGCATCCTCTGTGTGTTTGTCTCAGCATTTTCTGTGTGTTTGTCTCAGCATCATCTGTGTGTGTCTCAGCTTTTCATATTCATCTATATCTATAAAACCCATAACCCTTCAGGGTCGTAGGGGTACCACATTGGAAGCTTCAGCACACAGAGTCCTCCAGCGAATTCTATCCTCAGCGATGCGGATGAGTGTGGAAATATCTAGCCCTGTCCATTCCTTGATGTTGTCTGTCCATGTCTTTATTTGTCCTCCTTTGCTTCTTCCACCCTCGACAGTTCCCTGCAGTATTGTTTTTGACAAGGAATCGTGCCTGCATAAATGTCCAAACCATGCTAGTTTTCGTATGCTAGCATATTCATAACATTCTTGAAATATGTGCTCTGCTGTCTGCGGTTTCTGCCCATATGTACACATGCCTGTGTCATCAATCTTTTATAGATGTTATTGCTGAGTCAGTTGTATCCAGTTTTGATGCGTACAGTGACAGTTTGTTTTGTCTGTTCATAATGTTTTAGTCATGTTGTGTTGGTTATGGTTTTCTAATTGTTTTGATCATCTATTTTTTATAAATGATAAGTTATTGTTACATCTGGTTGGTCATCAGCAGCACCCTTTGTTTGTCAAATATTAAATTATAGAAATGTAATATTAACATAAAATATAGAAACATAATATAGAAATATAATATAGAAATATAATATAGAAGTATAATATAGAAATATAAAATGATGATATATTCAGACCTTTATATCGAATACACGAGGGAAAACAGAAAAGTTTAATGCTCATAAGAAACTCAACGCAGAACAATCAACAGAGAAAGCTTAATATTAGGTGTATGCAATACACAAGACCAAGAGTGACCTGCAACGAGGCGTTCAACATGAAATGAAATTACTACTGCCCTATTGTGTCATATTTGATCAAAACTGAACAAAGGTACCAATATTGCACGCTGATTATGGTCTACTATAACAATAATGATGGCGATGATGATGCTAGCAAATGATGATGATGTAATGACATGTTTATTTACAAATCATGTTAACTATTTAGAGAGCGGGTCCACGTTATGAATCTGCCTCGAGTATTATGTCAGAGATTGGAGACAGACTTGGTCAAGTGGAAGTATTAGGAGGGATGGCTAAAGCAGCCGTTGGTCAGCGGGATTATGAGAAGGTAGTATTAATGTTTGTGTTGCTTTGTTGATGTTGCACTGCAAAATACATGTTGCCAAGCTGTAGATAGTGGAGGGGGCTTAGGGGCTCAATCCTCTCCCCAATTAGGAAATTAGAGCATGAATTGTAGTACTGGGAACATAGCTAAAGAGGGTTACCTCCCTCCCCCCCCTCCAACAACGATCACCAAGCACCTAATGAAATAGGGGGAATTGCAATGAGGGTAACCTCCCCCTCCCTTAATGAAGATGTATCTACGTCCCTGATTGGTACAATTTGGGTGCTAATTACTGTTGTCAATATTCGTAATAAGCACTGGCTCTGTCTTGTGTGTTAATTGATGGTGTCAATAGTAATTATGGACACTGACCCAGTCATGTTCCGAATTGCTTAAGGAGGGGGGGGGGGGGGGTTGAGCACCCCAAATCCCCTCCTTATCCACGAGCTTGCCCTTTCCCCATCCCCCTTCACCTAAAATAAATTTTAGCAAAGGAAGTAGAAAAATATCTCTCCATGATTTTAATTTTTAGCTATTTCCAACAAAGTATTTCCAATCCATATAATTTATTTTGTTAACATAAACAGCGTGGTATACTCAACTGAAGTTAACATAGACAACGTTATATGCTCAACTGAAGTTAACATAGACAACGTTATATCCTCAACTGAAATTAACATAGACAGCGTTATATACTCAACTGAAGTTAAAATAGACAGCGTTGTATACTCAACTGAAGTTAACATAGACAGCGTTATTTACTCAACTGAAGTTAACATAGACAGCGTTGTTTACTCAACTGAAGTTAACATAGACTGTGTTGTATAGACAACTGAAGTTAACATAGACAGCGTTATATACTCAACTGAAGTTAACATAGACAGCGTTATATACTCAACTGAAGTTAACATAGACAGCGTTATATACTCAACTGAAGTTAAAATAGACAGCGTTGTATACTCAACTGAAGTTAACATAGACAGCGTTGTTTACTCAACTGAAGTTAACATAGACAGCGTTGTTTACTCAACTGAAGTTAACATAGACTGTGTTGTATAGACAACTGAAGTTAACATAGACAGCGTTATATACTCAACTGAAGTTAACATAGACAGCGTTATATACTCAACTGAAGTTAACATAGACAGCGTTATATACTCAACTGAAGTTAACATAGACAGCGTTATATACTCAACTGAAGTTAACATAGACAGCGTTATATACTCAACTGAAGTTAACATAGACAGCGTTATATACTCAACTGAAGTTAACATAGACAGCTTTGTATACTCAACTGAAGTTAACCACCCCACTCCTCCTTCTTAACAATTGTCAAAATCTTTTAAACAGATACCCCACCCGAATTGCTGACGTAATCTATAGACAGTCCCTAACTATATATATATATATATATACCAAGCAGTTATCACTGCTGTAAGCTAGATATTGGTAACTAGTGACATCGAGTAAGAGTATTCTATTAGACAGTCACAAACTTGAAGAAGTTACCACCATTGTTTTATATATATATATATATATATATATATATATATATATATATATATATATATATATATATATATATATATATATATATATATAAATATTTGATAGCGACATCTTGGTAAATGAGATTACGTTAAGACTCTAGATGGTGATGGCTGCCATGGCAAGGTTGAATATGATTTGGAAAAGTAAGATCGATATTACAGTAAAGATCAATCTATTCAGATCGATAGTGCTAAGTAAACTTTTATACGGATGTGAAAGGTGGACCACAGGGAAAAGATTCGAGCTTTTGGAAACAGGTGCTTCAGTCATTTTTTTAATAATTAGTTATATAGAAAACATGACAAATATATTCGTCCAGCAGCAAATAAAGAAACTGGCAAATTAGCAAAAAACATATTTGGCAGTGGTGAAACTGCGAAAACTTGTTTGGTTTGGACATGCAACGAGACACTCTCACTTTCTAAAATTATTTTGCAAAGAACAGTCGAGGGTAGGAGGAGAAGAGGCGGAAGGAGAAAATCATAGATTGATAACATCCAGGGATTGTCTGGGCATGATGTTTCTACACTTCTCCGAATGACTGAGGATAGAGGTATTTGGGGGGTTTTCTGTGCTGATGCATCCGGTGTGACACCCCTACAACTCTCACAGATTATAGGTCTTATTATTATTATTATTATTATTATTATTATTATTATTATTATTATTATTATTATTATTACTATTATTATTATTATTATTATTATTATTATTATTATTATTATTATTATTATTATTATTACTATTACTATTATTATTATTATTATTATTATTACTACTACTACTACTACTACTACTACTACTACTACTATTATTATTATTATTATTATTATTATTATTATTATTATTATTATTATACCTAGTAATACTTTCAGAACTGTTCAGAGTGCAGTGACACTTCTAAGTGTCATCATCATGAAATGTCATCTGTCATTGGTTACAATGGACATCCAATGTCAACTGTCTCTTGTCTTGGCAGTGCACTCTGTTAGTCTGCCTATCTCGCTATGCTTACTTCCTGCCCCTCTCCACTGGTATATCAATTATACAGCGTACTAAATTTCAAATTATCCTGTGGTTCAGTTAAAAGCTTGGCGGTCTAGCCTCCCTGTGGTCAAGTAAAAAACTTGGCGGTCTAGCCTCCCTGCGGTCCAGTAAAAAGCTTGGTGGGCTAGTCTCCTTGCAGTTGAGAAAAAAACGTGGCGGTCTAGATTCCTTACAGTCAAGTAAAAGATTGGCGGGCTAGCCTCCCAGCGGTCCAGTAAAAAGCTTAACTGTCTAGATTTTCTCCTTCCCCTTCTTCTTCTCTGTTTATTCTCAAACTCTTGCAGTTCAGTAGGATATAATCTAGAAAATGGAGTGTGTTGTATCACGGTTTACAACTTAGCTGCGATATCTCTGCCTTTCGGCCTGATGCATTCAACTTCAGCATGACTTCTGGGACTGTTTCATCCTATATGGGATGAGACAGTGAACTCTAACCTAAAACCTTCTTCGTCGCCTCCAACGACATGCATGGAAAGTGAAAGTGTAACTATCATTTGGTCTCATTCTGACCCCCGTAACACACAGCTGTAGTTACGTTCTAACAAGATGTTAAACTTTCTCCATTTTAAATAGCTCATAGCATTTGATCAAATTTGCGTTTCAGCTGACCTATTTTAAGATTTTCTGATTTTCAGATGATATTTTGATCATCAAATTATAAACTGTGTCAAGATTTGACTATCAACAAGGGGACTTAATACATCATTAGCGAAGAAAATATGGTTTCACTCCTTATCTCCCTCTATTTAGAAAATAGTTCACGATAATGGAAACAAATTCTTAATCACTTGGTTGTTACTAACAAAAGCATTGGACGTACAATAAAGGAAAGAGAAAGAGAGGAGGCGGAGAAATGGAGCAGCTAGTATTTCTGTGAGGGTCACTAGAGAAAAAATAATATTAATTTAATGAGCTAATGATAATAATCTCCGCCTTTATACAATGATCATGCCAGGATCTTTCTTTGCTGTTAATCCACAATTTTCTTTATACACCTCTTCTCCTTTCACCCTTAACTGTTTCTTGTAAGATCGTTTTAGAAACGTGTCTTATTACATGCGGGAACTAAGCAAACATATGCGGTTTCGTTACTGCCAAAAGTATTCTGCCGTTCAGAAAACAATGGCAAACTACTGAAAATATTTATATTGCCTTTAAAAATTACTACAATTTAAAAAAAAATTGGGTTTATTGCTACGACCTGAATATGATATGTTACCAATTTTTATTTTACTAATATAAGATACTGCTGAAAATATCAGATACTGCTGAAAATATCAGATACTGCTGAAAATATCAGATACTGCTGAAAATATCAGATACTGCTGAAAATATCAGATACTGCTGAAAATATCAGATACTGCTGAAAATATCAGATACTGCTGAAAATAACAGATACTGCTGAAAATATCAGATACTGCTGAAAATATCAGATACTGCTGAAAATATCAGATACTGCTGAAAATATCAGATACTGCTGAAAATAGATGTAGTTTGCTTATTAAATGTTTAAAAAAAACCCCCAAAAACACACACGCACACAAGTTTACACCGTTTCACTAATATCAAAACTGAATCTTGGTAATCTGTAATCGTGTGTTTATTTGCTGCTGGGCGAATATATTTGTCTTGTGTTCTATTTAGCTAATTGTGATCTTCGTAGTCTTTGCTGAACATACGAGTACGTTGAACTTGAAGAATCACTTTTGTGACTATTTCTAACACAGACATTTTCGTTGGTTAATTTATTACAGGCTACAGAACTCAACGAGAAAGCTCTAGATCTTGCTACAAGAATTGGATGCAAGGTAGGGTCAAAGTTTACATAACCATAATTTCTTGACGTGCTCACATAATTTCTTGACGTGCTCACATAATTTCTTGACCTGCTGACATAATTTCTTGACCTGCTCACATAATTTCGTGACGTGTTCACATAATTTATTCAAGATACAGCGTGTTTTGTTCTCTGTGCTTTCTTCTAACTATAAAGAGAACTTTTAGCAGGAGACTTATTGAAACAATGATTGACATGTTCTCTGGGCTCTCTGATTGACATGTTCTCTGGGCTCTCTGATTGACATGTTCTCTGGGCTCTCTGATTGACATGTTCTCTGGGCTCTCTGATTGACATGGTCTGGATGTTTGGTATGTTGATTATTGTCTTCGCACACCCAACATGTCCATAGGTTCTCAGATCTCTTCAGAAAATATATCAGGTTATAGCGCTGATGGTTCTGGTTCTAATTTGGTTAAGTGTAGCATTTAAAATCTTTGTTAGGTGTTCTCTAAGTGTCACGTTTATCGTCATTATCAATCTCCTGCAGATTAGCATGTTGTAGTCCGGAGAATGGGATGCGTTGTGTCACAGTTTACCGCATTGCTGCGATATCTGCGCCTTTAGACCTGCCACATCCGATTTCAGTGTGACTGTGGGTCACTGATTCTATATGGGATGGGACCGCCAACTCCATCCCATAACCTTCTTAGTCGCCTCTTACGACATGCATGGAAAGTAAACAATCTTGCTATTCTTTGCTCCCATCTCGGACCCCGGCAACACGGGGCGATTAAGTCACTGAGTATGCGTGCAGTAGTAATAGCAGCAGCAGAAGTAGCAGTAGTGGCAGTAGTAGTAGTAGTAGTAGTAGTAGTAGTAGCAGCAGCAGCAGTAGTAGTAGTAGTAGTAGTAGTAGTAGTAGCAGCAGTAGTAGTAGTAGTAGTAGTAGTAGTAGTAGTAGCAGCAACAGTGGCACTAGCAGTAGTAGTAGTTATCGTTGTTGTTGTAGTAGCAGTGGCAACAGTAATAGTAGTAGTGGTGGTGGTCGTGGTAGTAGTTGTAGTTGTAGTAGTAGTAGTAGTAGTAGTAGTAGTAGTAGTAGTAGTAGTAGTAGTAGTGATAGAAACAGTTGTAGTCATAAAAGTAGTAGCAGTAGATAAAGTAGTAGCTTAAGCAGTAGTAGTAGTGGCAGTAACATTGGTAGCTGTAGAAGTAGCAGCAGTAGTAGCTGAACTAGTCGTAGCAGTTGTAGCTGTAGCAGCAGCTGTTGTAATATATCATTCTATGACATCTTCAGTTGGAGATGCTGAAATGCCACGCTCGGCTTCAACTGATTAGCGAAATCACTAAAGATGAATCACGCTCCAGACGTCATGCGGGAGTGATCAAACAGCTGGTTCAAGAAATGGACCTCTTCTGCGGTGTGTGTGGGGAAGTCATAGGTCAATCTCTAGAACGTTTAGAACCTCTCAGCTGTGGACATTTTGTACATGCCAGGTAATCGATATGATTGTTCTTTCTTTTGTATGTCTTGAACATGTCTAGAACAGATATTGATTTATAGGTAGGCTTACTCATGTCTTACAGATCATGTCCTGAATCCTCTATATTGACTAATAAATAAAAACAAAAATAAGTTTCGTGTCATTTATTTTACTGATAAATAAAAACAAAAATAAGTTTCGTGTCATTTATTTTACTGATAAATAAAAACAAAAATAAGTTTCGTGTCATTTATTTTACTGATAAATAAAAACAAAAATAAGTTTAGTGTCATTTATTTTACTGATAAATAAAAACAGAAACATGTTTCGTGTCATTTATTTTGTTATGTTATGTTATGTTTCTCCAGGGCCATAGGCGGCGCATAGGGCAGAAACCATAGCTTTCCATTTCTGTCTTTGTGTTGAGAGGTCAACACATAAAACAAGGTGTTAGACGGGGATGTGTACTTTCACTAGACCTATTCTTTTTGTGTAGTGAAAAAATAATGCGCGCAATTGTTAATATTCCAGAAATAATAGTGGCCGGGCATAACAGAATAAACTAAGATATGCTGATGACACTGTTTGATTGCTAAAAGTGAGAAAGATCTTCATGAAATGATTAATGTAGTAGTCACAGAAAGTAAAGAGAAAGAACTATTCTTAAACAGCAAGAAAACGGAAGTAATTGTTACTTCAAAAAAGAAACAAAATTCAACAACTTGAAAGATCAAAGTAAACAACATAATACTAAAACAGGTCAACCAATTCAAGTATGTAGGTACAACAATAACACCAGATAGAAGGAACGCAACAGAAATAAGAAGCAGAATAAGGCAGGCAAAAATAGCATTCGGAAAAATGAAAAATATATTTTGTAATATAACTCCGTCATTAGAGACGAGAAAGAAAGAACTTCAGTGCTACATTACTCCTTGACTAATATTTGGATGCAAGTATTGGACAATAAAGAAAAAGGAAAATTATTTTACAGAAGAATGCAGAGAATACAATTTACTGCCAGAAAAACTAATGTGGAGGTGATGAAAGAGTCAAATGCGAAACAAGAGTTTAATAAATAATATAAGGAAACGACAATCTTCACCTTTTGGTAACGTTATGAGACGGGAATTGAAAACATAGTCACAACAGGCATTATTGAAGGCAACAGAGATGGAGGGCGATAACGTGAGAAAATATTAGACAGTTTAACAACCTGGCATGGCATAGAATCAACATCGAGCCTAATACATAGTACTAGTGATCGAGAACTGTGGAGATCCATGATCGCCTACGCCAGTCGGCACAGCACTTGATGATGATGATCTGACTGAGACTGGGCGCCTATGAATCTTCCCTGTTTTATGTAATACTACGTAAGGCTATATCACATTTAAATTACCAACCACCACTGCTATTTATAAAATCTGCATTGTATTAATCACTGAACTATTTTTATTGTTTGTCTCTAGATGTGCCGTGCACCTGGCTAGATCTACATTAGGCCGCTCTGGCAAGAGAAGACCTTGTCCATCGTGCAGGAAAAACACTTCAATGAATCCAGTACAATCGCCAACATAATACATCCAACACAACCTTACTTTTTCTCATTTTTCAAGGACATATTTTCTGAAACTAAAGAGGCAGCGAAAAGAAATGTTAACATAAATATAACAACATTGCAGCATTTTTATCACAAACAATCAGTTAAGTGGTTGTCCATAACTTACATCAGCAGTGGGTGTAATGTTTGACATATTTTTATAAAACTGGGAGAAGTTGGTGTCAATAGTAATGTTTTTATACACCAATTAAATTGTTTGAATGTAATAATTGTTTCTAAAACTGTGAAACAAAGAAAGTACTTTTTCAGCGAAAGTTTTTTACCGGCGGGGGTGAAGGGCAAAAAATATTGATGACGTAATTTCTGCAGTCCATAAAATGTGCATGTTAAAATTTCTACAGCCCGTAAATTGTGTGTGTTAACATTTCTACAGCCCGTAAATTGTGTATGTTAACATTTCTACAGTCCGTAAATTGTGTATGTTAACATTTCTACAGTTCGTAAATCGTGTTTGTTATCATTTCTACAGTCCGTAAATCGTGTTTGTTAACATTTCTACAGCCCATAAGTTGTATTTGTTAACATTTCTACAACCTATAAATTGTGTTTGCTAACATTTCTACAGTCCATAAATCGTGTTTGTTAACATTTCTACAGCCTATAAATTGTATTTGTAACATTTCTACAGCCCATACATTGGGTTTGTTAACATTTCTACAGTCTATAAATTGTGTTTGTTAACATTTCTACATCCCATAAATTGTGTTTGTTAACATTTCTACAGTCCATAAATTCTGTATGTTAACATTTCTACAACCCGCAAATTGTATATATTAACATTTCTACAACCCGCAAATTGTGCATGTTAATATTTCTACAACCCGCAAATTGTGTATGTTAACATTTCTACAGCCTATAAATTGTGTATGTTAACAAATGATAAAATGAATACTTTTAGCAACGATCACGGGCGACTTCAGAAAATGTATTTTGATTTGTTGAGGCTAGATTTTTTTCGAAGAACTTAGGTATGAGAGATCAAGAGATGTGTAAACAATATTGGGATAGTTTACTGAAACTACCAACATATTCAAGTGTTTGGTTACTTTAATAACATCAGATTTGAAGGTGTTTTACATAGTCACAAATGATGGCAGATGTGAAACAGAAGTTAAAAGGAGAATAGGAATGGCTAAAAGTACCTTCAATGACATGAGGAAATTATTAATATCTAAACAAATTACAAACAAGTTAAAAATGAGAATTATAAAATGCTACATCTATTCCATATTAATGTATGGCTCAGAAACATGGACACTAAATAAACAATTAGAAGACAAAATTGATGCCTTTGAAATGTGGGTATATAGAAGAATAGGGAGAACATCATGGAAAGAGAAGAAAACAAATAAAGAGGTGCTAAAGACACTTAATATGAAGAAAGAACTACTAAGAGAAATAAAGATCAGGCAAATAAAATACTTTGGACACATTAAAAGACATGACACCCTTTTGAAGACCTTACTTGAGGGTAAAGTCAAAGGGAGGCGAGCAAGAGGTAGGCAGAGATACAACCTTCGTTGCGGAGACGGCACTTTATGATGATGATACAGGAATCACTTGTAGAATATCCTGAACAAAATCATTTCATAAAATGAAGAGCTCCTTATTTAATAAAATATATTTCATAAAATGAAGAGCTCCTTATGTAATAAAATATATTTCATAAAATGAAGAGCTCCTTATGTAATATATATGTGACAATGGAAGTGAGAAAGAAGAATTTCGGATGTTGGAAGTGATTTCTTGGACAATCAACAGAATAGTAAATAATTTTGTAGAAGCAGAAGAGATGTAGTTTTATAGAAAAATGTTAAGAACATGGACAGATTAAAACGTGTTTATTGAAGATATCTTGAAAGACATGTATTTGAAAGGAGAGCCATTAACGGAAATTGAAAAAAGACTAAACTTGTTTTTGATAAATCCTGAGAAGAAGAAATAGAACAGATCGTGACAATAGAATGTTGAAGAACAAGAGGGCTAGGGAAAGACCAGGAATCAAGGTGCTTGACAACCTGGCGTTGTGGCATGAAGTAACATCTGCGTCGAAAATGATAATCAATAGAAGGTGGTACTGCTAGTAGAACATAATGGAAAATAATACTCACGTGGAAGACAGGTAATGAAATCCTACTGAATGACGACTACAACACTACACACTATCACTAACGGATGTAAATATGGTACATATAACAAAACTCTGTGTTTTGTTTTGTTATATGTACCATATTTACATCCGTTAGTGATAGTGTGTAGTGTTTTAGTCGTCATTCAGTAGGACTTCATTACCTGTCTTCCACGTGAGTATTATTGTCGAAAATGAATAGCATTATACGAAACGAAAAAAACGTGATAACATGTCAAGACATTTGTAAAAGTTATTTATATTAGAAATTAAATGCATTATTTCTTATCGATTTTTAACGTGCTCATTTCAAATATCATAATGAAATGTACTAATTGGTTCTAGTTTTGTTTTTAAATAAATGAATTTACAGTTTACATGTTTGTTTAATTCTCTTGAGTGAACTGTCTTTTTTACTTCAGCATTATACAAATTGTACTTAATACTGAATGAATTCATGTTTCGGTACAATACAAGAATCAGTGGACAAATCACGTGACAACATACCAACTTTTTAATTTCACATGCTATTGCACTATCTCGGAAACTTAAAAAGTCGTAACTTAAAATACCGATCTATCTATTTGCGCGCAATGAACTGGCCATCCACCTCCCACTCAGTGTGCAGCGCGCATGTCGAGTGGTCAAGGGCTCTCATCGCGCAACGTGACGAATATTGGATGCGTTGGTATATGCTTCTTTATCAGAATTTCGTTCCGTTTAATTATGTTACATAATTGTTCCGTAGAAACATGTCCACTGATTCTTGTATTGTACCCATATTTCAACATAAAATGATATACATTTAAAAAAAATTTAGTTTAAGTTCATAGCCTATATAATGTTTTAAAAAGGCATATTTGAAGCCATTGTCATCATTCAGTCGCTGTTCGAGATCTCTGTGCTTTCTTTTTGTAGTCAATTGATAAGGTGTCTCGTGTCATAGTCCAACTGTAATCAACAAAATCACAGAAGAACAAATACTATACATTCAAATACATGAAGAGATATTGCAACAAGTAGAGAGAATTGCCCAATTTATGGGACACATAATCACAAATGACGGTAGATGTGAAAAAGAGGTTTAAAGTAAAAATCGGAATTGCTAAAAGTAGTTTCAATGACATGAGGATAATATTGACATCTAAACATCTGAACAAATCACAAACGAAAAAATCTGATAATTATAAAATGTTACATCTATTCTACATTAATGTATGGTTCCGAAATGTGAACAATTAACAAACAACTAAATGACAAAATGAATACCTTTGTGATGTGGATATATAGAATAATAAAGAGAACTGCGTGGAAAGATAAGAAATCGAACAAATAATTTATAACTCTTCGTATAAAAAAGTTACTAAAGGAAATAAAGATCACACAAATAACGTATTTTTACCATATTACACGACATCGAAACCTTATTAAAGACAGTACTTGAGGGAAAAGTGGAGGGGGGATGCGCAAGAGGTAGTCAGAGATACAAATGGGAGGGAAACATTATGAGATGTGGTGCTTACAGCATAGCATAGGGCATTACTAAGGCAAAAGACAGAAGATGTTTGTTGTAGACAAACTTCGATGCGGAGACGGCACTTGCTGATAATGAAACAGAGGGATGTAGACAGATAATAAGCAACACTACAAGGCATGAAATATAAGATCAAACGGTCGCATCACAATCATGGAAGACCCACGGCTGCAAGGTCTCGAAGACAATGAAGACTCACGGCTGCATGGTCTCGAAGACAATGAAGACCCACGGCTGCATGGTCTCGAAGACAATGAAGACCCACGGCTGCATGGTCTCGAGGACAATGAAGACCCACGGCTGCAAGGTCTCGAAGACAATGAAGACCCACGGCTGCATGGTCTCGAAGACAATGAAGACCCACGGCTGCATGGTCTCGAAGACAATGAATACCCACGGCTGCATGGTCTCGAAGACAATGAAGACCCACGGCTGCAAGGTCTCGAAGACAATGAAGACTCACGGCTGCATGGTCTCGAAGACAATGAAGACCTACGGCTGTATGGTCTCGAAGACAATGAAGACCCACGGCTGCATGGTCTCGAAGACAATGAAGACTCACGGCTGCAAGGTCTCGAAGACAATGAAGACTCACGGCTGCAAGGTCTCGAAGACAATGAAGACTCACGGCTGCAAGGTCTCGAAGACAATGAAGACCCACGGCTGCATGGTCTCGAAGACAATGAAGATCCACGGCTGCATGGTCTCGAAGACAATGAAGACAGGTAGTTATAGATTGTGTAGCGTACCAGTTAAATATACTCTTGACTTCTTTGAAAGTTAAAACTATCGTCTTTAATAACAATCAAAACGGTTATTTCACAGATAATGGGCATACCTTCACAGGTTTAAAAAAAATCTGCGCGTTTCCAAAATATCTTGCAATTTGTGATGTCACTCTGCCGGTTCAGTTCCATTTACAAATGCCTGCCGCAATTGTACTGAATTTGCATTGTTCCGATAAGGATGCAGTACGCATGTTACAGTAGCTAGGAGTGCTCTCGGATACAAAGATATGTGCGCAAGAAGATCATATCACCTTATTAAACAGATTCGATAGACGCGCAATGTTGTGAAGGAGGGTAGGCAGATTCACCGTATATTCTGCGATTGTTGGAAGATACCAAAGGATCGAGATTGAGAGACCCTGCTGTACATACCTTACAGAGAACCACGTATACAACTTTGCTCAAACAGTTGAACGATTGTAGGGAAGTGTCAAGTGCTGGAAGAAATGCACCATGGAACAGCATGGCACCACTTGAAAAGCTACGTGGTCGACCTTATATGGCGATCTATGCTGCAGACCAAAGTCAACCCTTTCTACGTCATTCTGGAGGAAATGATGATATACTGACCACCTGCATAACCCCATTCTTTTCCCACTGAAGCAATCCTCCTAACACCAGTCTTTTCCTTCCCAAACAACCTTCCTAAATAAATGGCTCCATTCCCATCCAAGTCTTTAGCTAAATATAGTCAAGTGAAATTTTTCTTTATAAAAAATGTAGAACACATATTTGTCTACTTTGTTTCCTTTATGTCATTTCGCTTTCCGTAAAAAGATAGTACCGTTATATGGGAAAGGACCAAAAATATAGCTTCTTAATAGTGTGATAACTTGGTTGCATTATGCATTTTTACAACCAAGTTATAACTATTGTGAAGCTATATTTAACCAGTGGCTACATTTGGTTGTGAGACGTGGGCAGTGGTAAAGAAAACATCCGCATCTGAAACTAAATATTATAGGAAGGTCCTTTGAATATCATCGACAAAAAGACAAACCATCATCCACAGACGTCCCCAAAGACCTGAATATCGAAGAAGGCTGGCTTATCAAAACTATTTTAAACACACATGCATACATACTTTTGACATATAAAAATGGTTTAGACATATTAATGATGGAGCAAAAGTACCAGGAAAGAGACCACGATATCGATAATCTTCTGAACATGACACTGGAAGAGCCACCTCCAATCCAAAACAGTCTTAATCGCCTGCTACGACATGCGTAAAGAATAAACACTGTTGCTGTTCTTTGCTATCTTTTCGAGTTTCGGCAACACACGGGCGGAACGTAGACTTGTTCATTTGGAACTAAATGATACCAGATTGTAAAATGCGTCCGAATCTGGCGTGTTAGGGTTTTCGAAGAAGAAAGTAGATGGAAAACACAGATGATGTAAGTATTTCGTGTGGTGTTTTGTGTTTATTGTGTGTGTGTGTGTGTGTTCTGTGTAGGAGACAGAATGGCGGGTTTATTGATGTGAATGAATGAGCTTAATACATATAAACCTAGTCTAACTCGGCTATCGCCGTTGCCCAACATGGCTCATAAGAGAGAATTGAGTTCAGTACCCAATGGCATGAAGGGGAATGATGCCTTTCTTAACACGAGATTTGCTTTTCTTTGCCAAGTTAGGCACATAGGGCGGATGTCATAGTTCTCCATGCCTGTCGGTCAGTTGCCAAGTTAGGTACATAGGGCGGATGTCATAGTTCTCCATGCCTGTCGGTCAGTTGCCAAGTTAGGCACATAGGGCGGATGTCATAGTTCTCCATGCCTGTCGGTCAGTTGCCAAGTTAGGCACATAGGGCGGATGTCATAGTTCTCCATGCCTGTCAGTCAGTTGCCAAGGATTGCAGGTCTTGTGCATTTATGTCTTTTGGTTTTAATTCATTCATAAATGTTCTTCTGAGCGTTGTTTTTGGTCTTCCCTGTTTTCTTTTTTCCTGTCTGGTGTCCGTCCATATGAAGACTTGTCATGGAATTCTGTCTTCCTTCATTCTAAGTATGTGGCCGATTGTCCAGTGGCGTTTTCTGATGGTTTTCTTCATATATTCTTGCTTCTATATGTGTAAAACACTGTTATGTCTATATGTGTGAAATATGTTATGTCTATATGTGTAAAACACTGTTATGTCTATATGTGTAAAATATGTTATGTCTATATGTGTAAAACACTGTTATGTCTATATGTGTAAAATATGTTATGTCTATATGTGTAAAATATGTTATGTCTATATGTGTAAAACATTGTTATGTATACAAGTGCAGAACAGTTATGACTATATGTGTAAAATATGTTATGTCTATATGTGTAAAACATTGTTATGACTATATGTGTAAAATATGTTATGTCTATATGTGTAAAACACTGTTATGACTATATGTGTAAAATATGTTATGTCTATATGTGTAAAACATTGTTATGTCTATATGTGTAAAATATGTTATGTCTATATGTGTAAAACACTGTTATGACTATATGTGTAAAATATGTTATGTCTATATGTGTAAAACATTGTTATGACTATATGTGTAAAATATGTTATGTCTATATGTGTAAAACACTGTTATGACTATATGTGTAAAATATGTTATGTCTATATGTGTAAAACACTGTTATGACTATATGTGTAAAATATAGTATGTCTATATCTAAAAAACAATGTTATGTCTTTATGTATAAAACACGGCTATGTCAGTATGTGTAAAATATGATATGTCTCTATGTGTGAAATATGTCTTATATGTGTCAAATATGTTATGTCTACATGCGTAAAACATTGTTATGTCTATATGTATAAAACACTGTTATGTCTACATGTGTAAAACACTGTTATGTCTATATGTGTAAAACACTGTTATGTCTATATGTGTAAAATATGTTATGTCTACATGCGTAAAACATTGTTATGCCTATATGTATAAAACACTTATGTTTAGATGTGTAAAATACGTGTCTACATGTGTAAAACACATATGTCTACATGTATAAAACACTTACGTATATATGTGTAAAATACGTATGTCTACATATGTAAAACACTGCAATGACATATCGGCATGAAAAAGTGTAACAAAATTTACCTCATTAGCACGTAATCTTAATATATGAATGGACACACATGGGAACCAGACAGGTGTCAATCACATAAACAACTGAAAATGACATGACATTACTGTACCGATGTCTGATGTCATCTTAACCAAACTCTTTCTCGTACGAGTTACAAATATTCTATTAATAAATGGAGAGAATATATATTATATAGCATGTGCATACATTAACTCAGCGTATACTGGGGCACGGGTTGAAGGGGGAGGGTGAACTACCATCTTAATAAAATAGATTTCGAAAGAACATGATATTTGGCGCTGTAGAACAAAAAAGTAAACAACACTCCCTCATTTTTACATAAAGTTGTGTGCACTTTAGTGATTCTCCCCCCCCCCCCAAGGCCCACCTTAAAGTGAACTTCTGTTGGCAACCCCCCCCCCCTTTCCCACTGCTTAGCAAAAAGTGTAACTTCGTCCCTCTGACACATACAATTACATCTATGGCCCTCTGACAAATACAATTTTACGACACATCTCACTGTTACCAGATAGCCAAAGTTTAGGTGAATAAATGATCAAAATATTGTCAAAATATTAATTAAATTGTGCACAGACTTTACTGAACACTGGAAAGTTAATAGGATGAGCTTCAGTTAAATACAATTAAAAGATATTATTGTAATAATTGTTTCAAGTAGATTCTTCTCTTATTTTTCCTTTCTTCATTCATTCTCCAACTTCTTGTAATAAGATACATAGATCAGATAACGAAATACCTTATATCTAGAATGACATATTATCTGCAATTTTTTCGTCTGTTGACCTAACACATTCAACTTAATAATGATTTTTTTTATCAATGTGACTTTTTTGTGAGAAGGAACAATTAACTCCAAACCTTGTTAGTCTTTTTTTTATGACAGGTCACAGTATTTCTGCCTTTAACTCCAGTTTTATCACCCCAACTATATACGGACTTCTAAGAGATCACGTTGAATTCTTCATTCTTGACCGTGATTGGACAGTTTTATTATTCAGTAGTTTTTTTCAACAACAATATTACTTGCTGGTCTGGACATATTTTTTTTAGTTTTGTCAAGATAATTCGTGGGAGCCGCGTAGCGCAGTGGCTTCGCATATGTGTGGCCCTGAGTTCATTCCCCAGTTGAGGCGGAAATGTTTTTCAGATCGCAACGGCTCCCAGGTCTACCCAGCCTTAATGGGTACTGCATTAATCCGGGAAGTAAAGACTGCGAGGGAGAGGAGATGGCTACCGCTCTCATTTGCAGAGCCTCTGAAATGTGAGATCGCTAACATCTCACACCCCTACGGCATTAATAAATGCTATGGGTTACTTTACTTTACAAGATAATTAATAAATGTGTAAACATTGACATGCATGTTTATGCTTGGTGCTGTCTCGCACCCTGGACGTTGGTGCTGTCTCACACCCTGGACGTTGCTGCTGTCTCGCACCCTGGACGTTGGTGCTGTCTCAGGTGTGGCAACCTGGTCGTTGACGCATTATTAGTCTTATTATTACTATGTATTATTATTATTATTATTATGGATTATTGCTTGGTTCCTATGTCACTGTTTTAATGAAGCACCTTCTTTGGTGAGTCGTCTACTACTTAATTTCTTGTGTTTTTTGCAATATGTTGGTAGACATCTTTTTATTAAGTGTTGCAGTTTTCTGGTCCATTTATTTTTCCTCCCTGTGAACCGAACATCTAACGTATTTCTTTTACCTTTCATTGTACTTTTAACTAAAGAACCCGTTCACTGTTGAATATCTTATCAGTAAAGGCTACGAACAAGGTCAATTTACTAAAATATAATCAGTGTTTTGTATACATTTTGCCCCAAATACGAATAATTCATGATTGTTTATTACTGCTGAAAGTTTTGAAACGACATAAATATTGAAACCTTAAAAGATTCAAAAATTGTGTAAAATTGAAAGTATATTTTTTTTCTGATCTGTAAAATGAAGTCAAACGTAGTTGGATATTACGTAACAGTGGGTTGGTTATTTTTAGTGGAGATAGCCAGTCTGACCTTGGCACAAGTAAGTCGCTTGTTGTGTATTGCGCATGTTTACTAACTAAGAACATTTTAAAATATTAGCCTAATAACGGACAAAATATTAACGTAATAACGTACACAATATTAGCCTAATAACGGACAAAATATTAACGTAATAACGTACACAATATTAGCCTAATAACGGACAAAATTTGAAAAAATTAGGGGAAATGTTCATATATTACGTCAACAAATAGAAGGTCTGAAAACATTTGACAGCTGTTGACAAGGGGAAAACATTATTTGCTAACACTCTTTAATGGGTTGGGGTGGAAATTTGCTTGATATAATTAAGCAGGTGAGTCCATTGAATATTATTTCAGTCACTAATCACAATCCCTAACAAGACCTATATAATGTAATATTTATCTACCATCACTTTTATTACCTACGCGAAACATGGACACTGATCACACAAGAGAGAGAGAGCTAACAACATGTGAGATGCAATGCTTGGGAAAGACAGAAGAATGTCGGAGATATAAAACTATACAGGGTATAAAATGACAACCTCAGTAATAGAACAAGTATTATATTATGTATTGAATACATAGAGATAGCAAGAATTTAAATATCTTGGGAACATTTTTACAGACAACCAAAGAATGAACAGAGAGATCAAGACAAGAATTTAAAAAGCCAACTACATAAATTATGAACTTACACCAATTTTGAAACATAAATCTATCGTGCTGGAAACCAAAAGTCAAATCATAAACGCAATCTTCATACCAAAATTGTGTTATCAATGTCGGAGATGGACACGAACTGAACTAAAGAACGAAAGAGAAAGCTTACCTGTGAAATGAGATGTCTAAGAAAAACAGCAAACAGAACAAGAAGAGATCATGTGAGGAATGAAGTGGATACAAGAACTGTTGAAACAACATCTGTGGTCAAATATATTGAACAACAGAGACTAAAATGGTTCGGCCACAATGAGAATGCACCCATATTGACCAGTGGCAAGAGCATACAATATGAAAATGGAAACAGAAAGATACAGAGGAAGACCAAGAAGAAGGTGGATTGAAGAGTTACCAACATTTTGAGATGTCACACTTTTACCGGATATCTAGTGACCAAACGTGTCATAGTCAGAAAGCAATCGCTTTCTAATTTTGCTACTCTTTACAGCAAAAGCAGAGAAAAGACAATAGGCAATGGACAGATAGACAGCGACAGACAGCAACTACTATCGTTCGGACATCTTATGAGAATAGAATACACCTAACTCATTACGAGTGTGTGTGTAATCAAATATAACCAGGTTACAGAGTCAGTGGAAGACCAAGAAATATGGATAGATTACATCAAGGACATTCTGAACAAACACGACAGTAGTGAAACCCCAAAAAAACTGATATTAGAACGGAAACTAAAGCTCTCACCACTATTGAAGAGAAAGTGTGGTCTCACCACTATAATGAACAGAAAGTGTGGTCTCACCACTATAATGAACAGAAAGTGTGGGCTCACTACTATAGTGAACATAAAGTATGTACCAAATGTGTCATATCAACTTGGACAAGACAACAGAGTTCTTCCGTGTTACCCAGCAGAAGTCAGACCCGGATTTACATTTCATCAATGAAATGTACAGTGGTCATCAGTCCCGAAACTGGGTCGTAGAGATTTTCTAACAAAGTTGAATCAGGTGGACATATTTTCTTCTTGTTGTGTCTTACATTGGGCAGTTCTGTCAAATATGTTCTGTGTTTTCTGGAGATTGTCCAGATGATCATGTAGCGGTATCATAAAATCCAAACTTCCAGTACATGTGTTGTTTTAAGTCTGTTGTGTTGTTTTAAGTCTGTTGTTGTGTATTCTTAATATACAAATAATTGTTTATTTTTCTTGCTGGCTTGTAGATAGCATCGTCTATTTGACTTCATATGTAAACTGAGTTCTATTCCCTGTTCATTAAACTTTTGATAATAGACTTCATTTCTGGAAATGATACTGATCTGAACATGTCTGACCATCTCACCTGGAGGAAGAAAAGATAGCGATTCTGAACGAGGCCACATCTACTTTGCAGGCCCTCCAGAACCCAAACATATTTCAGATGGATGACTTAAAAACACTACCATCTCACCTAAACAACCAATCTAAAGATGTGATTCTCCAGTAGATTCAAGCCACAAGTTAGGAAAAAAAAGAGATTTTTAAAAAAGGTCGTCAGAAATCTAATGGAAAAAAAAGATAACTGGAATGGAAACAATGAGCGAATAAATTTTTTAAAAGGTTAATCTCCCCGCCCCCCCCCCCCCCGTTACTGAGGGTAAAGGCGCGTCTCGACAAAGTATCCATGGGCTGGACGAGGCGTCCCTGTGTTGGATGATGTCAAGAGCTATTGTCAACATCAACTACTATGTCCCCATTGGTTGAAATATTAGTGTAATAACGTGGGTGGCTAGATAAATAGATGATAGATTATACAGACAAATAATTATACATGTAGATAGACCAATATACATATGAACGCACAGAAAGACAAGAGACATGTGGAAGGAAGGATGGGTAAATAGATGGGTGGATTGATGGCTATGTAGATCATTATCAGCAAGTACCGTCTCTGTAACGAAGGTTGGCTGCAACGGATCTCTAATATCCTCTGTATCTTGCTTAGGTGGTGCACTCTGCTAGACTGTAACCTGTCCATCTCGTAATGTTTATCTCCCATTTGTATCTCTGTCTACCTCTTGCTCGTCTTTCCTCGACGTTATCCTCAAGTAAGATCTTCAACAAGAAATAATGTATTTTCCTATGTCCAAAATACCATGTTTGATCTTTATTTCCTTTAATAGTTCTTTTTTCATACCAAGTGTTGTCAGAACATCTTCATTTATTGCATTCTCTATCTATGGCGTTCTCTCTATTCTTCTGTACACCTCATATGTGTTAACTATGTCTCCTATTTTGTTCATTGTCCATGTTTCTGAGCTATACAATAATAGATGTAGCCTTTTATAATTCTCATGTATAGTTTGTAATTTGTAATTTGTTTTGTACTAAATCATATAGAAGCGCGGTAGCCTAGTTGATTGTTAGCGTCTTACTTGCATTGAGCTACAAGGTGACAGGTTCAAAACTACGTCCGGACAGAGAAAAGTCCAATTGTAATGTCTCGCATGGCACGACCGCTCTTCCAGTCGACCCAGCTGTGAATGGGTACCTAACGCATGAGTTAGTTGAAGTAAACACAGCAAATAAGAGAACTTGCCCAACCCCCCCCTTAATTGTTGCTGCGGTTCATATTTGCAATGCGTGTCCTGTTTTTTTATTATTTCCCTTCGCAATGTTTGTCAGTTAATGTTTATCCCTTACTAATTTTTAATATAAATTTATTTAGCATTAATGTTAGTTATGTAAAACACAACTCTCGTAACCCTAGCCCTAACAATAAAAAAAGGAATATTTAAATTCATCATCATCAGATGCCATGCCGGGTAGCTCTCTGTCCACAGTATTATGTATCAAAGTCGTTGTTGTTTCTTTGCCGTGCCAGGTTGTCAAACTGTCTAATATTTTCTCACGTTGTCGCCCTCTGTCTCTGGTGCCTTCAATCTTGCCTGTTGTGATTATGTTCTCTAAACCTGCCTGTCTCATGAAGTGGCCAAAAAAAGAAGATTGCCTTTTTCTTATATTGTTGATTAAGGTCCGTTTCGCATTTAACTCTTTTAACACCTATAACTATTTAATATTTAAATTAATAAAGGATAAACATAAACTGACAAACATTGCCAAGGGAAATAAATAGAGGAGGGCACGCGTTCCAATCAAGAACCGTTGCTACTGCTTGGTATAAGGTTAGCTTCATTCGCGACTTATGGTGGCTGCCATGGGATCTACCGTAACATTTATCATTTGTGCTAAATAGATATACACTCTATAAATATTAAAAGTCATTCATGCAATCTTGCTTAAAGATATAATTTTTTATTTCTATGGCAGGACAAGATAGAAATGAAATGTGACCCTAGCTTCCAACATCGCTTCGATGCCTGCCCCACAAACTATTGCTGCGTCCGAGATGAATATTTGCTTTCATACATCTACTGCAAGAAGATTGGCATAGAGGGAGAAGATTGTTCCTCCCAGGACTCAGAATCATTCTGTCCTTGTGGTACAGGACTTCACTGCAAATCCAACATTTCAGGGCAATTAACGTCTTTCTTCGGAAAATGTGCCCCAAATGACAATAACAACACAATAATCAATCACTTTTCGCCAACAATCGGCGATGGGAGATAACCTAATAATTAAGAACCTTTACGTATTAGTACCTTCAAAAATGTAGATGTGTAAACCTAATAATACAACTTACATGTACTTCAAACTTTACGAATTAAATAACAGTATGAATTTTAAAAATGTAGATGTGTAACTGTGTGTGTACGTATATATATATATATATATATATATATATATATATATATATATATATATATATATATAGTAGAAATCCGATTATCCGAATTAATTGGGGAATCCGGTTGATTCGAATAATCGAAAATTCGGATAATTGGGAATAGCTCAAGAATATTTAAAAAAAACAGTGTACATACAATCATACATTGAAATAAGAGGAAATTTTATTGATAAAAATACATAAATATGTACGCAATTAAACTATATAGTAACGGCAAGTGGTCACTGCTCCTGGATCTCTGCCGCGTCCGCTAACACTCTCGATCTAAAATTATTTTACCCAAATTCGATTCGGATAACTGGGAATTCGGTTAATTGGGATTAGGATACTCGGAGTTATACTGTAGATAATTTCGCGGGCGGAGGTAGTCGATTACCATAACCGCGATCTCCACTATTGGTAAGGTTGTCAAGTATTGATATAAGCTAATTAGAATTTAGCCCGTTGTTAAAAGTAGTGTATCTCACCGCAAGAGGTACATTTTACGTATCATCAACTCCGTCTCGGCAACTAAGTTTGGCTGCAACAGACCTCCAACATCCCATGTCTCTTATTTTGGTGGTGCACTCTTCTAGACTGTAACTATCCACCTTGTGATATTACTCTCCCAATTGTATCTGCCTACTTCTTGCTCTCTTCTCTTCTACTTTACCCTCAAGTAAGGTCTTCAATAAGATGTGCCCCAACTGTCTTTTAATGTGTCAAAATATTTTATTTACCTGAACTTTATTTCCTTTAATAATTCTTTCCTCATATTAAGTGTTGTTAGAACCTCTTTGTATGTTTTCTTCTCTTTCCATGATGTTCTCCCTATTCTTCTATATACCGCATCTCAAATGCATAAATTCTGTCTTCTAATTGTTTGTTTATTGTCCATGTTTCTGAGCCATACATTAATGCAGATTAGATGTAGCATTTTATAATTCTCACTTTTGACTTGTTTGTAATTTGTTTAGATGTTACTATTTTCCTCATGTCATTGAAAGTATTTTTAGTTATTCCTATCCTCCTTTTTAACTTCTGTTTCACGTCTGCCATCATTTGTGACTAGGAGTTATAGATGTTGATGAAGAATTGAACATTTTACTTAACACTTAAATCCCGGAGGTCCTGGATTACCAGAACTGCGATCTCCACTATGTTTTGAAAGTTGTAAAGCTGTGATATAACAAAATTGGACTAGCGTCCACGGTTGAAAAAGACGTACATTACCATACGATGTACATATTACTGAAGCAAAAAAAACAAGTGTACAAGAGTATGACTCTACGACATGAGTTATGTGTTGTGTATAAAAGAGCAACTATTACATGGTTGCTGGTTGTATTACGTTAATGATTGCCTCATGAAATATTTGTAGTACTGTGAAATATATTGTTTCTTTGGTGTGAATTATGTGACTAGGGGGGAAATTAATACTGTTTCCTTAGTGTAAATTATGTGACGGGAGGGGGGGATGTATTACTGTTTCTTTGGTGAGAATTATGTGACTAGGAAAAAAATGTATTACTGTTTCTCTGGTGTGAACTATGTGACTGGGGGGGGGGGATTTATTACTGTTTCTTTGGTGTAAATTATGTGACTGGAGGGAAATTATTACTGTTTCTTTGGTGTGAATTATGTGACTGGGGGGTTGTATTACTGTTTCTTTGGTGTGAATTATGTGACTGGGGGGGGGGGAATTATTACTGTTTCTTTGGTGTAAATTATGTGAATGGGGGGGTGTATTACTGTTTCTTTGGTGTGAATTATGTGACTGTGGAACAAATGTAGTAATGTTTCTGTGACTGGGGAACAAATCTAGTACTGTTTCTTCTGTGTTGTGAATTATGTCACTGTGACTGGGGAACAAATGTAGCACTGTTTCTTTGGTGAGAATTCAGTGACTGCAGAACAACTCTAGTATTTGTTTGGTGTGAGTTATGTCACTGTGACTGGGAAACTAATGCAGTACTGTAATCTTTGGTGTCGAGTTTTTCGTTGGTCACAATTTATATACTTGGAGTCGGATGCCAAAAAAGCCAAGGCCGACCAACGAAGTGCACCGAAATAGTCAAACATCAGCATTTCAGGTCGTATTTATTTTCTGTAGACAGAACTTTACTGGAGCCAGGCCTCGTCATAACCCTGTAGTTTCAACTGATGATCTTTAGGGATCTCCAAAATAATCTTCAGGGATTCCCGTGGAGGGGTGTCAACCTGTCATCTGTGTAACATGCTGACAGCCTGTAACCGGTGTAACATGCTGACAACCTGTAACTGATGTAACATGCTGACAGCCTGTAACTGATGTAACATGCTGACAGCCTGTAACTGATGTAACATGCTGACAGCCTGTAACTGATGTAACATGCTGACAGCCTGTAACTGATGTAACATGCTGACAGCCTGTAACTGATGTAACATGCTGACAGCCTGTAACTGACAGCCTGTAACTGATGTAACATGCTGACAGCCTGTAACTGATGTAACATGCTGACAGCCTGTAACTGATGTAACATGCTGACAGCCTGTAACTGATGTAACATGCTGACAGCCTGTAACTGATGTAACATGCTGACAGCCTGTAACTGACAGCCTGTAACTGATGTAACATGCTGACAGCCTGTAACTGATGTAACATGCTGACAGCCTGTAACCGATGTAACATGCTGACAGCCTGTAACTGATGTAACATGCTGACAGCCTGTAACTGATGTAACATGCTGACAGCCTGTAACTGATGTAACATGCTGACAGCCTGTAACTGACAGCCTGTAACTGATGTAACATGCTGACAGCCTGTAACTGATGTAACATGCTGACAGCCTGTAACCGATGTAACATGCTGACAGCCTGTAACTGATGTAACATGCTGACAGCCTGTAACTGATGTAACATGCTGACAGCCTGTAACTGATGTAACATGCTGACAGCCTGTAACTGATGTAACATGCTGACAGCCTGTAACTGACAGCCTGTAACTGATGTAACATGCTGACAGCCTGTAACTGATGTAACATGCTGACAGCCTGTAACCGATGTAACATGCTGACAGCCTGTAACTGATGTAACATGCTGACAGCCTGTAACTGATGTAACATGCTGACAGCCTGTAACTGATGTAACATGCTGACAGCCTGTAACTGATGTAACATGCTGACAGCCTGTAACTGATGTAACATGCTGACAGCCTGTAACTGACAGCCTGTAACTGATGTAACATGCTGACAGCCTGTAACTGATGTAACATGCTGACAGCCTGTAACCGGTGTAACATGCTGACAGCCTGTAACTGATGTAACATGCTGACAACCTGTAACTGATGTAACATGCTGACAACCTGTAACTGACAGCCTGTAACTGATGTAACATGCTGACAGCCTGTAACCGGTGTAACATGCTGACAGCCTGTAACTGATGTAACATGCTGACAACCTGTAACTGATGTAACATGCTGACAACCTGTAACTGACAGCCTGTAACTGATGTAACATGCTGACAACCTGTAACTGATGTAACATGCTGACAACCTGTAACTGACAGCCTGTAACTGATGTAACATGCTGACAGCCTGTAACTGATGTAACATGCTGACAGCCTGTAACTGATGTAACATGCTGACAGCCTGTAACTGATGTAACATGCTGACAGTCTGTAACTGATATAACATGCTGACAGCCTGTAACTGATGTAACATGCTGACAGCCTGTAACTGATGTAACATGCTGACAACTTGTCAGTTGTGAAAAATCATTGCTTCATCTTTTCTCAAATTTTACTTTTGTCTTCTACCAAATAATGCCCAAGGATAACGAAGAGATGGTTAGCGGACATTACAGCGGACATTACAGTGGACATTACAGCGGACAGAATTCCGCCTGTGTGTTGTCGGTGCCAGAAAGGGGGAACAAAGAATATAAACACCGTTTACCTTCCATGCATGTCGAAAGAGGCGACTAAGGAGGCTAAGGAGGATCAAAGTTACTAATGCCATGCTGAAGTCTTATGTGTCGGGCCGAAAGGCGCTAATAAAATAATAATGCTGCAAACCATGACAATGCATTCCATTCTCTGGACTATATCCTTCTCATCTACAGGAATTTGAGACCGAACACAAAAGAAATCGCACATTCAGACTCCTTGGTCTGAGATGGATGGATCACTGGGTGACTTTGGATGGGTCAACAAATTTGACAGAAGAACGATGAGATAGTTTGTCCACGTCAATTGTGGTACACTACATGCTAGTAGCTGGTCTAAGTGCACGTTAATTGTGGTACACTACATGCTAGTAGCTGGTCTAAGTGCACGTTAATTGTGGTACACTACATGTCAGTAGCTGGTCTAAGTGCACGTCAAATTGTGGTACACTACATGCTAGTAACTGGTCTAAGTGCACGTCAAATTGTGGTACACTACATGCTAGTAACTGGTCTAAGTGCACGTCAAATTGTGGTTCACTACATGCTAGTAACTGGTCTAAGTGCACGTCAATTGTGGTACCCTACATGTCAGTAGCTGGTCTAAGTGCACGTTAATTGTGGTACACTACATGTCAGTAGCTGGTCTAAGTGCACGTCAAATTGTGGTACACTACATGCTAGTAACTGGTCTAAGTGCACGTCAAATTGTGGTACACTACATGCTAGTAGCTGGTCTAAGTCCACGTCAAATTGTGGTACACTACATGCTAGTAACTGGTCTAAGTGCACGTCAAATTGTGGTACACTACATGCTAGTAACTGGTCTAAGTGCACGTCAAATTGTGGTACACTACATGCTAGTAACTGGTCTAAGTGCACGTCAAATTGTGGTACACTACATGCTAGTAGCTGGTCTAAGTACAATCTGCCCATAGTTTCTGTCTTTCGATAAAGATTAAGTTTACATCATTTTTTGGAGAAATGTCTTAAGGAATTATTTTCAACCCACAATACATTCATATAGAACGGTTTTCTTTTATGGAAAACACAAATTCGGGCAACATAAAATATTCTAACGCACAACCAAGAGGTTGAGAACAAAAGTGGACGGCAGATGGCCACATTTATTGCTTTGTGATTAAGTGACATCGAGTTCATGATTGTCTTAAATTAAAGAGAGTTTTCTGGTGCATTTCAGATTTATGATCAGAGGACCAATCACAGCTTCTATTGTGTTTTGTGCGTGGCATCCTGATTATCTGTGCGCCTTTTGGCTGGATGCCTCCGTTTTCAGCACTCTGCTTACTTGGGAAGGACTATGGTCCTGCTCGAGTGGGACTGCCCGACCAGTCTTAGTTTCCAGCCCCTGATGAATACTACATGCTGCTAGTAAAACCATACCCAGGGAATCACGCAAAAACTACAAACCCTACTGGAATGATGAACTGGAAAAGCTTCAAAATGAGATGGAAACATCTAGACAGCAGGCTGAGAACAGACCTAGCCAAGAAAATAACAACATATATCAGCAAACAAAGGCTTAATTTCAAAGAGCCAAGTTACAAGCCAGACGGAGCAGCTGGAAAGAAAAAAACAGAGTCGCTGAACCTAGAAAGAGATACTAGGAAATTATGGAAACTTGTAAAACAATTAAATGATGAAGGTACAGGGAGAAATACCAGGATCACACTTTATAAAGGTAGAAACATTTTAACAGGTAAACATGCAGCTGATTACTTTGCATATTCCTTTGCAGAAGACAAGAACGTCAAAGTCAGCCCAGACAAACAACAGGAGGTTCGAGAGAACCAGCAAAACATTGGACAAGGCGAACATATACCTGAAGTCATGGAGGCACCAATCACAATGAGAGAACTGGAGCATGCAATATCCAAATTGAAAATGAAAAAGTCCCCTGGAGCTGATGGAGTGTCCAATGAAATGATTAGAAACCTGGGAATTGCAGCAAGAGCAAAGCTACTGCAGATCTTTAACACAAGCTGCTCCACAGGTAATGTACCACAGGCGTGGAGAGAAGCAATAATGATACCACTCCTCAAATCAGGAAAAGATGGCAACACAGTCTCCAACTACAGGCCCATCAGCCTCAAAAGCTGTCTATGTAAAACAATGGAACGCATTATCAATCTTAGGATGCAGTGGTACCTTGAAAGTGAAAACCTTCTGGTATCACAGCAAGCAGGTTTCAGACAGTGCTACTCTACTGAAGATCAGGCAACCTACCTCTCCCAAGAGATTGAGGATGCCTTCCAAGATAAGAAACTGGTACTAGCAGCATGGATAGACCTCAGGAAAACATTAGATAAGGTCTGGAAAGAAGGGCTCCTAAAGAAATTGCGAAATTTCAGGGTTAGCTCAAGAATGTACCAATGGTTAAAAGCATACCTGCATAATAGAAGAGCCAGGGTACAATTATATGGTCGCAAGAGCAAGAAAGTTCTACTGCGTCATGGAGTCCCCCAGGGAGGAGTCCTGTCACCCACACTTTTCTTGGTTTACATCAATGACATAGTTGCTGAACTACCACACGGGATCAAAGTGGCAATGTATGCTGACGACCTGGTGCACGGAAGAACATGCAAAAGTGGCCAATAAACAAATACAAAGAGCTATCGATGCCCTAACCTTATGGGCAAATAAATGGTGCGTCAGCATTAACACAGATAAGTGCAGCACTACACTCTTTACCCTCTCACCAAAAACAAAAAGCTGGTCATATAAAGATAGATGGAGAGCTCTTGAAAGAAGACAAACAACCCACATACCTCGGAGTTACTTTTGATGATAAGCTGACATGGAAGCAGCACATAAACAAAGCAACAACAAAAGCCAGGAGAAAGTTAGCTATCCTGAGAAAACTAAGTGGAACCACATGGGGAGCCAGTAGAAATATACTCAGTAAAGTTTACCAGCAAGGCATAAGACCACACCTGGAATATGGTTCAGCAGCATGGTGTCCTGCATCAAACACCACATTACAAGATCTAGATAAAGTGCAAAACCAGGCAATTAGAATAATGTTGGGAGCAATGAAATCAACACCCATAGCAGAGATGCAGAAAATGGGAAGAATGCAAACACTTGGCGAACGCAGAGACACAAAAGTACTAATTCAAGCAGAAAAGTTTCAGTGTATGCCAAGTCATCCAATGAAGGAAAGATTCAAAAATCTAGCAATGGGGCGACTGAAAAGGAACAGCTTTATCCATCAAGCTAAACGACTCCGTAGACAACTTACAGACCTACCTGAAGTTGACAGCCCCTTAAAGTCTGTACCAGAACAAACCCCGCGGAGTGAAAGCCATGGAATGCCAATATACTATCAGACCCATGTGAAAGGAATACTAAGCGAGGACGAATAGAACAGTGTGCAGCGAATGACAGTCACCCTCAGTTTCCTGGATGAGGAATATCCACAAGATAAATGGGTCAGAGTGTACACAGATGGGTCAGCACAGAAAGCTGTGAAGAATGGAGGTACAGGTGTATATATAGAATATCCACACAAGCCTAGAGATACAATCAGAACACCGACGGGAAAATTCTGCAATAATTATGATGCAGAAATCCATGCAATTAGTGTGGCCGCTAAAAAACTGCTGAACTCCAACTCTGGCCTACAGCCTGTGGTATTCCTGACAGATACAAGGTCAGTGCTTCAAGCTCTCCAGTCTGGAAAACTAACAGACTTGAAAAAACTACTTAGCGAATTGTCTTACCAGTATAGGGTAACCATGCAGTATATACCCTCTCACTGTGGAATACCAGGAAATGAAAAAACAGACCAACTGGCTAAGGAAAGTGCTGCCGAAGACCAACCAGATATACCAATCACCTACCATCAGAAAAAAGAGATGATCAAGTCAATAAGAAAGCCGCAAACACAAACACAAGATGACTATCACATTATGAACAGACCAGAACAAGTTATAATTCTACGTCTCAGAACAGGACACAACCGACTCCGCAGTCACATGTATACAAAGTTCAAGATTGGCAACACGGCCATGTGTACATGTGGATAGGCAGCACAGAGTGCCAAACATATACTTCAAGAGTGCTCTGAGCATGAAACGCTGAGGCAGACATATTGGCCAGAGGAAACAACACTGGAATCAAAGCTCTATGGGACACTGTATGAACTACAAAAGACAGTGAGTTTTCTTCTTCTTCTTCTTCTTCAGCGTTCATTCTCAAACTCCTGCCAGATCTCTCTTGTAGCAGTACAATTGACCTACTAGATTTCCAGCAGGATGTAGTCCAGAGAATGGAAATGCGTTGTGTCGCCGTTTTATTTGCGCCAATGGCCCGACACATCCGTCTTCGGCGGAGAGTTTTATTCAGGAGACAGAATTACAGATATAGACATGTTTCAAGTGAACGAAAGAAGAAGAAGAAGAAGAACAGCTTCTATATAGATAGTATTCCGCCGAAGACGGATGTGCCGGGCCATTGGCGCAAATAAAACTGCGATACAACGCATTTCCATTTTCTGGACTACATCCTGCTGGAAATCTAGTAGGACCATGGTCTTGTTACAAGGGAGTTCCAGAGGGAGTTTGAGAATGAACGCTGAAGAAAAAGATATAGATAGTATTATCTAGAGGTTTGTGCGTCCACGTACTGTTTAAATTCTTCTTCTTCTTCTGCGTTCGTCCTCAAACTCCTGCAGATTAGCAGGATGTAGTCTGAAGAACGGAATGCGTTGTGTCATGGTTTACAACATTTCTACGATATATGCGCCTTTCGGACTGACACATCCGACTTCTGCATGGCTTTGTGGTAACTTACTCTATACGGATGGGCCAGCCAAGTCCATCTCATAACCTCCTTAGTTGTCTCTTACGACATGAATGGAAGGTAAACAGTGTTACTATTCTTTGCTCCCTTCTCGGGGACAGACAACACAAGGACGTGACTGTTTAAATTAATCATGACAAAAATCAACAAAACAATAGAACTAGAGAAAAATCTACAATCTTGGTGAGCAACCAGACGTGCTGGAAATACGAGAACTATTGCAACTCAGGTAAAGCAGAAGTAGATACAAATTTTGTCAATATCTATAAACACCATATATTTCCAAAAAGAAAAAAAACCACACAAACAAAAGATGTTTTGACTAAGAATTCTTTGTGACAGTGGGGTAATACGAGGAATGTAATGATTTAATGAAGCAAGCAATTTTTACATCAAATGTAATCACTTGTACAAGATCACTGATGTGGTACTTTACAAAGGAACACGTGTTATCATAACGATATAGATGATTTAATTAATAACATAAACACGATACAATATACTGGACGTATCTCATGCATGGTCTTTATTCGAAGACTTCTCTTTATTTTGTGATACAGCAACTAGTTCACAACATTAAGGGTATCAATTATGTAGGCCTACATCAACAAGAAATTAAATAGTTGCATAAATAGATATACTGCAGTTAACGTAAGCCTATGCATTTGACGGTATCGCGAACTAATCTACTTCCTCTTGCTGTCCTTTTTACAACTTGTCTTAGTTGTTTCGTTACTGCGAATTGTTGGTCGATCGTATAGTATTTCACTGATTGAGATGGTAATCTCCACGCTGGCAACCCAAAGGTAGCGTTCTCAGAAGAAATTGAGTTTCCTTCCCACTTATAGGCCTAATATTCGACTTCCGTTTCGCCGTATCTCAAACACAAGTATTTACATTCGAACACTACTAACTAATCCACACACTTAAAATCCTAGACTTATTTCGAAGTTTCTAAACTAATACCACCGAATATCAGACAATGCTGGCCTACCGGCTCCTTTCTCCCTTCTACGTCTTCATCAGGACAAACAAAACTGTCGACAAATAGTAAATTGTACATAAAAACACATAGTCCTATGATGACGGTATTGAGTAAGGCGAAGAAGAAAACGAGGGAGAGATAAGTGAAAAAGGTTCAAAAGACGTAGAGAACTAATTTAATTAAACTCTGGTTTTCCCATGTGTACCCCGTCCCTCTCAATGAAGCGACACGCCACCTGCCGAGAGTATAACCCATAGCACTTATCTTCGTACCTTTCAAGTGCTAATCCACAGGGATCTCACCAACAAAAACAACATTGTTGTACATATAAAAAGGGGCGAGCTGAATTCGAATATAAAGCGAACAGCGTAACCTCTTCGCTACTAATAAGTGAGACTGCTGTAACAGAAGTACTCACGTAAAACACAAGATCGATGAGCTTGTTAATGAACGCACAGAGTATCAGACTACCTAAGGTGGGCTTCCTGGTATGAAAAAATGCAGAGAATCGTAGGTCTATACAAGACAGTATCAACCGTAAGATATTTTTTCAAGAAAATATAAGCCAAATAGTGAACACATTGTAAAAACAGCAAAAATAAAGGCACTATCACAAAAGAATTAGATGGAATAAATTTAGCAACAGTGGCATTCAAGTTTACAATCCCTTCATTTTTGTTAGGTTTGGCTGACCTTCATTTGGGAGAACCACATATGGGAGGTGGGAGATTACCTCATTTTTGCCTTGTTTACTAGCACTACATGTCATGTTCTGCTTTCCTAAAGGTAGGAAATATCCAATTTCCCAATTTCTACCAATACCAGAATGTAGGATACAGTTATTCTTATTCAAAATATTAAATCCATTACAGAAGAAAATGGTTTTTTAATATAGTAAAGATTTTTCAATATAGTAAAGACCATATCATGAAAGCAATATATATAGAGACAGCAGATCAAATGGTTCGGACACCTTATGCGAATAGAACCATCACAACCAACAATCCAGGCGTACTACAGCTGAAAGAACGGCTACAAGGGAAGAGCAAAATTAAGATGGGAATATTCAATCAGAGATATTGTTAAAAGCCACGGCCTGACCATGGCAAACGCAACAAAGATGTAAAAAAGAAAACTTCAACTTTCCACGACGCCAGTTGTGGAAAATAAATTAAACAGAAAAACATTATTGTTACATTGAACACCGAAAGTTGATAAGTACGAAGCTAGCCACATTTGCTGCAGGGCTAGAACTTCCTGTGTGTACAGCCGGTGTGGAAGCTGTATCATTTTATTTAATGAAAGAATTCCAGAAATGTCTTTTAATATAGACTCTGCACCTTCCTTAGAAACGGTTAATCAAGCTTTGCAGGCTCTCTACAACAACCCTGATGTAACAGGAAAGGAGAAAGCATCTATATGGCTAGGAGAACTGCAAAAATCAGTAAGAAATCTAGTTCTGTTATGGGAGCGAGAGCAGCTACTTCTAAGCCTAAGCTTTCTACTGGTCTATTTATGAGTCATGGCTAGATGGAGTTAAGCCACAACACATCTCTCTCGCCTGTTTCGTCTAGCGATTTTTATTTAAATGCCGATTCTACAAATTATCTGTATTTTGCACGGATAAAACTTACACTTGAATTTCAAATATTGACATATATATCTGAATTTAAATCAAAAAGTTGAATCAAGAGGCACCTAATTTAGCTGCTAAGTTAGCAGTAGCTCATTAGCTAAATTTCTTCGACTGCTAAATACGTTGTCCTGTCTACTTACTACTTGTAGACAGTGAGTGTTGTAGACTGGAAATGCCTAGTCTGTGTGTGCTAATGTTAGGCATAATTACTTTTATGCCTAGGCATGACCTAATCTAATGGATGGTACTTTACTTCAAATTAGGCCCTATTCAAGCCTATTAGGCTATTTTAAATGATAAATCTATAATAAAGTCAAGTTAGCACTTGTAGCCTAGAAGTTAATTAGGGGCCTAGGCCCATATGAATATGAGAAAATAATAAACACTCTTACTCATTGCATGCACAGCAGATCTTTCCTGGCATGAATCAGACTTTTCGGTCATCTGCAAACTGACAAACCTAAACCAAAATAGACAACCAATGTTTTGTTATTTCATTATTTTCGTCCCATTATGTTTATTGTCTTTCATGCCATGCTTATCTTTGCTTTGCGAAGGAGAAACGTCATCATTAACTATATGTAGGCCTAGTAAGTGAACTATTAATGTTGTGAAATAAAAATAACCAAAATATCTGAGGATGTCCGACAAAATGGAAAGTGCTGCAGTAGCCAGACAATCTATTAGTGTTTTTTCGGTATATTTAGGGCCTTTCAGTTTTCATTTTAGTAAAACTACGGTTTAAGTCTTCACACACAATGTTTACATTTTTAAGTAGACGGCGTCACGGATTTCCATGTAACACCAATGAAATTAATGGATGCCGTGACGTCACATCTCCCGACACAAATGACATCAACCACATTTACAATTTTTATAACTAGTTTTTTAATTTATAACTGATCCTAACCCTTACCCCCATCCCTAATCTAAATACTAATTCCAAATTAATATGCCTTTTCAATTAATATACCTTAATTTTTAAATACAAATTCTACTAATCATGCTGCAGAGGTTAGGTACTACCCCAAAACTAGAACAAAGGTCACAGTGAAGACTTAACCTTTAGCAAGCCAGATTAAAAAATACTAAACGTCTCCCTGTCACCGGATTCTTTTTTGAAAATTTGCGTTATTGATGGTGACTGTTTTGAAAATGTGATAATTTTTTGGTTGTTAGAGATATTTAAATAATATTTGCACATATAAATAAAGAATTGAATTATGCATATATTGGTGTAATTTGTGTGTGTGTGTGATACCAGACGTATGAGAAAGTGGTAAAGACATTTTTCACAAAAAACATATATTTTATAACAAATAAAGAGGAAAAAAATAAATAAAAAAATAACTTACCTTAGTTATCGAATTCCTTGGCAACACTGTAAACTAAATCACGCAAATCTGTTGTATTTATGTTCTTTCGATGCAAAATTATCAAAATATAGCCGGGAGAACTGTATAAAACATGTAGATTTGCAGTAAAATCGTTCTTTGAGATTAGGTCTAGAACCATTTTTTGTGCTACTTCCACATATTCGATATCAAATGTCTACAAGTCTCCAAACCAACGCGGCATTCTGTATATTCACTGCTGTGAAACTAAATAACTCAATAATTCATGATTCAAGCCACGATTCATTGTTATTTTATTCAAAATACGATGAAAGAAAGGTCTATAAAATCGGTCGACCATCATGGCATCGTACCGGTGTGCAGATGTGGTCAGATTAATTGCTATAAAATTTGTATATTCTGGCTAGCCATTGTTACAACGATCATGTCGGACGTAGGAATGAACCGGCTTCAATAGCGCATGTTCCCGAGTAACCAATCAGGCTGTGGGGCATCTATTATAACAATATCTCATTGGATGGGGTATGTCGCCAACGGCGTTAGCCGCCATTTTGTTTTTCGGCAGCCGGAGTTGATATAGGCTCGGTGAAGGTTAAACCGTAGTTGCGCCTTCATTTTATTTGTGGCTCCTCTATATTAAGTTAACTAACCCAGATTAGGATTTCATTCATTTTCCTTTTGTGCTGAAGTTAGCGCAGAGGTCAAATTCCTCCAATTCTGTCTGTTCAAAGCTATTCTGTGCAGTTCTTGAATATTATGAATATTGGTTGTTTTACTTTCTCTAAGTATTGTTCTTCTGAGTTTCTTTTGGTCTACCCATTGCTCTTTTGCCTGTAGGTATCCATTCAAGAGATTGGTGGTGTATAGATTAGGATTTAGGCCTACATATTTAATTAGGCCTAGAGAATAATATATTTTTTATTGCTATTCTAAAATAAGATAAGAGGGTTTTTTTGTGTGCTGGACTTGACAAGTCATTCTGAAATCCTTGTGTTGCTTGAATCCAAAGGTGAGCAAAAATTGCAGAACTGATTTATTGCAGCTTAGATTGTTCTAGCAGAGATTCTACTTCCCTGAAGCTTTGATCGTTCTAGCAGAAATTCTACTTCCCTGAAGCTTTGATTATTCTAGCAGAGACTTTACTCCCTGAAGCTTTGAGATAATGCAAGTCTGAGATAGGCTGCCTAACTTGTTTGCCAATTCATCTGCAAGTGTATTAATTTATCCATATTATGCTATATATTGTTTATTGTGTTAATAAATTTGTCTCAATCTGAATTTTTTTTTCTTCGAAATGAGATGCTGCAGAATATTGATAATATCACGGACGGATAAAAAAAAAAAGCAAAACTAATTAAGAACATAAAATGGACAAGAGGGTTAACTCCTAAAATAACATTGTAACACTAAAGTTGAGTTTTTTGGCCATATAAAAAGACATAACAGCACGGAAAGCAGAACAAGTTGAAACTCTGAGCCGTAGAACAGGACGCAACTGACTCTGGTCATATGTACATAAAATTTAGGATTGACAAGACAGACTTCAGAACATATACTTCACAATTGTTTTGAGTATGTGACATTGAGATAAATATACTGTCTCATAGAAACAACACTAGATAAAACCTATATAGACCCCTGTATGAGCTGTGAAAAACTGACGTTTACTCAGAAGACAAAATTACAGATATAGAGACTTTAAGCGGATGAGAGAAGAAAAAGAAGAAGAAACATATGGAAAAATTTGTAGCGGAAGGCTTAGTTACTGGTGCCAGGGAAAAGGGTTCCCATGACAAATATGGACAAGTAAAACATTTTAGTGTATTTTAGAATAACATTTCCATGTGATGTCAATGTTATTGATAATTTTCATTGTCTCTCTGCCTTCTTGTTTTTTCTGTTTTCCCTGTGTTCTCTGTCCGAATTAGAAAACATAATTCTTTTCTGCCGAAGACAGATGTGTCGGGCCATTGGCGCAAATAAAAACGGCGAAACAACGCATTTCCATTTTCTGGATTACATCCTGCTGGAAATCTTGTTGGACCATTGTCCTCCTATAAGAGAGATCCAGTGGGAGTTTGAGAATGAACGCTGAAGAAGATAATTCTTTTCTCTGACTATACAATTTGATTTTCTCTGTAACTAGTGTTACTCCTTATCAATGACACAATGTACTAGTTTATTTTTGTTCTGTGTTTCTGATAGATTTGGAAGTGTTTATTTTTCTGTTTCTGTAACTTTTTAAAGGTTTTGTTTATGTTCTGTTTATCTGAGTATTAAGTATTTATGTGCTGTTTTTGTGACATAAATTGTTATTGTTCTGTTTATTTTACATGTGTTTATTTTGTATCTAACAGTTTGAGGTGTTTATGTTCTGTTTATCTGACAGTTGAGGTGTTTTTAATCCCTTGTTTCTGTAACAGGTGTTATCATCCCATGTTTCTGTAGCAGAGGTTTTTTCCCATGTTTCTGTAACAGTTTGAGGTGTTTTTAATCCTGTGTTGCTGTAACAGAGATGTTTTCATCCCATGTTTCTGTAACAGAGATGTTTTCATCCCATGTTTCTGTAACAGATGTTTTCATCCCATGTTTCTGTAACAGGTGCATTCATCACATTTTTTCTGTGAAAGTATTAACAGGTTTTTTCTTTCTATGTTTCTGTAGCAAGTTTTTCTATTCTATGTTTCTGTGTCTTTCTCCCAAGTTTCTGTAACAGAGGTGTTTTCATCCCATGTTTCTGTAACAAGTGTTTTCATCCCATATTTCTCTAACAGGTGTTTTCATCTCATGTTTCTGTAACAGTTGAAAGAATTTTACACCAGGAACATCCATAATATTCCTTTGTGTTCTATGTTCTCTGATTAGACATTTTAACAGCTAATTACTGAATTTAAACAATCATCAAGAGAAATATTCTTTTCACAATTCTTGGTAAGTTGATTTGTGGCAAGGACATTTAAACACTGATATGACTAGTGCTTCATCGTTTTGGTTGACCTTTCACCTTTCTGAAATTAGCAAATGATGACTGGATTAGTAAATATTTAATAGAAATTATTAATGAATTATTATTTTAATGACAGGTATATGCATGGCAGATTGCTGACCAGCTTCTGCAACAGAATCAGAGTTTAGAATCATGCTATTTTGCTGCTCAAACCATGAGGACAAAGGTAAATACACAACAAAATGCAGTTCTGTTTTTAATTCATTGGTCTGATTAGCAGGGTATGAAAAGGGAGCAAAGAAAGTATGCCATGCATGTTGTAAGAGGCTGCTTAGTATTTGCTGGGTTTTGGTGGACATCTCCATCACTAGAATGTCCAAGTGAACCCACAGATTCAGTGAAGTCAAGTGTGTTCAGCAAATTTGGTAGATAAACCATGATACAATACATTCTGCCCTGTGAATTAAGATAAAGGTATGTTCCAGGGCAGCAACATGCCGTTAGGAATAAAGATAAGTCTTCATGTAGTAAGTTGTTTAGTACATTACTAGGATATTTTAAAAGTAAAAGAAAACTGGCTTAAAAAACAAGGTTCTATTTATAAATAACACGGTCAGGATATCCGACAAGGTGGAGAGCACTGCCAGGATATCCAAGGTGGAGAGCACTGTCAGGATATCCGACAAGGTGGAGAGTGTCGCAGTAATTAAACTAAGAAGTGATAACAACTGTAATCAATTATTATTTTTGTTGGTAACAAATATTCTGATTCGTATTTGTTCTTGATAAAGATCCCTATTAGACTGTAACGTGGAAAAAGTTCTTGTTTTTTTGTGTGGTTATATCTCATTGATATTCGTTTTACTATTTGTTATTTATATTAGTTACCAGTCACAATAATACATTATCATAGTTGTTACGGTTCTCTAAAAAAAAAATTAAATATTCTGGCCATATCAAACAACATGACAGACTAGAAAATACCATAATGGAGGGGATGATACCAGGACAATGAAAAAGAAGTAAGACAGAAGAAGGTGAACAAAAGATATCATAGATCACCTGAACATGACACAGAAGAAGGAAGATTGGCTCAAGATCTACAGGAGTTTAAAAAGGCTGTGCTGACTGCTATATCTTGTCTAAGATATGCTACCTGATGATGATGTATTTAGCACATAAAAAAACTAAGAAACATGTACAGGTATTATGACATAATCAGTGAGCCAAAGCGAAAGATTATAAATATTGCTGAATCATTCCAGAAGAAATGACCAGATGCTATTTGTATGATTGCTTGACATATATACCCATTCAGATCGCATCACATCAATCTTTCCATCGTTTGATAATATGGTATTCTAATCATCTACATTTTATTTTTGCAGATCCAGTATGCTTTCCATGAGTTACCATCTGAATCCCACCTGGTAAGATCAGGCAGTGTGTTCAACAATGCATAAGAAAGTAGAAATAAAAAATGTTTATGTGTACAGTTCAGACACTAAGAAAGTAACAGTTAAGCATGGGTGTCTGTGGTCAGGTAGATAGTTACCCAGGCGGCTGCATAATGACTGTCACTAACTTTCAGACTGATAGACAGGGTCAGTGTGTCATATTATATACAAATTTGTTAGATCGGCTGCAAATTTATAAACTCCTCATTGACAATGATGCTAAAGTATTCATGTGTGGCAATCTCATCAAGATTATGTACAGACCCAATGGTTTCAACAAAATTCACAACTTCTACTCAAAAACTACATCACTCCGGCAAAATTCGCTATGTCACAATTAGTACCAAGAATTTCTTTCTCGTTGTCGAAAACATTAGGCCTTTCTAACAAAAAGCGTACCTGCCACTTTCCATGTTATATTTGATACGCAAATTTACGATGTAAATATGCAGAGAAAGTGAGAACTGCGACCTAAGCAAAGGTCATAGCCAGGTATTAACGTGGCGCAAAATAAAAATGTAATATTGAATGAAACGGGACAAGCAAAAAAAAGTGCCCGGTGGACCATTGTACCGGTCAGCACAATGCCATTCTTAAAAAAGTGCAGGTCTTCTGAAGTTGAGATTGTTTTCCATTATCTCTGATCAGGGGTAATTAAAATTCAGGAATTGTATTAGTAAAAAAAAATTGTAATGTTTTGCATATTTTGTTAATTTGTTTGCTGTAACAGGTATGTCAATGTCAAATGATTATGAAATGTTTCTCTTCCAGTCCCTTCGTGATTCCTTGCTTGGGCATGCATCAAAAATAGCACCAGGAACACCACCTGTTATTGTCACTCAGGTACAGTTTGTCATTGTCACGTAGGTAACATAGGTAATGTAAGTAGCATCACTCATTTACATAGATGTCAACTTATTTTCTCATAAATTCGCACGCATAAAAAATCTCACTTAATGTTATTTTTTTATTCCCCCCTCCCCAATATGAGTGTGTGAGATAAAAATGATCGCCTTAGTAATAAAGTAATAATTACCAGAAAATTTAACACCAATTGTCCTTCTTTTATTAAAAAAAAGTTGTTGAAACTCTTTGTGGGGGGGGGGGACAAAATCCATATTAATATTGATGTTAATAATCCGTGCTAGTTGACACTTATGCAGTTAAGATCTGTCATTGGCACTTATGTAAATCTGCCAATGTTAGCGGGTTAGTCATCCATCACCACCGATGTACATGTGCCTTTACTGCCAGATCAAAAGGAAGAACAGTACACAAAGCCAGTGGCACCTTTAGCGCAACAAGCTCTCTAACAATGGAAGTATTCACCGTAACGCAGGCACTTAACTCGCTGGAATCGCAAACCTATTCCCATACATGCATACTAAGTGACTCACTGAATATAATTCAGAAACTCATGATTCAAAAACAGGTGATGTACGTAGGGGATGGGTGGAGTCATTGGAGAGAGCTAAAATGCGGGAATCACTATGAGAACTCACGCTTATCATCGTCACGGCCGTGGGGGGGAGCGAACAGGCCAACCAATTAGCTAGCCTTGCTACCACAACAGATGGTCAGTCTATGGACTGAGCAGATATTCTCATTGCTCTTTGTGAGTCCTTACGATCAGAGGATTTTGAGATGAATGAGCATGAGTCAATATCGCGAGTGCGCAAATTAGGAGTGAGGATGGGCATGGCCTGAAGAGAACCCCTGACAAGGATTTAAAAAAGAGTAGTGAACCAACATATAACCGGAACCATCAGCTGTTATACCCTGAGAGATTTACTGAAGCGGAGATCTGAGCACCTATGGATGTGTCCAAAGAGAATAATCAACAGACCTATTACCTAGCCAGTCATTGACAGCCATAAAATATGATTATTGCACATTTCAAATCTGTTATTATCACTCAGGCAAAGTTCGATGTTGTCAGAATCATGGATGTATTGAAACTTGTGGACTGTGGGGTAAAAAAGAATCACCATTGATACCACCAAATGGTTGCAGGACTTTCTTGTGATTGGATGTCTGCATACACAATGGTGGAACATGACTGCTACACTCACATAAACACCCCTAGAATAATGTAATATTTTTACTGGTTTAACTCACAAATAATATAACTGATGTAAAAAAAAAAAAGAAATAACAGAAAACAAAGGAACAGGGACTCTCTCCACTTATGGTCCAAGTAAGGAACAAGGACTCTCTCCATGTATGATCCAAGTGAGGAACTAGGACTTTTTTCATGTATGGTCCAAATAAGGAACAAAAACTTTTTTCACGTATGGTCCAAGTGAGGAACAAGGACTTTTTCCACAGTCCAACTAAAGGAAGTCGTATCTATACAGGAAAATGGGATTGTGAAACCATCACTGTACTTTAATTTGTGTGTTTATTTTATTTGTATTTATTTCTCGGTAAATGTCCCAGTTGGACCATAATGTAGAAAAATTCTTATTGTTTTTATTTCTTTAATTTTTTTTTACAACAGTCCTATTATTTGTCAGTTATTAGTTAGACCAGCAACAACATTACATTATCCTAGTTACATAAAAACTCTTCTTAAAGCTGTGAATACCGCTGAGATGTAAAGCTGAGATTTAAAGTCTTCTGGGCATGAAAGAAAGCTCTGGATAAATACCCCTCATTGCATATAGGAGACAAGCCCCTTTATTGTAATTCTTGGAGATACAAACAAACAATCTTAACAAGTGTCTTATTTATAATCATTATTTTTTCCTCAGTTGTCCTTGGCCTTAGCAGACCTTGCCCTTCAGATGGCTACGTGGAAATCAGCTGTCGTTGACTTCATTGAGAGGTTAGAGTTACAGTTTCTTTCAATATATATCTCTGGAGCGTAAGCATATTAGAATTGACGTTTCACCAAAATCTCAGCTGGAATGATTACTTCTGTTTCCAGGCACGCTATAAGACATGGAGATCTGGAGAACAGTTACAACAGGCAAGATAAAAGCCAAGAGTGATCATAGATGATAGCGTGAGAAAATATTCGATAGTCGGCCATCGTGGCATGGCACAGAGTTAATAACGATCCTGATAAAAAATACTGGAAATAAATTTGTGAAGGTTCATGGTCGCCTACGTCATTTGGCATGTGATCTGATGAGGACTTCCAAGTTAAAATAATGAAGTTTTGCAAATCACCACTGGAAGCACACATGAATATAAACTCAAATCACCACTGGAAGCACACATGAATATAAACTCAAATCACACTGGAAGCACACATGAATATAAACTCAAATCACCACTGGAAGCACACATGAATATAAACTCAAATCACCACTGGAAGCACACATGAATATAAACTCAAATCACACTGGAAGCACACATGAATATAAACTCAAATCACACTGGAAGCACACATGAATATAAACTCAAATCACACTGGAAGCACACATGAATATAAACTCAAATCACCACTGGAAGCACACATGAATATAAACTCAAATCACCACTGGAAGCACACATGAATATAAACTCAGATCACCACTGGAAGCACACATGAATATAAACTCAAATCACCACTGGAAGCACACATGAATATAAACTCAAATCACCACTGGAAGCACACATGAATATAAACTCAAATCACACTGGAAGCACACATGAATATAAACTCAAATCACACTGGAAGCACACATGAATATAAACTCAAATCACACTGGAAGCACACATGAATATAAACTCAAATCACCACTGGAAGCACACATGAATATAAACTCAAATCACCACTGGAAGCACACATGAATATAAACTCAGATCACCACTGGAAGCACACATGAATATAAACTCAAATCACCACTGGAAGCACACATGAATATAAACTCAAATCACCACTGGAAGCACACATGAATATAAACTCAAATCACCACTGGAAGCACACATGAATATAAACTCAAATCACCACTGGAAGCACACATGAATATAAACTCAAATCACACTGGAAGCACACATGAATATAAACTCAAATCACACTGGAAGCACACATGAATATAAACTCAAATCACACTGGAAGCACACATGAATATAAACTCAAATCACCACTGGAAGCACACATGAATATAAACTCAAATCACCACTGGAAGCACACATGAATATAAACTCAGATCACCACTGGAAGCACACATGAATATAAACTCAAATCACCACTGGAAGCACACATGAATATAAACTCAGATCACCACTGGAAGCACACATGAATATAAACTCAAATCACCACTGGAAGCACACATGAATATAAACTCAAATCACCACTGGAAGCACACATGAATATAAACTCAAATCACACTGGAAGCACACATGAATATAAACTCAAATCACACTGGAAGCACACATGAATATAAACTCAAATCACCACTGGAAGCACACATGAATATAAACTCAAATCACACTGGAAGCACACATGAATATAAACTCAAATCACCACTGGAAGCACACATGAATATAAACTCAAATCACCACTGGAAGCACACATGAATATAAACTCAAATCACACTGGAAGCACACATGAATATAAACTCAAATCACACTGGAAGCACACATGAATATAAACTCAAATCACACTGGAAGCACACATGAATATAAACTCAAATCACACTGGAAGCACACATGAATATAAACTCAAATCACACTGGAAGCACACATGAATATAAACTCAAATCACACTGGAAGCACACATGAATATAAACTCAAATCAATGTTGCCAGCAATGGCTCTTTATCAAAAGCATACAGTTATGCATGACAATACAGCACAGCCTATATTACAATCGCAATACTAAATGGTATTTACTTTATATTAACCTTTAGCACTCTATGTTTACAATTACGTAATTTCTCTCCTTCAGCCTGATTATTTTTTGAAAATGTGTAATAGTTGGTTGCTGTTTTGAAAATGTGATTTGTTGTTAGAGATATTTAAATAATATTTGTACATATAAATAAAGAATTGAATTTTGCATATATTGGTGTAAGCTGTGTTTGTGTATGATATGAGATGTGTGAAAAAGGTCGTAAAGACGTTTTTTCACACGACAAATTTTAACGAGAAAAAAAATCTGACCTTTTTGGGGAAATTTCCTGGAGTGACATTAGTGTCATACAGACTGAATTCTACAGTATTTATGGTCAAATTGTCATAATTTTACTGAGGAAAATGAATAAACCTTATAGATTTGTCATAAAATTGTTCTCTAAAGCTAGATCTAGTCCAAAACTGAATCGCTTCAAAACAGTTAATGTTTGATGTCAAAATATATAAACCAGCATTATCTAACCTATTTTTGAGTGTGATATCAACTTACCACTCAAGAATTCATCATCCGAATCACAATGCTTAATGGTTTTACTGACATTACGATAAAACAAGTCTATAAAATCTGATTCACTTTCATGGTGCTGCTCTTGTTTGTAGATGTGCACAGATTGTGAAAATTTTGATATTTCACTGACATTCGGTGCATGTTGCCACTAACCTAGCAGAAAAAAGGAGGTCAAATTAAATAACTTGCCAGATTTCAAATAATCTGGTAATCAAAATTTTAAATATGTGGCTTCTTTTATTGATTAGCACCTAGCAACAGGGCTTTTTTGGGGCTTGTACACTCGACCACTGCTATCTTATACAGATTAAACTATTGTTGAACGCACTCCACTTGAGCGTGCTAAAGGTTAAAACACAAAATAGTGCAGACATCAGGCATGATGTTAATCACATCCTCCGTAGGTGTGTTGGTGCTGTTCATCTAACTAAAACATGTGTTTTCCAATACATCTCAATGGCATCAGAACGGGGTTCTTGATTAGAGTATTTATTATTTATTTGTATAGAAATAATTTGAGACTGTTGAATACAAATGTTAGCACCAGCGTACTGCAGAATACGAAAGGGGAATAAAGAACAGCAACAACACTGACCTACCATGCATGTCAAGGACATCAGAGGAGACTTATTGGAAGAGTCTAGTTCACTGGGAAGGGGTGTGGATTTGACAGACATATTACTTCTACATATTCATTCCCCCCTCCCCCCAAATTCAGAACAGGACATTTAGTACTAAAAAGCAAGTTAAATAATAAGTCTTGTATACTAAAGTTGCATTATACCAGACTATTATTATTCCATCACTGTGCTACCAGTGCCAAACCTGGACAATGACAGCACAAGGCAAAATAAAAATAGTGACAGCAGAAATGACATGTCTACGAAGAATACTCGGAGTGTCATTAAGAGATAGAATTAGAAATGATAACATCAGACAGATAACCAAAACAATATTAGTATTGGAACACATCAAGAGCCAAGACAACAGATCAAGTGATTTTCATACACTTCGACTACCAACAGATAGCATGCTACAGATGGTCATGACACATAGACATCATGGCTATGAAGCCAAAGACAGACCATGTAAAAGATGGATAATAGAAATCAAAGAGGCTATGGGAACAAGCTTACATATAGGACACAAGAAGGCCATCTCCAGAGAACTCTTCTACCCCTGATTCCGCAAGACAAACAATGGCCATGGCATATAGATAGATAGAAGCAAGTTAAAATTGTGGGTTTAAAAATACAATCCCCCATAATTTTTTTGTCAAAATAAGATTGCAAAATATGTCACAAAAGTGATTGTCTTCTTCGTACGTTCTCAAACTCCTGCAGATTAGCAGGATGTAGTCCGGAGAACAGAATGCGTTTTGTCATCGTTTACAGCATTGCTGCGATATCTGACACATCCGACTTCAGCATGGTTTTGGGTCACTGACCCTATATGGTATGGGACAGCCAACTCCATCCCATAACCTCCTTAGTCGCCTTTTACGACATGCGTGGAAGGTAAACAGTATTGCTATTCTTTGCTCCCCTTTCGGGCCCAGGCAACACACGGGCGACAAAAGTGATAAACTATTATTTATGTTTTAAAAATGCCCTCTCAAACATCCCCTTACTGATAGTGTATCTCCATCCCTGATAAAGCTAAAGGTTGTCCACAATACACTTTAGCAGAGATTGACAGTTGCAACCACTTGTTCCATTGAATACAAGAATGTTTAGTAATAATAGTATTAGTTCATGTATCAATAGTTGATGTATTAAATAAAGAAGGCATAATACATGCACACATACCTTGTTTATTGATGTAGTCTTCTCTTGACAGGTTCAGTAAAGAACATATGGGCTTTCTCCTGGAGCTTCTCACAGTTTTACCAGAAGAGGTCAGATTTTTATTTGCATAACTGGTTCACATTTTGAATGTTTAAATTTAGGTATATTGATTATGAATTCTCACTTACCGGAAATATCCATAGGTTCTTATATCTCCGGTTCAGTAAATATTTCATGGTGTAGCAGGTACTGGTCAGATCTCCTGTTCATTAAATATCTCATGGTGTAGCAGCTGATAGTCAGATCTCCTGTTCATTAAATCTCAGAGTTTAGCAGGTACTGGTCATATCTCCTGTTCAGTAAATCTCTCAGAGTTTAGCAGGTACTGGTCATATCTCCTGTTCATTAAATCTCTGAGTTTAGCAGGTACTGGTCATATCTCCTGTTCATTAAATCTCTGAGTTTAGCAGGTACTGGTCAGATCTCCTGTTCATTAAATCTCTCAGAGTGTAGCAGGTACTGGTCAGGTCTCCTGTTCATTAAATCTCTCATGGTGTAGCACCTGATGGTCAGATCCCCAATTCAGTAAATCTCTCATGGTGTAGCACCTGATGGTCAGATATCTCAGGGTGTAGTAGCTGCTAGTTCCAGTTGTGTTGGTTGAGTGTAGTTTTTGAAATTTCTGGTCAGGTTTTCTCTCAGTCAATCTTCACTCTCAGCTCATGTATTCTCAGTCAATCTTCACTCTCAGCTCATGTATTCTCAGTCAATCTTCACTCTCAGCTCATGTACTCTCAGTCAATCTTCACTCTCCAATGACTCCACTCATCACTTACACACTTCACCTGCTTTGACTTTCTTCTCTCCAATGACTCCACTCATCGCCTACACAACTTGTTTTTATCCTGGTAGACATGTTGCCGAGACCTGGAGGTGACCTTTCCTATAGAAGCATTGCTCTATAGGACATTAATTGTCAACTTATGTGGTCATTCTCAAATTTCTGCAGATTAATATGATGTCATCAAGAAAATGGAATGTGTTATATCATGTTTTAAAACTTTGCTGTGATATCTGCACCTTTCGGTCTGACTCGTCCGACGTAAGCATTTTTTCTGGATCACTTTGACCAAACATGGGATGGGGCAGCCAACTCCACCCCATAAGCTACTTTGTTGCCTCTTATGACATGCATAAAAGGTAAACAGTGTTGTTGATCTTTGCTCCCCTTTTGGGCCCTGCAACACACAGTTGCTGATGTACCAATGATTCTCAACCTTTGTGAGACCAGGGCTCTATCGCAGATTCTATATCCTCATAAATAACTTTACAATTCAAGTTTTCACGGGGGCATGTTGCCGAGGCTCAGCAGTTGAGAAAAACTACTTTGTAGGACATTGCTTGCAAATAATGTTAAATCTTCATGTACTACTTTCACACTACGCAACATATGGACGTCAAACACACTAAGAAACACCACAAAACTCAAGTTGTTTAACTCCAACATCATCCCTATTCTATCATATGGGTTCGAAAGTTGGAAAGCCACAAAAGCCACAGATAAAAGACTCGACTCCTTTGAAAACAAATGCCTACGTACCATTCTGAACGTTAAGTGGAGTGACTTTAAATCTAACACTACTATAAGAGAGGAAAGCAAACAAACCTATATATCTTCCTTCATTAGACAAAGGCGTTGGACTTACATCGGCCATGTTCTCAGAATGAACAGCCTAAGAATTCCCCAGCAATCACTATATTGGGTGCCACCTGGAGTAAGAAGAAGAGGGAGACCTAGAGAAACTCTATGAAGAACCATTAATAGAGAAGGCATGTCAATGAACCTAAACAACACACAACAATTGAAAGACCTGGCAACACAAAGACAGAAATGGAAGGCTATGGTTTCTGCCCTATGCGCCGCCTATGGCCCTGGAGGAACATAACATAACTACTTTCACACTACATAGCATGTCCCATGCCATGTGAACTGATGCTGCATACAAACTACGATGGATTTGACATTTGGAACTATGAGACTGGTGACTATTCCCCATTCTAGAACACAAGTTGATAGTGAAATATTGCGATAATGAGATTCCTGTATTGCAGGAAATAAGCCGACAAACGCAGAGTGATATTGTCCTCTTTGAAATGCATTCCACAGTGAAAATAGGACCACTAGCGCAGATGATTAGTGGAGATGGAAATAAGAAATAGAAATGGATTATGCTGAAGTCAAATGAGTCAAGCCGAAAGGTGCAAATAACTCAGTCTGACTGTAAACCTTGGCACAATGCATTCCATTCTCTGGATTACATCCTGGTAATCTGGAGAAGTTTGAGAACATATTCAGAAAAAGAAAATGGAGATTGATAGGGCACACCATCTGAAAGAATCCTGACTATAACTAGGCAGGCGTTTGACTGGAACCTTCAGGGAAAGGAGAGTTGGAAGACAGAAACACCTGGAGAAGAACAGTGGAGGGAAGGTCCAATTAAATGGGACCTTATTGGTGCAGTTGAAAAAGACAGTGCAGCACAGGAATTATTGGAGAGAGACCGCTTCAGTCCTATGATCCACAGGGATCTGAAAGAAAGAGAGGCAGATGATCTGTATCAGTACTCTAATTTTATCTATTTAAAAAAAATATCTGTTTTTATATTTATTTAAACAGATTAGTAGCCGCTCACTGCGTCTTGGAGCCAATCGTCGGAAGGAAATTACAGATGAATTGATTTCTGCTAGTACGATGGTCATTCAGCTCCTCACTCACGTGGTAAGTCTATATATAGCATGTTCTCTCACAAATGTTTGCAGTATTTTTACATACCATTACGTTCATAGATTATGGCAGATGTGAAACCGGTTAAACGGAGAATAGGAATGGCTAAAAGTACTTTTAATGACATACGCTAAAAACAAGTTAAAAAGCGAGAATTGTAAAATGCGACATCTATTCTATATTAATGTATGGCTCAGAAGCATGGGCAATAAACAAACAATTAGTAGACAGAATTGATACCTTTGAGATGTGGATATGTAGAAGAATATGTAGAACATCATGGAAAGAGAAGAAAACAAAGTGGTTCTAGTAACACTTCGTATGAAAAAAACTATTAAAGGAAATAAAGATGAATCAAATAAAATATTGTGGACACGTTAAAAGACATGAAACTTTGTTGAAGATCTTACTTGAAGGTAAAGTCAAAGGGAGACGGGCAAGAGGTAGGCAGAGAAACATCACAAGACGGACAGGTTACAGTCTAGCAGAGTACACCACCAAAGCAAGAGTCGGGATGTTGGAGGTCCATTACAGCTGACCTTCATTGTGGAGACAGCATGTGATTATTATTATTATTTCTGTGTTTACTCAGAACAGGACATAACAGACTAAACAGCCACTTAAATAGACTAATACTGGTTCCATTACCTCTTTGTCTATGCGGGCATGCAGCACAGGCCACTGAACATATCGTGGAAGACTAATACATTAAACCAGTTAAGAGAAGAGCACTGTGAAGAGATGGATATCCACAGAAAGCTGTATCGGAGCACCAAGAGACTTTCAAATACAGCAGCATTTATGAAGAAAACCGGACTTGCTGTGTAGACATGTCAAAATGCGAACGAGACGATTTCTGTCTTTGCACTGTAACAGATCTTTTATGTCCCAACAATTTGCTATATCTGCATAATTTTAACCTGTATTCAGCGTTGTATTTTTGGAATACTATGTTGCATCTTGTTTCAATTTGTGCGAGGTTAGCCTGGCTAATGTGCAGCTGCCAATGTGTTGCATGGGCATGAAAGGGAACAAGTTATAGTAGCTCCATCACCAGCCATACATGTCGCAACAGAAGAAAAAGGAGGATTGGGTCCTGTTGGCTGGCCCAAAGTTCAGTGTGACTCAACAGAGCAATGCTGGTTAGATGTTTATAGCTAGAAAATGCAATGACAGTTATACTCTGAACCTTGATGCAACACGTTATGTTCTGCCATCTACAGGATGCTAACTGGCAGAAATTTGAGAACACATGCAGAAACTGTGCAGCCTGTGACTAAGACTAACCTTTGAGACTGTAGGGCGTAGCTAGGCGTAGTTTATTATTCATATAATTTGCCCACTGTGACACTCTTCTTCCTTGTTCATTCTATCTTTTGTAACCCACTATTAATACTGGTCCCTATTAAGAACTACTGTTTAGTTGTTGGTTTAGATTCCAAGAATTATAAACAGTAGCGCTCTTTTATCCTTTTGTGTGCAGTGGGTAAGCTGCTCCAGAGTTGCCTTACATACCCAGAAGACTTCTCCTATCAGCTGTCTGAAATTTTTGAGAAATGGCATCCTACTTGCAGGAGGTAAAACATTGTATAATAATGCTGTGGGGCTTTGAGGCAAGGAAAGTCTCACCATATTAGACATGATCTATACTAAGGATATATTGAAAGACATTACACCTTGTTGAAGATCTTACTTGAAGGTAGATTTTGAGAGGAGGTGCACGAGAGGTAGGTATAGATAGAAGTGAGAGGGAAACATCATGAGATGGACAGGATTCAGTTTGACAGAGTGCACCACCAAAGCAAGGTTGGTTAGTTGCTAATCCATGGGTTCATGATGCCCTTTGACCCACTGTCATTGTGTGATATATGCATATGCTTGTACGCTATTGTTTTGTTCTGTAAAATTAAAAAATCGTGCACATGTGTGCCATATATCTAGCCTTGAAGGAGGAATAATTTTTCTGACATCCAGCACTGGACATTCAAAAGGTTGTTGTCAACAGTTTCATTAAAATGAATGCACAGCCAGCACCCTGGAGTGTTTTTGTGCTTAAATTCTGTTCATGTAATTGTTAAGTAGTATATGTTGCGAGTCTGTTGCAGATACGACATTTGATGATGATGATATTAGAATTTGACTGAAATGTGGTTGTTAATCTTCAGACTTTATCCATACATGACTTAAAACTTGTGATATGATATTTTGAGAGCTTTGGGGGCTCTTTTGCATTTGGCATAGTCATTTTAAATCAGCCCTGCCAGGCCAGTAAAAGTGGTTTTATTTAAGGTATTTTGTACACACCTCTCTAATTATCTAGCTCTGTAGCAGCACAGTGTGCACATCTGTGACGGCCAAGGTACTAGGTACAAATCCTACCGCTAGCTATTCTGCAACCGGAGACTGTTCACAAAGCAAAGACAAACTACTGAACATGAATACTGGCAATAAAATCACTGCAACCAAACATGCTTGGCTGATGACTACACCCAGAATAGAATATGCAACTAATCTTTTTATTTTTATTTTGGGTCTAATCAAGGCATACCATTTTCCTTTGATTTCCAGAACACGACAGCATCAGGTGACGAAGAGAGAGACCAACGAGCCAGAAGTAAGACTTACAAAGTGATGGGAAGCTGGTTCTCTGTGGGCGCAATACCACAGCAGTTCTTGTTGTCTACACAGCTTATGAATTACCCCTTCCTAACCCTGGTCAGAGGCTTTGCATTTTCTTTTATGTTATCATGTATTCTTGATGCGTATACCGCTGGGACTAAGTTAAGTGGTAAGAACTGCAGCAAAATTGTAATCCAACAGACAAAACTTGGAACAGGGTAATATGAAGTTTTGTTAGTCACTGGAACACACATAACACACACAAATCAATGTCTCAACTAAAAGGCCTTTATGTGAATATGGACAGTGCAGTTTCTCACGTATCATGTATTATGCTGAGTTCTAGATAATGCCTTTTGGTTGAAACATCAATTTGTGGATGCATTGTCATAGAGCTGTTAAAATTATCATGTGTGTTAAAGAGACTGCATATTAAGAGATGAAATGTGCAATAGCCTAAAAACTAATCATCATTCAATCCTGTGGCGTCATACAGCAAAAGCAGAGAAAATAAAATGATAGAGATCATATGTGTTATCAGTGATTTACTTAAGTTCAGGCTAAGTTTTGGGGTGACTAATTTTCCATTTGAGTTGGGATAATAAATGTCACCAGGATGAACTGTTCATTTCTCTTGCCTTATCACCAGCCTATTGAAAACCTTATGAATATCCTGGAACCATCAGCAATAGCTAACCATTCCAAACGATGATGCGGAGTTGTTTTTATTTATTTAGGGTAGAGAATGCTATCAGATGGAAGAAGTTCAACAGAGATCTTTTGCGTTCACTCTCAAATGATCAGCAAAAATGTTCGTGTGATCTGAGCCAGAGATGATTAAATATATTGTGCTGCTAATTTTACAGCAGTTCTTCATTGTTTGCGCCTTTTGGCACAGTAAATCTTATTTTGGCATGTTACAGATAAATAGTATAGGGCATGGAAAGGCAACATTACTAAAAAAAATGAAGAATATGCGGTGTAGTATGTCCCTATTACAGGGACTGTATTCAGAGCTACTGAGGGTAGCTCACTATCTTGTGTATTGGCTGCACATTTTGGTGATCCAATGTTCAATTCCCTGTTCAACTAGAAATATTTTAAAATCGTACGGTCAACACAGCCTAAGGGAATGGGTACCGGATCTTCTGGAAAAGTAAAGAAGGTGGCAGGTGTGATGATGACCATATCATTCCTTGCATGCTGTTGGTAAAAATGAAAAATACCAGATCTATCACTGTATTCCTCGAAATGGCTCAGGCGGGAATGAGGGAAACTTTTTTTTTAAAAATATGTCCCTTTCATTAGGGGTAAGGAGATCTTCAGGGCTACATAGCCTCCATTCAAACATGGATGCCAGTCTTGGACATTAAATAAACAGGACATTGGAAAATTAGAAGAAACAGAGATATGGTTCTATAGAGAAAATTAGAGGCAACAGAGATATGGTTCTATAGAAAAGTGCTGAGAGTATCACAGACAACTAGAAAATTAGAGGCAACAGAGATATGGTTCTATAGAAGAGTGCTGAGAGTATCACAGACAACTAGAAAATTAGAGGCAACAGAGATAGGTTCTATAGAAGAGTGCTGAGAGTATCACAGACAACTAGAAAATTAGAGGCAACAGAGATATGGTTCTATAGAAGAGTGCTGAGAGTATCATAAACTAGAAAAATTAATGAGGAGATGCTGAAAGAGTTTAAATATAAAACTGGTTATTTAATATCACAAAGAGACAACCTTTATTTTCTGAGCATGTTATGAGACAGAAAGAACATAGTTGCAATGGGCAAGAGAGATCGAGGATGACAGCGTGAGAAAATATTAGGTAGTCTAACATCGTGTCATGGGACAGAGTAAACAACAATCCTGATTAAAGATACTGGAAATAAAGTTTTGAAGATCCGTGATCGCCTGCATGACACCTGATGATGATAATGCTTATCTTCATAAATGCTTTTGCTGAAATTCAGTTTATTTATTAGACCATTTAAAAAAAAATCAGAATTGTGCTTGTTAAGTTGTGTATAATATTAGTGTGTTCATATTGTGTATATTGTTTTGAAGCTATTTTGTCCTGTCCGACCACCATATTTGTTACCAATAACACGACCCATTATCTATACTTGTTCATATAATGTCCATAGAAATAACACTGGAAGCAATGCTCTACAAACCTCTCTGTATGAGCTACAATAGATAGTGAGGTATACTAGTTAAAAATTAGCAGACACTAACAACATTTGAAACAAACAAATTAAATTTTAAGTAGGAAGCCAGAGGACAATATTTAAAAATTCTTGAGACTAACGGGAATTGAACCAGTCCGTTCAACGGCACCAAATCGCCTAGCAACAATTGCACGCGCGTTCTTCCGTACTTGACCAACCGTATCTCCAAAAAAAAGATGCGATTTCATCAAGCCATTCAAACCGTGCACACAAAGCCACCCGAACGGACTTATCGAGACAAGGACCATTACAACAACAACAAACATCCTGTACAGGTATTGAAATATCCTCAGTAACAACAAACATATAACATAATATCCGTATTAGTTATACAAGGGCCGATAGGTCTTCTTGTAAACATGGATAAACATATATAGAGAATACAAAATAATTGAAACAAACAGAGAAGTTGGTAAAATCCATCTGCACTGAGAGTTAAAGAGAAATTTGTTACTGTTTCAGGCTGATGTACATTGTCCTGCATTTCTCCATGAGTCGGCCACAGATTGCATTTGCTCAGCTTTATATTGCTCAGAGGTATTTCATGTGTCCACATTCTGTTGTGTCCATTATGTCTGATGTTTCATTATTATAAGAATAATAATAAAACCCATAATTTGCTATAATAATAGCCGTCCATCGCAGGTAATAATGAAAACATGCAGGCTTGTTTTGTTGTATCTCTCTGGTGTGAGTGTAGAGATGGCTGAAAAGTCCAATCCTGGCACAGAATCCTCTGCCACATTTGAGACATGCATGATCAGAATTTGGCGTCTGTGTGTTTATTGTTTTGTCTTTTCAGGTTCAGGAAGCATGGTTTCTCCATTTTCTCGGCGATGCAAGCTTTGCTGGTGTTGATTTTGCACCTTTGCCATAACTCATTACGGCAGTAGAGGCATCACATTGAAGCCATCAGCATAGAAAGTCTGCCAAACATCCATATCATGTCATACGGACAAGTATGGAAAAATCATGCCATAACCACCCCTTGATATTATGACTCCAATATTTTATTCCCACCTCTTCTCCTTCAGTCCTGAACTGTTCTCTACAAGATAATCTTTGAAGGCAGATGGTATCTCATTACACGCCCAAACCACACAAGGTTACATTTCACGACTGTCAACAATACTTCCTGGCAACCTGCAAGTCTGTGGATAAATACATCTGTTTTATATGTTCTTTGAAATAAATTCATAATATACATCTGTAACACTTGTATAGAAATGGTTAAATCCTTCTTTCTGTATCTGGAGTGAAATTCCAGCTTTCACATCCATACAAAATAATAGATATTACTAGTGATTTGTATAGATTGATCTTGATAGAGGTATTGATTTTGCTTTTACTGAGCAATGTTCAACCTTGACAGTTACGCTAGAGACTATTGGTTGTACTAGATTGCTTGAAAGGGGAGCAAAGAATAGCAACACTGTAACCTTCCATATTTGTCATAGGAGGTGACTTTCTATTTGGGGATGGAATTGGCTGTCTAGTTCCAAAGATCAAAGTGAGCCAACATGAAATTAGTTGCTAAGCTGAAAGGAACAGTTATCACAACCAAACTGTAAACCACGATATAGCATTCTGTTCTCCAGATAGACTACATTCTGCTCTCAAGACTAAATTTTGCTGGGCACACAAGTGAGACATAAATTTCAACACTAATTGAAAAGCAATGGCATATACAGGAAGTTTCTTTTTTTAAGATTCTATGTATTTCACAGAGCATTGATATTTTAAAGTTTCCAATGGCTTGAAGTGTAGAGTTTGGTGCACTGGAGTAAGCAATCAGGGATGTTGTATTCATTGATGGATATGTACGTCGTGGTGATAAATTCATACTGGTTGTTTTAGCTATTTCTGGTGAAATGGACATCACTGAACATAGTGGAGCAATACGAGCCATCAGTGTGAGAATGTGGCCATACAGTCACTCTAAAGTGGCCTTTCCAATCTTCACCTTCTAGGGCCGTTATCATGTTTGATACATTTAATACTTCAAAAATTCAAAACAATCAGTATTAGTGAATGATGTCTACAACTTTCAACCTCAAGAGCATCATGTGAATCTGCTGCCCCAGACATGCTGGTGCTAGTGGTAATAAGATAACACAAGTGCATCAAAGGCACCAATAGTTGGTGAGTTGAGGACGGATAGAGATGTGTTGACGTTGCTTGAGGATTGACTGTTGGATGTGAACACTGCCATTGAAGATGAATCCATTTGAATCTGAATTGGGAGAAAAAACTAGCAACTGTTTACCCTCCATGCATGTCATAAGAGGTGACTTAGGAGGTTGTGGGGTGAAAGTGACTGTTCCATCCCATATAGGGTCAAAGTGACCAGAAGCTGTGCTGACGTTAAATGTGTCAGGCAGAAAGGTGCATATATTGCAGCAAAGCTGGTAACCATGATGCATTCCATTCTCCGAACTACATCCTGCTAATGTGCAGGAGTCTGAGAACAGACACAAAAGAAATGAATTTATTCAGTAATTGGGAGAATTGGTTAATCATGAGACTCAAATAAAACTGGGCTCCTGCGTGGTAGAGGGAGGATTGTGTTTAACCAGAAAACCACAGGAACTATAATCATTTGTTGCTGGGGCCTGCACTGGGAGCAAGAAAATAGCATTGCTGTCAAGTACCACATATCATAGGAGGCGACTAAAGTGGTTTTTGTGGTGGGGGTTGGCTGCCCTGTCCCGTTGAGGGTCAAAGTGGTTCTAAAGTCAGGTATGTCTGGTCAAAAGTATAGATATCGCATCCAAGAAGTAAACATGCCAGAACTCAAACTTTCTCTGGACCACATCCTGATAATCTGCAGGAGTTTGAGAAAAAATGCAGAAGAAGAATAAGAAACATGCATAACACTTCAACATCTGCTTGGGAAAACTGGGCACCTTTTGGGTCGCCCAGAATGTAATGATGTCAGCTAATAAACAGTTATAGTGTTTTTAATGAGAATGATGTCTCCCTCTCTCTGCAGGACTTGGAGCATTACCAGGAATTATCACATAAACTATTTCAAGGTGTAATGACACTAGTGCCAGCCTACCACCAAGCTGATAAGAATGAAGAATCTGACAAGTAAGCAAGTCAACATTTCTGATTTTATTACTTTTTTTGTTGTCAAATTGTATTCTGAGGTGTCCGATTTTTAGCATTTTATCTTGATAATGTTGATGAAATAATCCCTTTAGCTGTGAGCAGGTAGCTCTTAACTGCCGACAGATTTCTCACAAGTGCACACGTTGTGTAACTGTTTCTCACAAAAGCACAAGTTCTGCGTAACTGAAGCGACACTCAGACTCATATACAGCTGTCTTAAAGTATGGTTTTGTAAGACATGGTTAGTCCCTGAAAGAATTCATTCCAGTATCCCAGGATTTCTATGTCCTACCAGGGGCAGTGTACGCACTTCTGAGCCAAATATCTTATCATTCTTCTGTCAGGTTTGTTGACCCATCAGCAGTGATCACACATCTAGCATTCTCCGCTGTCTAGGAGTCCACCACGAAAGGATCAATGTGCAGCTAACCTGCATCTGTGTCTTCTATCAAATCATCCATGAGAAGTCATTCTCATGGATGATTTCATAGAAGATAACAGTAAGAAATTGAGACAAAATGCGGCAATAATTTTTTACATGTGAGGTTGTCAACATATCATATCCTCCAGCTCTCCTTAGTCTCCTCCAATGATATTCCTGGAAAGAAAGTGGTTCTATTTGCACTCTGAGCTAGATGTCCAGACCCCAGGTTGCCACGCTAATCTGCAGGATGTAGCAGTATTTCCTTCACATTTGTCTTAAAGATCCTTTGGTGTGTAGATTTTTATCCTTCACTCTCTAAGTGGTTTCTATAAGCAAAAATGCTGTTCCAGCTTTGACCATCTTGGCTTTAATGTCTTTCTCTGTCCCTGTTTTGTCAACGATTCTGCCCGGGTTAGTAAAATGCCCCCCCCCCCTCTTCAATCATGTTTATCAGATATTGTTTTTACATATGGTTCTCATGGGTGCTGTTGCATCTTATTGTTGTCTATATTGATATTCATAGTCCTTATGTGCTGATTTTCTGAGTACGGTATATGTAGTGTTTCTTGCATTTGATTGTGTATGTCCATAGTTTTCTTTGTCTTCCTCTGCTTCTTTCACATTCAACTATTCCCTTCTTCAGGATTGTTTTGATAGAAATGTACCTGCTTACATGTCAAAACCATCATGTTTTTATTAATTTAAGGTAAAAGTAGGTCACATGGTAGCAAGTTGCCATCGGGGATGAAGATAACTCTTTGTGTACTAAGCTGTAGCAACTATTAGGTGGAGTGACCAGTTCCCTTCCTTGCTATATTTACCTTCCCACACTCATGCACCAGATACCCTTTTACAGCTGGGTCAACTGGAGGAGTGGAAAGAAATTGCGACCCAGTTTTTTTGTTTTTTTCCAGGCATTTGAACCTGGCATTCTGTAACCCGTTGATAGTAAGCAAACTCTCAAAACATGCTGCACAAGATAGAAAAGTTCATGCTGAAAAAATAATGGTGGGACTTACTGAACAACTCAATTGTCCAGTGCATTACATTGATATACTGCCCTGGTCATGCTGGGGTCAGAGGAAACGAGAGAGCCGACTTGTTAGCAGGCAATGCAGTGATAGACGGCACATTGCTGAGAAGAGATAAAGCAGACTTGATGAAGGCAGTAATAAATTCATTTCAAGATGAAGATGATATCAATATTGCTGAGTACATACACATACAGAGAATGTTAGAAATTGGTATATCTAAAGGGGAAGGTAGGAAAAGTAAATCTTTTGGAAGGCCTGAAGATCATGCAGTGAACACCTGACCTTACCAGGAGTCTACATACACTGAGATGGTTGCTGGAGGGAAGCACATATGGGAATGCCCCACGTGCATGTGAAGATAGTTTCTAATCAAGAATCAAGTAAGTAAGCTCACTATCAGCTGAGTTACCATGCTCTATTCTGTTCATTATTTTAGTGTTTTCTAGCATGTTTATTTCTGTAGATTTGTTTCATGCTTGTTTCAATCTTGTATTCTGCAACAGGTGCCTCAACTACTGCAGGGTATTCACTGAGCTCAGCGAGTCTCTGTTTCAGATATTACTGAGAACACCAAATCAGGTTAGTTAACATAACTATCCACAGTCTGTTTCAGTTAACATAACTATCCACAGTCTGTTTCAGTTAACATAACTATCCACAGTCTGTTTCAGTTAACATAACTATCCACAGTCTGTTTCAGTTAACATAACTATCCAATCTGTTCAAGCATTCCAGTTAACATAACTATCCACAGTCTGTTTCAGTTAACATAACTATCCACAGTCTGTTTCAGTTAACATAACTATCCACAGTCTGTTTCAGTTAACATAACTATCCACAGTCTGTTTCAGTTAACATAACTATCCACAGTCTGTTTCAGTTAACATAACTATCCACAGTCTGTTTCAGTTAACATAACTATCCACAGTCTGTTCAATCATTTCAGTTAACATAACTATCCAATCTGTTCAAGCATTCCAGTTAACATAACTATCCAATCTGTTCAAGCATTCCAGTTAACATAACTATCCAATCTGTTCAAGCATTCCAGTTAACATAACTATCCAATCTGTTCAAGCATTCCAGTTAACATAACTATCCAGTCTGTTCAAGCATTCCAGTTAACATAACTATCCAGTCTGTTCAAGCATTCCAGTTAACATATCAAACATTTGTACTGACATCAAACATTAGTACTGACATATCAAATGTTTGTACTGACATATCACACATTTGTGCTGACATATCAAATGTTTGTACTTACATATCAAATGTTTGTACTGACATATCACTATGTGACATATGTTGACATCTACTAGTACTGTACCACTTTTGGATTGTGACAGCTTTACCTGAACCATGAACTCGTATTATTTGTGATGACCGAAAAGCTCTGATATAATCAAATTGGACTCGCATCCACAGTTGAAAAGAGTGCACCCTCACCACATGTGGTACATATTACGAAGAAGCCATTGTTTTGAGAATGGAAATTTATTGTTCATCCATCACATCATGATGATGACCATTTGTTTCATCCACTTTTGAAAGTTATGTCCTTGATTAAGAGTTTGTAGATGGGTAATAAGGCTATTCTGACAACAAATGTCCGTGGACAGTTTGGGCATGGGATGACCACTGTATTTGGTCTGCACTTGACTTTCTCACTACTCCGCTGTTGTGCTGCTGTATTTTTTTCTGTATTCACAAATATGTGTCTTTTTTTGACTGTAGAGCGATATATATATATATATATATATATATATATATATATATATATATATATATATATATATATATATATATATATATATATATGAATGGAATTGGGGAGCAAAGAATAGCAACACTCTTTACCTTCCATGCTTGTTTTAAGAGGCAACTAAAAAGGTTATGGGGGTGGAGTTGGCTATCCCATATAAAGTCAGTGACCTAGAAGCATGGTGAAAGCCATCATCAAAGCAGGTTATGGTGTCTATATAGAATATCCAGACAAAACATCTGATTTGTTCGATGCCTGTGGGGAGATATTTTCTAACTATGAAGCTGAAATAACAGCACTAGAAATTGCCTTGTACCACCTGAAGACCATATTTGATGCCTTCTCATCAAAAGTCCAAAACATTGTTATTTTTACAGACTCTATGTCTGCTCTCCAAGCATTGGAATGTGATGGACATTGTAAACCCAAGCTAGCTGAAATATTCCACCATGCAAACCAGCTGCTCACATCTTATGATGTCAACATTGTTATACAGTGGATTCCTGGCCACTCAAACACACCTGGTAATGATAAGGCAGACAGACTAGCAAAGAGGGGAACACGACAAGAACAGCCTTATACAGAAACAACAATGCACACAGTTAAAATGATTCTGAAATCTGTGAACAAAGAAAATTGGATGAACAGATGGGCCATGGGAAACACTGGGAGGGAAATCTATAAATATATGACCAGCCCAAATCCTAAAGACAATATCAACCTCCTGGAAAGAAAAGACCAGAGTGTCATATTCCGACTGCGCACACAACATGTACAGCTTAACAATCACCTGAACAGAATACAACCACAACACACTCCAGGGTGCCGGCTGTGCACTCATCCATATGAAACTGTTGACCACCACCTTTTTGAATGTCCAGCGCTGGATGACATCAGGAAAATGCTTAACCCTCTAGGGCCAGATAAATGAAACACATTATATGGAACAAAACAACAACTCACAAACACATGCATATATCACACAATGGCATTGGGTCAAAGGGCATGAGCCCAAGAACCGCTGGATCAGCAACCAACCAGAAGCGTGGTGATGTTGGATGTGTCATGCCAAAAGATGCAGATATCGCAGCAAAGCTGTAAACCATGACAACGCATTCCGTTCTCCTGACAATGCCCTGTTAATCAGCAGGAGTTTGAGAATGAACGCAGAATAAATAATTATATTTAATTGTGCCAGATTAAAGGGAAAGTACTCCCATGTTTTCCCCTGCCACAATGTTCTAGTAATCTTCCCCTACTTATCATGCTCTTCAGTTTGCATGTCATTGAGATATGCTTAATTTGTTTTTTTTCTCCTGATATGAAAAATCCACACCAAACAAGTGTTCGGTTAGAAACTTCAGATAGATAGATAAATACAGGGATGGATGGATTGGAGGGAGAGATTGTACATTCATTCCCATGGACATTTCTTTCTGTTTTAAAATTACTGGCTTTGAATGCTTAATCTCTACTGAAAGTTGGATATGATTAGCCCTAATTATTTTTGTTTGTTGTGCAGGGTCTTGGAACATTTCAGTTACTTGATCTTCTTCTGATGTGTGTTGGGCACCATCTCTACGAGGTAACATTGTTTATTAACATGTTTTTAAATGTCAGTAATTAGATGTTTCTACTATTTTGTATAGTGTATTGATATGAATGAAGATATTTAGATATTTCTAACAATGTACGAACATATAGGCTAGCATCTATGATTGGGAAGTTGTACATGGGATGATGAATTTATTTATGCTACTACAACTGTGTCAATCGATAATGGGAAGAGCCGCGGTAAAACTGTTTGCCAATGGCTATTAATATAAAAAAAACAAGAGAGTAAAAGGATTGAAGATTGTGTTCATTACCTCATCTACTCCTGTCCTCTCAACGAAGCAACATGCTACCTTCCAAGAGTACTTTTTCTTCTACTTTATTATGAGACTAAATATAGATAGAACATGTTTGTATGTGTATAATATGTGTGTGGGTGTGTGTGTGTCTATATATATATATATATATATATATAGATATATAGATATATAGATATATCTATCTATTCACTAAACCGTTTGTTACCTTTCATCATCAGGGGTAGAAGAGTTTTTTGTATATAAGGCATTGGGCATACACCGGTCACACACTCAGAATGAATGAAGACAGAATACCACATCAAGTCTTTACGTGGTCGCTGAGTGATAGGAAAAAGGGGTAGACCAAAAAACAACACTGAAAAGAACTATCAAAATAGAAATCACAACAGCTGGTATGAAAACGAACAATCTGCAACAAATGGATGTTGATCAACAAGCATTCATGGAGAGCTATGACATCTGCCCTATGTGCCAAGTTAGGCACAAGAGGAAAATGATGCCTTATGTGCCAAGTTAGGCACAAGAGGAAAATGATGATGTATGTATGTATATAATGTACAATTATTGGACATGAAAGCGGAGCTAAGAATAACAACAGTGTTACTTGCCAAGCATGCAGTAATAGTTAACTAAGGAGGTTTTTGTGTTGGAGTTGGCTATTCCCATACAGAATCAATGACCCAGAAACCATACTGAAGTCTGATGTCAGGCCCAAAGATACAAATATCACAGCTGTGCTGTAAAATATGACACAATGCAATCCATTCTTCAGCTTATATCCTGCTGATCTGCAGGAGTTTGTGAACAAATGTAAAAGAATATAGTTAATGTATTCCAAATATTGTTCTATCTAAATTGGTAACGTATCCTATTCAGGACATGGTCATCAACCCAGCAGTTTTTGGCTGTAGTGATTTTCTAGGCAATATAAATACATTCAGTAGTTTACCATTGCTTTATGAACGGTTCATGTGTACAATTGTCTATAGAGGGATTCGAACTAGGTGCCGTAACCATCACAGATTAGCTCTCTGTTCTCTCTACTCATGCATCATTTTTATCTACTTGTTGTATGTTCTTTGCTTGATAATCTATGAATTTTTCATCTGTGAGCCTACATTATTGTGTTACCACTTTCTCTCTTCAGGTTGGGGAGATAACTTTTAACTTCTGGTACCGGTTATCTGAAGATCTGTACCAGCGTGACAACCAGGAACATACAGATTTGTTCAAGCCTTACATTCAGAACTTGATCCTGTCTCTCTGTGAGCACTGTCAGATGGATGAGGACCATGTGAGTTAGTATTTGTTTAAACAGAAGGTGTAATATACCAGGTAGCTTCAAACAGTTTCTGAAATAGTAAATAGTCGAACTAGTGTTTGAATGAAAGATGATGCTATGGAGATTATATGTTTAGAAGTTGGTCATGACAGATGTGACAGTGACATGACGGATCTGAGTCATATACTATCAAAGAGAAGATATAGCAGTGTTTGATGACAGGACATGATGGGTGTAACAATGACATGACTGATGTGACAGTGACATGGCAGATGTGACAGTCATATACTTTTAACGAGAAGATATAGCAGTGCTTTGATGACAGGATGTGACAGTGACATGATGGATGTGACAGTCATATACAATCAAAGAGAAGATATAGCAGTGCTTTGATGAAAGGATGTGACAGTGACATGACGGATGTGACAGTCATATACTATTGAAGAGAAGATATAGCAGTACTTGAGGACAGGATGTGACAGTGACATGACGGATGTGACAGTGACATGACGGATGTGACATTCATATACTATTGAAGAGAAGATATAGAAGTATCTCACAAAGCACAATGTGATGACCTTGGAACAGCCTTCATGTTCTCTCGACCTTGCTCCTGCTAATTTCTTATGTATTCCAGTGACTGATATTGGCACTGGAAGAACAACGATTTGAGGATGCAGATTCCGTTATCAGAAATGCGACAAGACGCGTTAAAGAATGGATTCCACAAATGTTTCCAGGAGCTGTGTGCATGTTGACAAAAGTGTGTAGCTGATGAAGGAACGACTTTGAAAGAAATGTAGTGTAGATAATTCTATTGTTACTTATTTCTATATAATACACTAATTCCTGGTACTTTTTGAAGGTATCCCTTATTATCATAATCCTACAGGCTAATGAAGTTTTAGAGACCTAACAGTATTTGTGTTGCAGTGTTCCCATCTCAATATTTTCTATTTGATATGTTGCAGTGTTCCCACCTCAATATTTTCTAAATATTTTCTATTTGCTAGCAGCACATACTGGATAAACTTCTGGTAAAATGGTACGAAGTGACAGCGGTGTTATTTCTTGTGACCACAAAAGGAAGTCCAATTCAATGTTTCAGGACTATTCACATGAAATATGTGGTTTATTTCTGTATGTGTTAGTTAGAGATTGCGTGTAGCCATGGGAATTTCATGATGCAACACTGAGACAGGATTAGCAAACCATCAGTGAGAGCACAATGACTTGTAGTAAAATGGGGGAGAGTTTTCTAAAGACGACTACTAGCCCTAACATGTGTGCAGACACTGATCATAAGGCAGTAATAACAGTCAAAACAAACAGAATGAAAAATAATAAGCACAAGAAAAGCACCAAGTGCAACTATATATACAGAAATTGGAAGAAGTAAACATGTGCGAAATATATATCCAGGAAATTATATATATCTGCTGACCAGTAGACCTGTGTTTCGAATTCACTTGTTATTTATTGTTTGAAATAACAATTGCTCCCGTGGTTCACCCAGCTACTATGAAGTATGGTACCAGAGATCATGCTCTGGAGAGGTCGAGGAATTGCTACTGAGTAGTACAGTAGGCGACGTCAGGCTGTTTCTGGTCAACCACTGACTAAAGCAGGTGAACACTTACAAGAAACTGTTCTGACGCCTATGCATAACTCATATTAACTTAACCTTTACCTATGGTATGAATCTCATATTCCAGGGATGAAATATAACAATGTTTAATGGAGGTAATTCAATGACATTATTTTATCATTGTAGCATATACTATTTAGCATGTAGCCATAGATCCATTTTTTGGCTATTCGAAGTGTCTTGGCAATATACATGTTCAGTAGTTTGAAATTGCTTTCTAAATGGTCTGCATGCACAATTACCTGTGGTGGGATTCGAAAACCAGGTACCTTGGCAGTCACAGATGCTTCAGTACCATACCATGCTGCCGCAGAGCCAGACAGAAAGAACCTGACTAGAAGACTTATTTTATCATAGACCATGGGTATATATACGATTGCTTTAATTCTGAGATAACTTGTGTGTCTTACAGGAAGGGGTCCCCGATGAATCTGGAGATTTTGGTGACTTTCGGGTACGGGTGTCAGAGCTCATCAAAGATGTTGTCTTCATAGCCGGGTCTTCTTCTTGTTTTATGCAGGTTAGCATTATATGAGGTTGTCATTAACGAAAATTCAACCTCAAATTTTGAAATGTGTTAACGAGTTACAACATCACTCATTGCATTAAATATGTCACAAGTTAAAATTATATTGAATTCTATTAGCCTGAAAAATCTCGACACGGAGGGAATTATATATGTTTATCTATTTTCAACATGATTTTTAAAAAAAAACACCATTTTTAACCCTTTAGTTGCTTTGATGAGTTAACTTTTTTTGTGTTATTTATTCTCTCATTGCAAAAAATAATTTCACTTTAAAATCACCAAATATGATATATATATATATATATCATAGCGTCAAACACACACAATATGTGATATATATTTTCTGGTGTCAATAAAAAGACAGTACTGTCATCAAATATATATTATTTGTGTATGACTAGAGAAAGATTCAGTAAAGGGTGAAAGTCATTGGGGAAAGAGTTTAGCAAAAAAGGGTTAAAAGGCCCATTTTACATTATCGGTCTCACTTTCCTTCTATAAAAAGAGTTGTGACCAGAAAACGTTTGGGAACCACTGGCTGGTTGATGCTGTGCGCTATTCTACTGTTTATTTCCAGTTTTTGTTCAGATGTTAATACCCATATTGTCGCTGATCTGTTAGCATTTTGTGATCTCTTTAGATTGTTTCTCTCATTAGCATGCTATCACTTGTGTAGTCAAAGTGGATTTCAGCACACTAACATACAAGGAAATGAGGAGGAAAATAACGGGTTAAAGAGGGTATAAACATGCCCAAAATATTCATGCCACACATTAAGCAATTGATGCTATCAAAACATAGCTGCAATGAAAAATGGTTCTATCTATCTATCCTATACGCTGTGGCCCTTATTTGCTTTGCGGCATCAGGGGTGGAAGAGTTCTCTGGAGATGGCCTTCTTGTGCACTGTTTGTAAGCTTGTTCCTGTGGCTTCTTTGATTTCTGCGATCTATCTTTTACATGGTCTGCCTCTGGTTTTATAACCGTTAGGTCTAGGAGTCATGGCCATTTGTGGTATGCTATATCTTTCGGCCAGCCTAGAAGGTACACGTTTTATAGTAATTAATCTGACCACATCTGCACACCGGTACGATGCCATGATGGTGAATTGATTTATAGACCTTTCTTTCATCGTATTTTAAATAAAATAACATTGAATCGTGGCTTGAATCATGAATTATTTAGTTTCACAGCAGTGAATATACAGAATGCCGTGTTGGTTTGGGAACTTGTAGATGTTTGATATCGAATATGTTGAAGTGGTACCAAAAATGACTGATTTTTTTCTCAGATCTTTTTACTAATTTTATTTCTCTTTATTTGTTATAAAGTATATGTTTTTTTGTGAAAAACATCTTTACCACTTTCTCATACGTCTGGTATCACACACACACGTACAGAAATTACACCAATATATGCAGAATTCAATTCTTTATTTATATGTGTAAAAATTATTTAAATGTCTCTAACAACCAAAAAATTATATTTTCAAAAGTCACCATCAATAATGCAAATTCTCAAAAAAGAATCCGGTAGCAGGAAGACATTTTGTATTTTTTAATTAGGCTTGCTAAAGGTTAACCATTTAGAAACCGAAACAACGCTGTGACAGATCTAGCAAATCGACAGCGATGAAACACACTGCTCATAGAAAATGAAGAGTGCTCGACTAAAGAGCAAACGACTAAATTGTCTAAAAACATTCATTTGTCTAAAAATTAGTTCTGGTTCATCAATGCTTATGTCAGATGTGTCAGGACATGGTGCTGTAATGTTCATCCACGCCTAAGTCGGATGTGTCAGGCCAAAAGACACAGATATCGCAACTAAGCTGTGAACAATGACATTGCATTCCATTCTTCATGCTATAGTCTGTAGGAGTGCGTGTAAAAGAACAGCTTCACATAATGAGTTAGTTAATGAAGTCCCAAATACATTCTTTACTGTTTTTTTAATTTTTTGTCAATAATTCTGTTAGCTAGCATATTTGTTTGTTGTCTACTGACATTTGAGTATTCATAGCATGGAAATGCCTTAGACTAAGGGAGTAAACCTCAACAGAAAATCTGGAGAGAACCTAAGGCAGTCTTTGTATTCAATCATCTTCTTGTATCTCCTGCAATTCTGTTTGTTTTCTAGCATATTGGCATTGCCTTTCCTTTGGAAATAATCAACAGAGCCGAGAGGGGGTTAGGGCAAGGCACTTTTCCCCCTAAAACCTGCATAGGCAGTCATGTGTGAATGTAGGAATTATACGTCTCTGCAATTTGACTAGTTTGAGGGTCTAATAGTCCAGTTGAAATTTTACACTGGCTTGCTTCCTGACCGTCTATAAAAATGCAAATGGTCATCTCTTCGTATATTCAGGTATTAGCTTTGGTTGCTTATGATGTTGAGTTTGATCCAATTTCTCTTTCAGATGTTTGAGATTCTGAAATCTCCAAAGTCACCATCTTGGTGTGTAGCAGAAGCAGCATTATTTGTGATGACAGCTGTGGCGAAAAATATTTTACCGTGAGTTCTGACATTAAAATTTTTTAAATCTTAGAAACATTCACAGAACATACAGTCTGTGTTTTATGCTTTTCTGATCATGTCTTGTCTGTGTTTGACTTCTCTCATTACAATATCTTTTGTGTGTTTGTGCCTTCTCTTATTACAATATCTAAACTTTAGTGTCTATGTTTACATTTTTGTTCTTAAAGATATATCATCTGTCCTAGGATCATATGTTTTTTTTGCATCTATTTTGTATCTCTTTACTGTTTTTTCCCTTCACTCGATCATTATATCTCCTAATTTCCTAAGTGAATTCCTTTACCTGTTTCAGGTGTTGATTATCGATGGAGATAGTGATATTTCATTCTTTTTTTGCTATTGCCATTATTTCTGTTTTTTTTCTATATTAATCTTCATATTGAACCAGCAAGTAAATGGCATATAATGTGAAGAAGAAAGTGCATTTGAAGGCATGAAATAGGGAAGCTCAGATGGAAGTCTCTCTTATCTGTTACAGAAATCTAAATCACATCTTGTCTGCATTTGAGGATTCTCTTATCTGTTACAGAAATCTAAATCACATCTTGTCTGCATTTGAGGATTCTCTTATCACCATATCTTTATCTATTTAAATATGGTCTTCCAGTAAAATGGCATGTGATAACAGCTGTGTTTTTCTGTAGTTATTTCATTGTGTGAGTTTTGGTGAGTAGTTTGGCACCACCTTATTAAAACAATCATTCTGAACTGTCATTTTTAGACTAACTCTTTCCGGACCAATCGCCAGTATACTGGCTTTATACTATGGGTCTACAGGACCAATCGCCAGTATACTGGCTTTGATTTGATATTTTATTACTTCACAGGGCTAATTCATATTCTGTATCCATTCCCCTTTCCAATGATATATTACACATACACTATCAATATTAGTATGTCAAGTGATACAATAAAAAACACATATAAGGAAATTTTATAAAATTAATTTGGTCCAAACCTAAACATAATCAAGTCCTGAAAGAGTTAAGTATATTAAGACATTGAATTTTTAAGTGAATTAATGATTGGATATTAGAAACATGGACAATAAAATAACAATTAGAAGACAGAATTGATACCTTTGAGATGTGGATATATAGAGGAATATCATGGAAAGAGAAAACAAAGAGGTTCTAACAACACTTAGATGAAGAAAGGAAATAAAGATCAAGCAAATTTGGAGTTAACAAGGCAAGCAGACAGAGGGATCATGTTGTATAGGCAACTTGTGGTCTCTTTGTGTTATGTAGAGGTATCCTCCATCCCTGGACTTAATGGGTCTTGGAATCAAATCGGGAGATGCTAATTACGGGTTAAAATTCCTTGTCAAATGGCGTAGAGAAAGAACACCACTGGCTATCTCTGACAGTGGGAGACACTTTTGATATCATTGATCAACTAGGCTCACCTCAAGCTGGGCAGTCCCCAGCCATTAACGTGTTGATGTATCTGTTCCAATAGGTGCTTGGAACAAAATCTGAAATATATACTGTAAATAAATTGTACCGGACAATAAAATGAAAAGTCGCTAATACGGGTTTATTGGCAAGAACAGACAATATTATAGTATTTTCTATGCTCAGATGGCTGGGACACACTAGGAAGATGGAAGATGGTTGGAACACACTAGGAGGATGGAAGATGGTTGGAACACTAGGAGGATGGAAGATGGTTGGGACACACTAGGAGGATGGAAGATGGTTGGAACACACTAGGAGGATGGAAGATGGTTGGGACACACTAGGAGGATGGAAGATGGTTGGGACACACTAGGAGGATGGAAGATGGTTGGGACACACTAGGAGGATGGAAGATGGTTGGGACACACTAGGAGGATGGAAGATGGTTGGGACACACTAGGAGGATGGAAGATGGTTGGGACACACTAGGAGGATGGAAGATGGTTGGAACACTAGGAGGATGGAAGATGGTTGGAACACACTAGGAGGATGGAAGATGGTTGGAACACTAGGAGGATGGAAGATGGTTGGGACACACTAGGAGGATGGAAGATGGTTGGGACACACTAGGAGGATGAAAGATGGTTGGGACACACTAGGAGGATGGAAGATGGTTGGGACACACTAGGAGGATGGAAGATGGTTGGGACACACTAGGAGGATGGAAGATGGTTGGGACACACTAGGAGGATGGAAGATGGTTGGGATACACTAGGAGGATGGCAGATGGTTGGAACACACTAGGAGGATGGAAGATGGTTGGGACACACTAGGAGGATGGCAGAATACTGAAAGATCTACTTTATGGAAAATTAATATCTGGGAAGAGATCTCAGGGTTGACCTCTATTGTGGTACAAAGACGTGTACAAATGTGTACAAGTGCTGATATGGGGACATGATGGCATAGATTGTGTTACATGAAAGGGGGAAAAATCCAGGAATGGTATAAAAAGAAAGGAGAATGTAATAGCAGTAGTTCAAGAGCTGCACGTCTAGGAGGAGACATGACGGCACACAATCATACAAGTGGGGCGGGGCTATGATGTCCTTGTACATACTGTGGAACAAACACTCTTTGTGGCTAAGATTGGTCTTGTGGGTCGCATCTATCATCACCATGGATCATAGATTATATTCCTTATAGTATAAAAATGATGCTATTTTCTGGAAAGATAGAAAAGTGCCTACTAATTATCTATTTGAGTTTTCTCTGAATACCATACCATGTCTTTTTGAGATACTTGTCCAATCAATATTATTTACACAATGTGAAACAGATTTCTGATGTTGATATCACAAAAAAGGGGACAGTTTCACATTTTATTCGGATTCTGTAACATTTAATTTCAGAGAAGAAAGTGAGATAGTTCCTCAAGTTGTAGAAGCTATTCTAGCACTAGCGGACACCACACATGTTGCTGTTCGATACACCAGCATTCAGCTGCTAGGAGAACTGTCCGAGTGGATAGAGAATCATGCTAATTTACTAGGTTAGTTCTGTGTTTGTTGATTGAGTGGATAGAGAACTATGCTAATTTACTAGGTTGGTTCTGTGTTTGTTGATTGAGTGGATAGAGAACTATGCTAATTTACTAGGTTAGTTCTGTGTTTGTTGATTGAGTGGATAGAGAACTATGCTAATTTACTAGGTTAGTTCTGTGTTTGTTGATTGTCAGAGTGAATAGAGAACCATGCTAATTTACTAGGTTGGTTCTGTGTTTGTTGATTGAGTTGATAGAGAACTATGCTAATTTACTAGGTTAGTTCTGTGTTTGTTGATTGTCAGAGTGAATAGAGAACCATGCTAATTTACTAGGTTAGTTCTGTGTTTGTTGATTGTCAGAGTGAATAGAGAACCATGCTAATTTACTAGGTTAGTTCTGTGTTTGTTGATTGAGTGGATAGAGAACCATGCTAATTTACTAGGTTAGTTCTGTGTTTGTTGATTGTCAGAGTGAATAGAGAACCATGCTAATTTACTAGGTTAGTTCTGTGTTTGTTGATTGTCAGAGTGGATAGAGAACCATGCTAATTTACTAGGTTGGTTCTGTGTTTGTTGATTGTCAGAGTGAATAGAGAACCATGCTTATTTACTAGGTTAGTTCTGTGTTTGTTGATTGTCAGAGTGGATAGAGAACCATGCTAATTTACTAGGTTGGTTCTGTGTTTGTTGATTGTCAGAGTGAATAGAGAACCATGCTAATTTACTAGGTTAGTTCTGTGTTTGTTGATTGAGTGGATAGAGAACTATGCTAATTTACTAGGTTAGTTCTGTGTTTGTTGATTGTCAGAGTGAATAGAGAACCATGCTAATTTACTAGGTTAGTTCTGTGTTTGTTGATTGAGTGGATAGAGAACTATGCTAATTTACTAGGTTGGTTCTGTGTTTGTTGATTGTCAGAGTGAATAGAGAACCATGCTAATTTACTAGGTTAGTTCTGTGTTTGTTGATTGAGTGGATAGAGAACTATGCTAATTTACTAGGTTAGTTCTGTGTTTGTTGATTGTCAGAGTGAATAGAGAACCATGCTAATTTACTAGGTTAGTTCTGTGTTTGTTGATTGAGTGGATAGAGAACTATGCTAATTTACTAGGTTAGTTCTGTGTTTGTTGATTGAGTGGATAGAGAACTATGCTAATTTACTAGGTTAGTTCTGTGTTTGTTGATTGAGTGGATAGAGAACTATGCTAATTTACTAGGTTAGTTCTGTGTTTGTTGATTGTCAGAGTGGATAGAGAACCATGCTAATTTACTAGGTTGGTTCTGTGTTTGTTGATTGAGTGGATAGAGAACTATGCTAATTTACTAGGTTAGTTCTGTGTTTGTTGATTGTCAGAGTGAATAGAGAACCATGCTAATTTACTAGGTTAGTTCTGTGTTTGTTGATTGAGTGGATAGAGAACTATGCTAATTTACTAGGTTAGTTCTGTGTTTGTTGATTGAGTGGATAGAGAACTATGCTAATTTACTAGGTTAGTTCTGTGTTTGTTGATTGAGTGGATAGAGAACTATGCTAATTTACTAGGTTGGTTCTGTGTTTGTTGATTGAGTGGATAGAGAACTATGCTAATTTACTAGGTTAGTTCTGTGTTTGTTGATTGTCAGAGTGAATAGAGAACCATGCTAATTTACTAGGTTAGTTCTGTGTTTGTTGATTGTCAGAGTGAATAGAGAACCATGCTAATTTACTAGGTTAGTTCTGTGTTTGTTGATTGAGTGGATAGAGAACCATGCTAATTTACTAGGTTAGTTCTGTGTTTGTTGATTGTCAGAGTGAATAGAGAACCATGCTAATTTACTAGGTTAGTTCTGTGTTTGTTGATTGTCAGAGTGGATAGAGAACCATGCTAATTTACTAGGTTGGTTCTGTGTTTGTTGATTGTCAGAGTGAATAGAGAACCATGCTTATTTACTAGGTTAGTTCTGTGTTTGTTGATTGTCAGAGTGGATAGAGAACCATGCTAATTTACTAGGTTGGTTCTGTGTTTGTTGATTGTCAGAGTGAATAGAGAACCATGCTAATTTACTAGGTTAGTTCTGTGTTTGTTGATTGAGTGGATAGAGAACTATGCTAATTTACTAGGTTAGTTCTGTGTTTGTTGATTGTCAGAGTGAATAGAGAACCATGCTAATTTACTAGGTTAGTTCTGTGTTTGTTGATTGAGTGGATAGAGAACTATGCTAATTTACTAGGTTGGTTCTGTGTTTGTTGATTGTCAGAGTGAATAGAGAACCATGCTAATTTACTAGGTTAGTTCTGTGTTTGTTGATTGAGTGGATAGAGAACTATGCTAATTTACTAGGTTAGTTCTGTGTTTGTTGATTGTCAGAGTGAATAGAGAACCATGCTAATTTACTAGGTTAGTTCTGTGTTTGTTGATTGAGTGGATAGAGAACTATGCTAATTTACTAGGTTAGTTCTGTGTTTGTTGATTGAGTGGATAGAGAACTATGCTAATTTACTAGGTTAGTTCTGTGTTTGTTGATTGAGTGGATAGAGAACTATGCTAATTTACTAGGTTAGTTCTGTGTTTGTTGATTGTCAGAGTGGATAGAGAACCATGCTAATTTACTAGGTTGGTTCTGTGTTTGTTGATTGAGTGGATAGAGAACTATGCTAATTTACTAGGTTAGTTCTGTGTTTGTTGATTGTCAGAGTGAATAGAGAACCATGCTAATTTACTAGGTTAGTTCTGTGTTTGTTGATTGAGTGGATAGAGAACTATGCTAATTTACTAGGTTAGTTCTGTGTTTGTTGATTGAGTGGATAGAGAACTATGCTAATTTACTAGGTTAGTTCTGTGTTTGTTGATTGAGTGGATAGAGAACTATGCTAATTTACTAGGTTGGTTCTGTGTTTGTTGATTGAGTGGATAGAGAACTATGCTAATTTACTAGGTTAGTTCTGTGTTTGTTGATTGAGTGGATAAAGAACTATGCTAATTTACTAGGTTAGTTCTGTGTTTGTTGATTGTCAGAGTGAATAGAGAACCATGCTAATTTACTAGGTTGGTTCTGTGTTTGTTGATTGAGTGGATAGAGAACTATGCTAATTTACTAGGTTAGTTCTGTGTTTGTTGATTGTCAGAGTGAATAGAGAACCATGCTAATTTACTAGGTTGGTTCTGTGTTTGTTGATTGAGTGGATAGAGAACTATGCTAATTTACTAGGTTAGTTCTGTGTTTGTTGATTGAGTGGATAGAGAACTATGCTAATTTACTAGGTTAGTTCTGTGTTTGTTGATTGAGTGGATAGAGAACTATGCTAATTTACTAGGTTAGTTCTGTGTTTGTTGATTGAGTGAATAGAGAAGTATGCTAATTTACTAGGTTAGTTCTGTGTTTGTTGATTGAGTGGATAGAGAACTATGCTAATTTACTAGGTTAGTTCTGTGTTTGTTGATTGAGTGGATAGAGAACTATGCTAATTTACTAGGTTAGTTCTGTGTTTGTTGATTGAGTGGATAGAGAACTATGCTAATTTACTAGGTTAGTTCTGTGTTTGTTGATTGAGTGGATAGAGAACCATGCTAATTTACTAGGTTAGTTCTGTGTTTGTTGATTGGGTGGATAGAGAACTATGCTAATTTACTAGGTTGGTTCTGTGTTTGTTGATTGAGTGGATAGAGAACTATGCTAATTTACTAGGTTAGTTCTGTGTTTGTTGATTGTCAGAGTGAATAGAGAACCATGCTAATTTACTAGGTTGGTTCTGTGTTTGTTGATTGAGTGGATAGAGAACTATGCTAATTTACTAGGTTAGTTCTGTATTTGTTGATTGAGTGGATAGAGAACTTTGCTTATTTACTAGGTTAGTTCTGTGTTTGTTGATTGAGTGGATAGAGAACTATGCTAATTTACTAGGTTGGTTCTGTGTTTGTTGATTGAGTGGATAGAGAACTATGCTAATTTACTAGGTTAGTTCTGTGTTTGTTGATTGAGTGGATAGAGAACTATGCTAATTTACTAGGTTAGTTCTGTGTTTGTTGATTGAGTGGATAGAGAACTATGCTAATTTACTAGGTTAGTTCTGTGTTTGTTGATTGAGTGAATAGAGAACTATGCTAATTTACTAGGTTAGTTCTGTGTTTGTTGATTGAGTGGATAGAGAACTATGCTAATTTACTAGGTTAGTTCTGTGTTTGTTGATTGAGTGAATAGAGAACTATGCTAATTTACTAGGTTAGTTCTGTGTTTGTTGATTGAGTGGATAGAGAACCATGCTAATTTACTAGGTTGGTTCTGTGTTTGTTGATTGTCAGAGTGAATAGAGAACCATGCTAATTTACTAGGTTAGTTCTGTGTTTGTTGATTGAGTGGATAGAGAACTATGCTAATTTACTAGGTTAGTTCTGTGTTTGTTGATTGAGTGGATAGAGAACTATGCTAATTTACTAGGTTAGTTCTGTGTTTGTTGATTGAGTGGATAGAGAACTATGCTAATTTACTAGGTTAGTTCTGTGTTTGTTGATTGAGTGAATAGAGAACTATGCTAATTTACTAGGTTAGTTCTGTGTTTGTTGATTGAGTGGATAGAGAACTATGCTAATTTACTAGGTTAGTTCTGTGTTTGTTGATTGAGTGGATAGAGAACTATGCTAATTTACTAGGTTAGTTCTGTGTTTGTTGATTGAGTGGATAGAGAACTATGCTAATTTACTAGGTTAGTTCTGTGTTTGTTGATTGAGTGGATAGAGAACCATGCTAATTTACTAGGTTAGTTCTGTGTTTGTTGATTGGGTGGATAGAGAACTATGCTAATTTACTAGGTTGGTTCTGTGTTTGTTGATTGAGTGGATAGAGAACTATGCTAATTTACTAGGTTAGTTCTGTGTTTGTTGATTGTCAGAGTGAATAGAGAACCATGCTAATTTACTAGGTTGGTTCTGTTTCTAATTACTGTCAGTTCCACAGAGAAAAGCAAAAATTGATAAATTATCCCTTTTTTGTAGTTTTTTAGTTGAAGGTTGCAGGTTTGTTTTCAAATGTTTAAAATTGGTATCTTGATATTACAGTCGGCGATGAAGATAACTCTTCATGTACTAAGCCACAGCAACTATTAGGTAGAGTAGCCAGTTCTCTTCCTTGCTGTTTGTACATCCCCTAACTAATGTGTCATGTACTCATTTACAGCTGAGCATTTACAGGAGTGGTCGTGTCAAACGAGAAATCATAACCCAACTGGGTTGTTTGTTTTTTTTTGGTCCTGGCGTGGTTTCTAACCTGGCACACTGTAACCCAGTGATAGCTAGCAAGCTCACTATCAACTAGGCTACTGTGCTCCTCATTTTTAATAACTTATAATTTTACCTTACAATATATGTCATACGATCATTGAAATTGTATCATGTAAACAGATTTCAGAATTCACTGCTGAGTTTCCTTTAATGCCAACCTCATGTCATTCTCAATATTTCATCTGTTTCTAGTTTTGATTTTAAAATCTAGCAGTGCTGGAAATTCACTCTCATAGAGATAATATAAGAACAAAATAAAGTGACACTTGAATGACACTAATAATCACATCCCCTTTTCCCCCCCCCCCCCCCCCCATGTTTTGGCCACTGCATCATGGTTACAGCAAGTTCAAACACTGCATGAAACAGAAAAGTACTTGATTTTAAATAGATTTCCTCTCAAAGATCGAGGAACATAAATTAAAAAGGTATCAACATTGCACAAGAACTACTAGTCTTGCAAAAAACTTTTTTGCAGGACACAGATCCAGGTAAAAGGACTAAAAGAAAAGGTAAGAGGATAACATAAGTGAGTGGACAGGTAGACTTTTTCCACCTTCCAGAAACTGGCACTGAAATGTGAAGGTTTTAGTGGATTTGTGAAAGCTTCACAATTGTCAATATAGCATGTCCAACATATAGATGATAACTTATAATATAGCACGTCCAACTTACATGCATATAGAAGATGATATACAATATAGCACATCCAACTTACAGGCATATAGAAGATGATATACAATATAGCACATCCAACTTACAGGCATATAGAAGGTGATATACAATATAGCACATCCAACTTACAGGCATATAGAAGATGACTGCACAAGAAAGTATTACTGTTAACCCTAGTCCTACAGTGGATACCTAGTCCTACAGTGGATACCTAGTCCTACAGTGGATACCTAGTCCTACAGTGAATACCAGTCCACTGCAATACTCATAGAAACCAGAAGGCATATGAGTTAGCAATGGCTTAGGGTAAACTTACATCAACCCCGCACACAGCTGATCTCTTAAGCAAATATACTGCTGAAACAATTCATGACAGTGAAGGGGAGAGGAAAAAATAAGAGAATACGAGTATGACAGGATAAACAAACTCTGCAGACTAGGGTTTTCTAACTTAGAACAGAACTGTGGCCTCAGAGAATATCACTGAATGGGTCTCACAGACTCTGCTGCCTGCACTTGTGAAGCACTAAACAGTCTCCAGACCACATCCTACAAGATTTTCCAGACTTTGTCAGCCGAGATATACTATACACCATACTGCAACAGACAAAAGGAGGAAACAGTAAAACACCACCTTATTGAATGTCCTGCACAAGACTTGCAGACACAACTATTACCAACAAACTCCTACATCACTTACACCCTCCACACAACACAGTTGAGGACGACATATACATACAACACAGTTGAGGACGACATATACATACGACCACTTGACACAAGCATTAAAGAGTAAAAGCTTATCTTACCCTGTGGATTAGATAAGTAAGTTGTCAGTCAAAGATTGGAAACTGACGTACAGGGTCAACCCCTTACAATGAACTGTGGAGAACCAATGAAGACCACAAGCTCACTGTCTTGTCCTTTTTTCTATACTGGAATATGACAACTTCCTCATGCCGTAAACCACATAAAATGTACTCCTGTTCTTACGCATTTCAATGACATTAATCTGTTTGTGACATTGGTGCCTGTGACATTCAGGTAACTGCAATAAAATCTTGCACCACTGACTATAGAGCTCAGTACGCCCTTGAAAATCACTGTATACTGCAGTTTGGTACCCGTAAGGCATTTGCTCTTAATACAGATCATTCATTTATTTAGATTTGGAGGGTGGGGGCCTTCATTGTGTTGTCGTTCATGTTTTTAGGCATAGTTGTATTATTTCATTCTCATTCCTCATATTTTTTAATACCGATCTCTATAACAATACTTGTGTATACATACATCTTTGTTTTTTTGGGTGCCTCTGCCGTTAAATATCTGTCGTATGTTGCATCTGTGATAGTGCCTTTAATTTTACTGTTTGTTCGCTGTTTGTCTTTTATTTTCTTGAAAAAAGATCTTAACGTTGAAACTGTCTTGTGTTGTTGTTGTCAATTTCCAAATGCTGGTGAGTAGTTGTACTCTTGTCAGCATGAAGCCATTCTTAAAAATGTGCAGGTCTTCTTGAAGAAGACTGAAGTATGGGTACTGTCTTGTATACTGTTGTCTGTATTTTTTCATACCCATAAAAACCCTATAGACTTATAGTCTGTACACACATTGTAAAGCTGACCGACATTGTGTTTTACATATATACTGGAATAGACACTTTTAGAACGCTGTCGCTGAAGAAGAACAAGTAATTTAGGGATTTGAAAATCTAGTTTTTTAATCATGAGAAAAACACAAGCTCGCTGTCTTGTCCATGGCCCATACTAGAGACACTTTTCAAATGTTGTTCGCTAAAGAAGTATGATTAACGTAGGAATTTGAAAATAGTCTATTAACCATATTTTCGATATATACTTCTATTCTACAGACTTAATTCTTCAGTATTTGCTTGTTGGGCTCCAGCATCCACTACTGGCATCGGTTGCTGCAAATTCCCTCCAGAATATTAGTACACAGTGCAGGGATCATATGACAAATCACTTCCAGGGTCTTCTACACATTGTTCAATCTATGGAAACTTTCAGTCTCTCGCCAGATGCAGCTGTTGGTTTGCTCAAAGGTAACCTGTACATCTTCTAGTGGTATTGTTTATTAGTCATTTGTGTGGCACATGGCCGAGGGGTTAGAGTGTTGGTCTCACATCTATGAGGTCCAGGGTTTAGACTCCTGGTAAGGAATAATTTTTAATGTCCGAAGGTAAATTGAAAAGTTCACACTGTTAAACATACCACCTCCCTGCAACTCCCTAATAGGGAAACATGCAGTATTAATGATTTTTGTTTAACACTTGTTTTCTAAATATACAGGGTGTCTATAATGTTGCTGTGCACCAAATTTGAAATGAAATATATGTGTTGAATATGACGACATTGAAAGTTGTGTGATTTTATGGTCCAGTGTTCAATATGACTCAGCAGCTTATTGTTAGTTGCATAGTTAACTTGTATTCACTTCACCAAGAATACTGCTAACAAATGATATTTGTGTTAGAATCAGTGTATAAAAATGGAGGTAAATGCTCGAATGATGTTATTATAACATTCGTGCAAATGTTTACTGAAAAACACACGATCCAACATCTGATGTAGAAATAACTTCATTATGATATTCTGCTTCCAGACATTTTACCCAATACACGATTGACATGAGCAGTAGTGATTATTCCTAAATGTTCTAGCTTCAATAACATTGTACAGATATGCACAAAATACTCACAATTCATGTGACATGTTACCAGCAATATAAATGAGTGCTCTGTGACTTTATAGGCATAAACATTTTATAACAATATTTTAAATAAAATTTCTTAAAGCACAATAATAAAACCAGCAGCCAGTTATGGTTGACATATTGGAACAATTAGTACAGGTAGCTATTCAAACATCACTTTTCAACCATTCAGACGAGTGTAGAAAAATCACACTCTTACTTTTCTTTGATGTTAATAAACACAGATTTTCCACATCTTCTCCTTAACCCTCAACGGCTTCCGGCAGAATAATTTGTAAAAGTGAATAGTGTCTTGTTATGTGTACGACACCACACAAGATTATGGACCTATTCAGTCTTTTTAATAGGTCCTACATTACTCTAAATCCTACATAATACCTAGATTACTCTAAAATCCTACTTAATACCTACATTACTCTAAATCCTACTTAATACCTAGATTACTCTAAATTCCTACTTAATACCTAGATTACTCTAAATTCCTACTTAATACCTAGATTACTCTAAAAATCCTACTTAATACCTAGATTACTCTAAATTCCTACTTAATACCTAGATTACTCTAAAATCCTACTTAATGCCTACAACTGATAGATGACAAAGAAAATGTCTCCCAGGAATGGATCTTTTTTGTGGCATGTTTTGTTTGCTGCACATTTTGTCTGTATTGTTGTAGATTATATTTCTTGTGAGTTCTTTCTCATATGGGTAATGTTAGTGAACAAGTCAATAAATGTTACAAAATACCAACCACTACTAATACGAAGATGATAAACCAGTTATAATAAAATGAATAGCGACGGAAAAAGGTTAATATTTTTGATTGAAGATCTTCGTCTGATTGAACATATAACAATAAGAAAACGAGCACAGAAAACATTTGTTAATTACTATGATTACTCATGTTTTAAAATATTATTGCTTTGGTATTTGTGTTATCACAGCCCGTACCTGATGGTTGGATCTTCTCTGGCTTTGTGGTAATTATATATTCTTGTATGGAGGGTGTGTGTAGGCCATAGAGTTATTGGAGGGAGCATAAAATGGGCCCTATATATTCTCGTATGAATGATGTGCATACGCTATGGAAAGTCATTGGAGGGAGTACAAAATGGGCCCTAATTCACAAATCACTTTCATTTTGTCCTCTGACATGTGTGTGAAGAGCAATGAACGAGCCAACAAGTTGCCTGACCCTGCCATATAATTAGATGACCAGCCTGTGTACAGAGCAAACATACGCATTGCTTTACATGATTCTGTGTACAGAGCAAACATACGCATTGCTTTACATGATTCTGTGTACAGAGCAAACATACGCATTGCTTTACATGATTCTGTGTACAGAGCAAACATACGCATTGCTTTACATGATTCTGTGTACAGAGCAAACATACGCATTGCTTTACATGATTCTGTGTACAGAGCAAACATATGCATTGCTTTACATGATTCTGTGTACAGAGCAAACATACGCATTGCTTTACATGATTCTGTGTACAGAGCAAACATATGCATTGCTTTACATGATTCTGTGTACAGAGCAAACATACGCATTGCTTTACATGATTCTGTGTACAGAGCAAACATACGCATTGCTTTACATGATTCTGCATGATTTTGAGGTCAAATGAGCATGAGAGAGTATCACAAAAGATCAAATTCTAAGTGTCAGCTGTAGACTAGAGAGAACACTTAACTACAGATTTAAACAAGAAAAGGAACAAGAACCATTAGACACTATACCTTGAGAGCTTTACTGAAATAGAGTTCTGGTCACCTATGGATATTTTCAGTGTGCGAAAGTAATAAATATACCTAAATTTTTGTTGTAATGCCATTTTATGCTTGGTTGTGATGCCATGTTATGTGTGGTTGTGATGCCATGTTATGTTTGGTTGTAATGCAGTGTTATGATTGCTTTTTCCAGGCACTGCCACCATTCTAAGCAGATTGCCTGCCACTGATATTACAGATGCCCTTAGCCAACTGTGTGCTTGTCAGATTAACCCTCTAGACAAGGTACTGTACTACTCTAGTGTATGTAGTCACAGTCTTAGTCACCAATTTATTAGGGAGCTACAGTAAGGGTCAGCTGCATTATGAATTAAGTCATCACTTGGTTTTCCCATAAGTGTTCAGCTGTTTAGGCAAGGAACTGACCAGAAATTGCCTTGCATCGCTTACCGCACTTGCTCAGTAGCGATAGCGCCATCTCTAAACCTTCCCAGCTCATGAACCCTGGTACCATAATTCCATTATGGATGAACAAAGGGAGTAATTTATATTTCAAATAACGAATAACAAGTGAACTCAAAACCCGGAACATGTAAAGGAAATAGCTTGAAATAACTGGATTGCCCAACTGCAGAGCAATGAATACAAATCTGCAGGTCTCGGGACTACCTACAAATCACCGCTGATAAAGAACATCTTCTACGCCCTGAAATTCTCAAAGTGAAAGGCAGTCGACTTAAGAGAGTAAAGTGTGGATGGGGCGCGCAGAGGATATTATACAGAGTGTGTGCAGATTAGAAAATGTGCTACCTGGTGCGGAATGGAGTCGTGTGCCCTTAGATTGTCTGACAGCCTTCAAAGTAATAATAACACTAAGCAGGGAATGGTGTCTGATAGTGGTGGAGTCGGAAGTACTCGCTCTAATCGGTAAAATTTCCAGGAAGGTGATATGATTATATATACAGATGGGTTGGTTGAGAGACACATTAGATGTGCCTGGGCCTTCACGGCTCAAAGGTGGGGGGAAACCATCAGAGAGGAAAGTGGCATACTCAGTGACTCAATGAGCATGATTGTAAAAGTTCAGGTGGGATACATTCGGGAACAGTGGCTGGATGCAGTGAACAATTCCTGTTTGCGTAAAGTGACTTTCATTTTTGTGCCAGGACATGCGGGAGTCCGGGATAATGAGAGAGCAGATAGTTTGACCGCACAAGCTGCTACTACGGCCGTTTGTGGAGCGATGGATCGAGCAGACATTTAAGAACGCCCTACAGGAAAATTCACTAGCAAATGACTGTTAGTTAGTTAGTCGTCGGATCATCATCACTGCAAACTGGACACATCCATAGTTGCTCCGATCTCTCCTTGAGTGTATCCGCCATCACACTTCTGCTGACAGTACCGGTCCTGTGCTGGTTGACCATCATTCTTCTGCGCCCTCCAAAATGTTCACCTCTAGCAACACCGCATTTCAATCCCTGATCTTTAATCCCGACCATTGAAAAGAAATCATCATCCACATTAGTCTCACTCTCGCGTGTTATATCTCTTAAGGAGTTCAAAACGTCAGCGCGATCCATTGCCCCATCGCCCTGTGCCACAATCGCACACGATGCCTGTTGATCCGCTCGTTCATTGCCTCGAACGCCCACATGTCCTGGCATGAAAATAAATGTAACCGCTTTGAAGCTCGCATTTCTCAAGGCCTCAATCCACTGTTCGCGAACGAGACCCACTTGTACCTTCTTAATCATACTCATAGAGTCACTCAAGATGCAGACCTGCGTTACCTTCTGTGTGCGTAGCCACTCAAATGCCTTGGTCACCGCCATAGTCTCCATGGTCATACTACTCGTAGTGACCGCAAAGGCACTACTTTCCTTCTTGATTGTTTTACCTGCGCACTGAGCTGTAAAGGCCCAAGCACTGCGAACATGCCTAATTACAGAATCATCAGTGTATATAATCACATCCCCCTCTTTGGTATTCTCACTGATTAAAGTCTGCACTTCTTTCTCCACAGCTGTGGGACACCATTCTCTGCATTCCCTGCTAAGTGATATTACTACTCTCAAACAAGTTTTTTAATCTGTGGGTAGACCTATCCATTCCGCACCTGCTGCCACATCCTGTAATCTGCACACGCTTTGTATTACATCCTCAGCACGTCCCATCCACGACTTTCCTCTCTTGAGTCTGCTGCCTTTAACTTTCTGTATTTCGGAATGCAACGGGTGTTCCTTATCAGCATGTATTTGAATGTACGCCCGTGCACGGCAATACTGTAATCTATGCTCAGCTGTTGGGCAGTCAAGTAGGTATCGCATAGCTCTTGTCGATGTGTCTCTTGTGCATCCCAGAATGATACGCATTGCTGCATTCTGGACTCTATCCAGTCTTTCGATCTGAGTTTGGGTAAGAGTCAGAATGCAAATGACTGTATAAGTGACGATGATTTTTGTTCCATGACTAGAATAAAGGAATTTGGTTTGAAATGTGCTGTCGCTAGAACGGAGCGGTTTCGTGGGCAAGAAAGAATGATGGTCAATCAACTGCGTACTGGGACCATCAGTCAACGTGTAGTGACGGCTACACTCAAGGAGAGATCTGAGCACCTATGAACTTGTCCGGAGTGCAATGACGATGTTCCAACGACTAACTAACTAACTAAGTTGAAATGTTGCTTTGCGTCAGTTATGAGGATAAGTTCCACTCATTGTAATAAGACTAATCTCAGCATAAATATATTTTACATACAAACCTTTGATATGGTTACTTTTAGTTACCAGCCCTCTTCTACGTACATTCTCAAACTCCTACAGGATGTACTCCAGAGAATGGAATGTATTGTGTCATTGTTTATTGCTTGGCTGTGATATCTTTACCTTTTGGCCTGACACATCAGACTTCATATAAGTCTTGTCAATATGATCCTCTAAGGGATGGTGCAAACCAATGACTCACAACTCCAAATGGGGTTGCACAGGTTATCTGTTGGTTCACTTGCTGAAACAATAATCTAAAGAAAGATTAGTTTTAGAGAATTTCAGAAATTGTAAATCAGTGTCTTCAAGTTTATAATTAAAGTTTGAATAACGCAATGTCTTTTAGCTATTGAATATAAACCACAAATATGATTGCTTGCCTGAATAAAGTCGCTGTATTATATTTGTGTTACAATATTTCTATGGGGACGTAGAATGTAGATTATAAGCTGGTCGTTAATAAAATCAGGTTTGCAATCTTATTTATCTATATAATCTGGGTCAAAGGGCATGAGCCCATGGACCGCTGGATCAGCAACCATCTATATATTCTGTTAGGTTTTAATTTGCTGTACTGCGCCGCAGGATTGAAAAACAATTAGTTTTCAGGATGTGGCATGTTTGGTTGCTTGATATGCAGTAATATTGTCACTCATCCCATTAAATAGATTTTTAGTCTCAATCATCTCATTAAATAGATTGTTATAGTCTCAATCATCTCATTAAATAGATTGTTAGTCTCAATCATCTCATTAAATAGATTGTTATAGTCTCAATCATCTCATTAAATAGATTGTTATAGACTCAATCATCCCATTAAATATATTGTTAGTCTCAATCATCTCATTAAATAGATTGTTAGTCTCAATCATCTCATTAAATAGATTGTTAGTCTCAATCATCTCATTAAATAGATTGTTAGTCTCAATCATCTCATTAAATAGATCGTTAGTATCAATCATCTCATTAAATAGATTGTTAGTCTCAATCATCTCATTAAATAGATTGTTAGTCTCAATCATCTCATTAAATAAATTGTTACAGTCTCAATCATCCCATTAAATAGATTGCTAGTCTCAATCACCTCATTAAATAGATTGATACAGCCTCAATCATCCCATTAAATAGATTGCTAGTCTCAATCATCTCATTAAATAGATTTTTACAGTCTCAATCAACTCATTAAATAGATTGCTAGTCTCAATCCCCTCATTAAATAGATTGATACAGCCTCAATCATCTAATGAAATATATTGTTAGTCTCAATCATTTCATTAAATAGATTGTTAGTCTCAATCATCTCATTAAATAGATTGTTAGTCTCAATCATCTCATTAAATAGATTGCAAGTTCAGAGGTTGAATTATGTTATACTGAAAAATACATTTTCACTATTTTTAAATTTTACTTAATAAAAAAGTATCATTTTTGTTATATTGTATCAAGGTCACATGTCAGTTTGGTTCTCTAAAATGGGTTGTGCTCAAAGATTTTGGGAACCACTACTCTTTGCCTTGTGAAATTAGAAATCCAACAGTTTTCCCTTGTCTCAAGACCTTCATTCCTTTTCATACTGTCACATGTTGTTTTTTCCTGAGTTCAGATTGGACTTCAAAGCCACCTGTAGGCTGGTAAACTTCAAAAGCGTTACTCCCCCCCCCCCCCCCCCCACATCTGGCCCATCTGTGCTAGTGAAGAAGGAACATTGTATGCCTTTCATGTTTTTCAACAATTTTTTCAGCTTGTCTAGTCTGAAGTTTGAATGTTCCTCAAATTTGTATTCAGTCTTTATGTTTGAATGTTCCTCATATATTTTCTTCTATCTGTTTGAATGTTCCTCATATATTTTCTGCGATCTATTTGAATGTTCCTCATATATTTTCTGCGATCTGTTTGAATGTTCCTCATATATTTTCTTCTATCTATTTGAATGTTCCTCATATATTTTCTTCTATCTGTTTGAATGTTCCTCATATATTTTCTGCGATCTATTTGAATGTTCCTCATATATTTTCTTCTATCTGTTTTAATGTTCCTCATATATTGTGTTTCTATTTTCTTAAACTGGTTGCTGTTTAATAGGAAATGTGTACAATTTATTTCAGTTATTGAATGAAGAGAGTGGCCCAGTCAAACAAGGTTCAGCTAATGATCCTACTGTCTGGTTAGACAGACTAGCTACAGTATTCAGGTATAAATATCTGCATTGTATTTGAATTTCTCAGTTAAGGTAGTTGACTATGTTGAAGTTGGATGTATCAAGCATAAAAGCTTCTAGCTTGTCCATTGTAACTTCTCCAGATCCCCCTGTCTCATAATGTGCCCAAGAAATAATAATTGCCTTTTTCTTCTTCTTCTGCGTTCACTCTCTTATAACCACATCAAATAAATTGTGTGATTTCCACCGGGAAGCGTGAAATATGTAGTACTGCAAGTTCCAGTGTTAAACTGTGTTATTTGTGCCTGAGTTGGTTCGCTTTGTGACCAGGACATCCGAGGCCCAGCACATCCGTTTTCATCATGCCTTTAATTTGGGTAGTAGGCTTCCCTAGCCAATGACAGTCTGCCTATCTGTCGACGGGCGCACTGGTGTATAATGACTCTTCACCGAGACGATTGTTGTTCATGTCTATCGCACACAAGGTGTTCAAACAGTCAGTGAACTTGCGTCGTGTACTTAGACGTTCTGTGTCTGTGCCCATCGTGTACTGAACCTTTTCTCCTCTACGAGCCTGGTTCCAGTGAAGGAAGAACTCGACAGAAGAGTTGGACCCATGCTCTTTCGCCTTCCTAGCCGTGTTCTCGAGCTGAACTACCTTGTCCCATTTTTGCTTAGCCCATCGGGTACTGAACCCTTTCTCTTCGCAAGCATATTTCCGGTATAGGAAAGCTCGACATTAGAGTTAGGCCAGATCTTCTTGCTTTGCCGGGCACCCATGATTGGGTATGGGTCTCTGCCCGTAAGGAGCATAGGTAACTAGAAGCTTGTATCGAGCTAACAGAGCTTGTAGTTCCGATTTCCTTGGAACGTTTTGACTTTCTATTAACAGTTGCCCTCTGGCGCTGTGCTGCCCTTTCATTGTACTCAGTATGAAATCTTTTCATCTCTCGCCATGCATCTACCTTTTTGTGCTTTTTTTAATTGGCCGCCCCTCCAATGTTCATACTAGACTGACTAGCGTCACTGTGTGTCGACAGTGCCACTGCATTTGTTGGCGTTGGTTGTGTCTAAGATATTGTCTGTCTCTTGTGCAATCAAATCTCTTTCCATCTACTTCTTCCACAGACACGTTCCCCAAAAGTTTTGGCCAGAATCAGTACAAGTCGCTGTATTTCTGTTTCCAGGGTGCACCGTGAGGAGGTTCTTTTGGGATCTTGGTTATCTGCTAACCCTGGGTCCGCAAAGAGCAATGCATTCCCTTTGCACCCCTGCCTCTTTCTGATACTATTAAGTAACATCTTTTTCACATTTCACTCTTTCAGCGCATCCTCATTTTCTTTATAGATCTCTATAAATCTTATTCTATCTTTATAGATCTCTATAAATCTTATTCTATCTTTATAGATCTCTATAAATCTTATTCTATCTATATATAGATCTCTATAAATCTTATTCTATCTATATATAGATCTCTATAAATCTTTATTCTATCTTTATAGATCTCTATAAATATTATTCTATCTTTATAGATCTCTATAAATATTATTCTATCTTTATAGATCTCTATAAATATTATTCTATCTATCTATTTTCTTTTTTTCTGCTTTTGCTGTAGGTGTCGCATGATTGAGTAGCGATCAGATTTAGGAGCTATGGCATGCTTGGTTGCATGATAGGCAGTAATGTTGTGACGTTTTCGAAATGTTGTAACTCCTGCAATCCATCTTCAAATGCTCCTTGCTGTTTCCATTTTCATGCTGTATTCTCTTGATGCTGGTCAATCTAGTTTTTAATTCTCATTAATTGGCCAAACCATTTCAATCTCCGTTTTTCAATATATTTGATCACAGATGTTCCAAAAGTTCTTGTAATCTCTTCATTCCACACATGTTCTCTTCTTGTTATGTTTTTTTGCTTTTCTTAGACATCTCATTTCACACGTAGTCAGCTTTCTCTCTTGTTCCTTAGTTAGTGACCATGCCTGACATTGTAAACACAATATTGCATTACTATCAGTATTGATTTTCGACAAGTCTAGCAATGTCCTATAACTCCGCAGACACACCAGCCCATCTTTAGCCAGTCGTCAGATGCAACCACATCCGTGTCAGGCTGTTATTTTAGAGGTAAGTAGTGAATTTTTCATCATCTTCAATCACTGTGTGTTGCCATGGTCTGAAAACTGTTGTAACATTGTAATACAAAATATTGTAACACTGATCTGTCATGCATGTAATAAGATTTAACCAAGGGTTGTTGAATGTGACACTGGCTGCCCTGTCTGCCATTGTGGCAACTGCAGTTTGGACTTATAGTGCAACCAGGTAACCAGGTGCAAAGGACAATAGGGCCACTGTCTTCTTTCCAGGCATTGTTGTAGAAGGTGATTTAGGAAAGTTGGGGGATAAGAAAACAACCTGTGGAAAAAAAATTACATTGTCACTACATGTCTTGCTTTGATTTCTTACTTTTGTCATCTGTCACATGGTTCCCATGAATGATAAAGATATACAGGGCAATGGACATGCACCGTTGTCCTTTTGTGGCAGATTCTTAGGTGGCAAGGAAAGCTAGGTGTATCATCACTGCCGATGGGTCAACAGATCTGACAGAAGAATGATGAACTAGTTGATCCAGAAATGGATGTGATGATCCTTAGGTAATTTGCACTGGAATGCCTTCCTTCGGGACTAAACATGCATCCATAAACACACCTAACACAATCGCGCCATTGAAATAACATACTCTTACACAAGTTAGGGTGTCATCTTGGTTAGCCAATGCAGGTGGTTCTGTGCTTATGTCAGAAAAGCTATGGTCTATGAGCTACCTACTCACAGCTAAATGTATTACTTCATCATCATTTGTCAAGAGATACCCGATTACAACTAAAGGGATTACATTGTCACCCTCTCTCCTAAGAAGGCCACAGTACAGTTAGTTAGTTATTCCTTTAAGGCAAAAGATGGCACATAGGGCGGATGTCATAGATTTCCATGTCTCATTTCATTGCAATTTGCTTTAGGTCTTCGTTGTTTCTGATAACAATGGTGGAATGTTCTCTTGTAAAGTTTCTTTTGGTCTTCCTCGTTTTTCTCGTGCCCTTTGGTGACCACATCAAAGCTTGACAGGGGAGTCTTTCAGTATCAAATTGCAGCGTGTGTCTGATGTAATTCCAACGATGCTTTCTAATATATATATATATATATATATATATATATATTTGTACAGTACAGTACAGTACAGTACTGAAGAAAATAGATGCCGATATCACTGTCAAGCTGTAAACCTGAAACAATATATTCTGTTATCTGAACTCCACCTTTTGTTAACCAACAAGAGTTTGAGAATGAACAAAGATTAAATTTAGATGATGAGCAAGGTTTGCAATAGCCCACAACTAACAGTTGATTTCTAGCATCTCATAAACGATAACATCCAAGGCATACTCCACCTGCACATTGTGATCTTGTGTAACATGCAAGGTATACTCCACCTGCACATTGTGATCTTGTGTAACATCCAAGGTATACTCCACCTGCACATTGTCATCTTGTGTAACATCCAAGGTATACTCCACCTGCACATTGTGATCTTGTGTAACATGCAAGGTATACTCCACCTGCACATTGTCATCTTGTGTAACATCCAAGGTATACTCCACCTGCACATTGTCATCTTGTGTAACATCCAAGTTATACTCCACCTGCACATTGTCATCTTGTGTAACATCCAAGGTATACTCCACCTGCACATTGTGATCTTGTGTAACATCCAAGGTATACTCCACCTGCACATTGTCATCTTATGTAACATCCAAGGTATACTCCACCTGCATCATTGTCATCTTGTGTAACACCCAAGGTATACTCCACCTGCACATTGTCATCTTGTGTAACAGCTAAGACCAATCTAGAAGTAGGGATTTTAAAAAAACATCACGGCTCCTAAAAATGCAGTGCTGAAATGTATTTTGTCAGCCCAAAAAGTGCAGGTATCGCAACCAAGCTGTAAACGATGATACAAGATAATTTGTTTTCAGTACTACATCTTGATTACTGGTAGGGGTTTGTAAATAAACTGATTTATCCCAAATAAAGGGTAATGTTCTCGTCAAGTTTTGTAATCGGTGCCTTGGAAGTTTTTCCATCACTTCAATGATAAACACTTTATGGCAGTGCTTCTAAATCGCCAGGCCACAGCATCATGTCTACCATGCTGCAAGATCTTCTTGAATTGTACATTTATTTATAAGGATGTAGAAATATACTTTTAATAAGGTCCTAGTTTCAATCATTCCAGTTATTTCCACATTTTGAATACTAGCCATATGAATATCAGTTGTCATTCCTGCTTGTCATTTTTTGGTGTATATGTAATCTTGATAAAGGCCTTTTGGTCGAAATGTTGATTTGTGTGTGATTTTGTGTGTTTCCAGTGATTTCCAAAACTTCATTACCCTGTTTCTAGCTTTATCTGTTAGATTTAAGTTTTGCGCAGTAAGTATAATTATCAATAAAAGTATATAAGCTCAGTGTCCCAGTCAGTTGTTGGTTGTGGTTTCATCTGTTCTTTCCAGTAAGGATGCACTTTTCCCTCTCTCTTCCCTGGTCACTCCGATTTCTATCATTCTCTGAACCTGTACATTGTCTTTTTTAACATCCTCTTCATAATTTTGTAGTGTATCCATGACTGCTCTAATTAATTCAACCCAGTTTTTACTCATCACTTTATCATCCAATATAGCTTTATCCACCAACATGGCAGCTCTTTCATTGGTCCAGACTCCCTCATGACCAGGACAGTAGATCCTGAAATTATTAGTTACACCTGGAAAGTCAACAGTTGAAGAGCACCGTTCTGTACAAGACACGCTTCAATTATTATTGTTAATGGTATAAAGATTAAGTGAACATTTTGTCTTAATGAATATCTCGTCTTATCTATTAAGGTGTGGCCAGTGCTGTCAAGGGCTTGTAACAAATATCAATCTGATGTTCGAATTATTGAACGATGCTGTCGTTGCATACGATTTGCTATACGGTGTTTGGGCAAGAACTCTGCTATGTTACTGACTCCTTTAGTGACACAGGTATATATTTCTTATTGAATAGCTTGTGTGGTCTTGTAAGTTACTGATTCATTTAGTGACACAGGTATATATTTCTTATTGAATAGCTTGTGTGTAGTCTTGCGGGACAGGATATTAAGTTTGCAAATATGCATTTGGCTGTAATTTTGTTCTTTAGGATTTGGGGGGGGGTGGCGGAAAGCTCAGTGGGTTGTTCTAGCCATTGCACCCTTAGTGGTATTCTCTGTCTAGCACGGATATAGTGGGGCTAGTTCGGTAAACATTTTTCAGCAACTCAGCATTTATATCCATTTGCCACCTGCCACTAATTCATGTAACCATCATTTAGGGGTGTGGGGTTGTTGTCTTCTCCTGGTTGACATTATTGATATGCAATTTTTTAAATTATGCTTTGTTGTATTTTGCTTGCATTTTAAATTTATATTATATACTCGTGATAGTAAATTTTTGTTTTATTGTGTGTTCGGATATCTTGTGTTATTATATTTGTTATGTATGTGATTAACAGATGGTTGGATATCTTTATATTTGTTATGTATGTGATTAACAGATGGTTGGATATCTTTATATGTGTTATGTATGTGATTGACAGATGGTTGGCCTATATCAGACACACCAGCACTCCTGTTTCCTCTACCTGGGTAGTATTCTGGTGGATGAGTATGGGGGAGAGTCTGGCTGCGTCCCAGGACTTCTAGATATGCTGCAGGTAAGCATATGTACTTGTCTTACAATAACATTTTGCTAAAATGTTCTGTATTTTTAGTGTAAAATACATTGTGCGGAGAGGGGCTACCTCCAAATTATAAAGGATAAGTGCATGCGTTATTGCCAGATCCCTATCTGGGTATTAATAATATTCAACAGAGAAAGTACAGATGGTGTATACTGCTGTTGTCTGAGGTGTAGGTATTGATTTGGCAGGCCACACTGAAAAGCAGTGTGATTTTGACTATCCTTACAAGGCAGACAGATACTTCTTTCCACTGAAAAATGTACATTTCAGTCCATGTAGTAATGGACTTAGTGCTTCAGAATTCATGTCTCAGTGTGTAGAGAAGGTTGTCAGAGAAGAAAGTGAAGGTTTTTTGTTGTGAGTACAACCATTGAGATGAAGGTAGTAGTGGTGAAGATCTTGAATTGGATGGGGACATAGAATGAAGTTGATATTTGCATTCTCAGCAACTTGATTAATATGTGATACAATACAAACAGGCTGTGTTTGAGTGGCTTGAGGCTCTAGGAGATCAGAGTTATACAAACAGGCTGTGTTTGAGTGGCTTGAGGCTCTAGGAAATCAGAGTTATACAAACAGGCTGTGTTTGAGTGGCTTGAGGCTCTAGGAGATCAGAGTTATACAAACAGGCTGTGTTTGAGTGGCTTGAGGCTCTAGGAGATCAGAGTTATACAAACAGGCTGTTTTTGAGTGGCTTGAGGCTCTAGGAGATCAGAGTTATACAAACAGGCTGTGTTTGAGTGAATTGAGGCTCTAGGGGATCATTGATTCTAGGAGTCACATCTGTTTTAATTCCTGACCATTTAGGTGTTTAGGACAATGAGAAAACAGGCTGGTCAGTGACCACACAAAAATTTGATTTTAGTCAAGACATTCAGTGTGTATACCCAAAGCTACTATTAATACATACCTGTCGAACGACATACAGACAACACACACACTGCACAGATTGGTAAATTCCTTGAGAACCACAAACATTTTAACATCAGCATGTCCCAAAAGACCTCAGTACTACAAGGACCAATTAGGTCTTCTTGTAAACATAAACAAACATAAACAAGATTGCTTCAGATGTAACATAAGTAAAGTAATAATCTTAAGGTAGAAGATTCACACAAAAAAAACTGTTCAATACAATCCAACAAATCTGTTACAGGACCTCGAAACGTTCTTTATAAACATAAATGTCAAATATGAACACCACCTGTAAATTTGGTAATAAACTATTGTGTTTAGAAAATATAAGCTATTATTAGTATCATGGCGCACATATTGGTATCAAATTTGCATACACTTTTTTAATAACTTCGCAAGTAATAATCTTTAATGACTATGGTCCAATTATCTGGTTAAAATTATTCTTAATGTAAACATTTCAAAATTAGGGTCCCTGAGGGGTATTCTACCTTAAATTAGAAGCATCGAAGATTTATAATATATTATAGTATTCATTTATTGGTTTAGAAGGATATTAGTCAACCATCTGAAAACTGTCATGTCAGTTGTCATGTAATTGTGAATGTATTCAAGGGGAGTTCAGAAAATTGTCGGGTGCCATGTAATTGTGAATGTATTCAAGGGGAGATCAGAACAGCTATTGACTGATCTGTGTGCATTGATGATTAGTTAACCAGTTTATGTTGTTACACATATACTATCTGAGTACAGTCCCTTTTTATGTTGTTACACATATACTATCTGAGTCTTCTTGTTCTTTCCTTTCTCTTTTACCCTTTACGGGTGTCGAGGAAGATACAATGTTCTCGTTCTTGCTTTTCTGGCAGCTTCAGATATCATTTGGTGTTCGTATAATGTCTCTTTGATGCTGTCGATCCAGCATAGGTCTACCCCTGGCTCTTCTTTCTGCTTCTCCTCTCTTCATATATGATTTATATACTAATGAATCACAGCATTCTTTCCAGGTGACCAAACCATTGCATTTGTTGACTATCTGAGTAAATTCCCTTTTCATGCTATTCATGTCTAGGTAAAAGCAGAGGTAGGCTTGTATTTTTCTGGCACCAACCGCATGCAACAGGTTATTGTGTCTCAGCTCACACGGCATCTGATCTGCACATCAAGCACAATCTCTAGAAGGAATATCATGGGTGTTGTGGCTATGTCAGTAACAATGTAGACAGTGGCATAAAAAAGGTTACGCAAGTTTTTTTGTGGTTAGCTTTGAGATTGGTGACAAATGTGTAGTATGGGAACCAGTTCTCTAGCACGATTGACCTACTAGTGATATGGTTACAGAATTTCAGCGGAAGGGGTAAAAAATAAATGTGTTAGTTAATCACAGCCGAAGTTGATGCTTCCGTCCATTAGAGCAAATAATATGGTGCCACAACACATTTCCGTTCTGTGGACTACATCCTGCTGAAAATCTAGTTAGGACCATTGTCCTGCTATAGGAGAGAACTCTGGACTACATCCTGCTGAAAATCTAGTTAGGACCATTGTCCTGCTATAAGAGAGATCTCTGGACTACATCCTGCTGAAAATCTAGTTAGGACCATTGTCCAGCTATAGGAGAGAACTTGATTTGATTTTGAGGACGTACGAACACAAAACAAGCAGAAATTAAATATATCATTATTTTTCATTCTCTATGACATAACCAAATTGTAATGTTTTTACAGGCTTTTTGTGGTCCAACTTTCAAGATTTTAGAAGAACACAATGGTCTAAGAAACCACCCAGATACTGTGGATGATTTATTTAGGCTATGTTTGCGGTCAGTATCTAGCTCTGTGATTAAATTTGGTGTTTGGTTTGGTTGTTAATGTTAATTTAAATATTTTTTTGTAATTTAAAGCTTTGTTGGCCAGATTTAGCATTTTGTGTGTGTGTGGTGTGATCAGGAAGCTTTTTTTATATTCCTTTGTAGATTGAAGTAGTATTTTCTTAGCTCTGAGGTCAGGATTTTAAACCAGCGTAATGAGCCAGTAAAAGTGGGGCTTGGTGTGCTAGAGTAGAAGTGCCCACCCTTCTGTACAGGCAAACTTAACATTTGAAGGTTACATCTATCTGTCCTTTCAGTAAAAATCTGTTATGTGATGTCAATGGGCTACGACATATCCAAAAATCAGCAGCTATTGCCCTTCAGTGGATACCATCACACTGGAATCATGGGAAATGAGAAAGCGGATGCTCAGTAAAAAGCAGGAAGCAAAATGGAGCAACACAGACACCCACTGTCCTACGGAGAAGCAAAAACAATAATCCAGAACACAAACACAGCAAAGAGGAAGTAGAAGACAAACATGATGCAATACATCTCCTCCAAAGATATCAACAGACCATGCTATTTCACCTTAGAACAGGCCAATGCAGACTTTTGGGTCACCTTCACTGATTGTGGATCTCATACACAGATAAATGTCCATGTGGATCCGGAATCCAGACCCCGGAACACATACTTCAGGACTGCCCAACATATAAAGAGCAGAGACAGCAGACCTGGTCAGAGGATACAGACTTGAGGCAAAAGCTATGGGGCAGCCGCTCTGACCTGGAGAAGACAGCGGACTTCGTCCTGATGACAGGTCTGACAATATAACATGACCATAAATGCTGAGCACAGAAGAAGATGTGATGTCATTTATGATGATGATGATGTTCCTCCTTCGCAAGCGAAGATGAGCTTGGCATGAAAAAACATTAAATGCGATGAAAAAAAAAATGTATATATAATAATTAAAATTGGTAATTAACTAATTTGGTTTGTGAGTTCGTAGATGCCTGATGAGTCCGATTCGTGCACGGAAAGTTCTATTGCAGTGCATGCAGGAGTGCTGAAGGTTCGGGGTAGGAGAATTTGCGGATTTGTCCTTCCGCTTCTTGCGCTTGTGGATTGCCAGCAGTGTTTTTTTCTTTTTCAAATTTCGTGATGTCAACAGTGATCTGGGTGTGCCAGGCTGAGCGATCAAGTGCTGTAGTCTCCCAGGAGCTAGGATCAATGCTGCAGTTCTTGAGAGAGCTTTTTAGGTGATCCTTGAAGCGCTTTTTCTGCCCTCCACTTGAACGTTTACCTTCACACAACTCCCCATAGAACAATCTCTTTGGAAGGTGCTTATCTGGCATACGGACGATGTGGCCAGTCCAGCAGAGTTGGGACCTAGTCAGGATTGCATGTATGCTTTGCATACAGGACTTCTGAAGAATTTCCGTATCTGGTACACGATGCTGCCAGCGTACTGTCATTTATAGAATGTTGTGCTCACTGCCATTCTGTAAGTCTCTTAGTTCTGTGCAAGATGTCCAGCTCCTATATGTCATGTACTTACAGATTGTGATTGAAATTGTATAGAAGAAATGTATGTAAAGTTACCTTCACTGCATGTAATATGCGACGACTAAGGAGGTTTTGCAGTGGAGTTGAAGAAATGTGTGTAAGAAATAAGTTCATTGAGAATAAAAGTAGCCCATGGGTTGCAGGGCCTGAGAGGGGAGCAAAAAAAATAGCAACACTGTAACCCACAACGCAAATCATGGGAGAAAACTAAGGACATTTTGAGGTGGACTTGACTGTTCCATCCCATAGTGGTTCAAAGTAATTCAGATGACATAGTCGTTGGATGTGTCATGCCTAAAGGTTCAGGTATCGCAGCAAAGCTCTAAACCATGGCACACTTTATTTCATTCTCCAGACTACACACTGCTGATCTGTGGGAGTTTGTGAACGAATGCAGAAGAAGATGAATAAATATAATAATCATCTTTAGAATGATTTAGATAATTTTGGTTTGGATAATTCTAGCTGTCATGTGGCCAATGCTACTATAAGTGTGTGGCTACAGGGGTAGAGTTATATGGGGAAGTGTGTGACTACAGGGGTAGAGTTATGTTGGAAAGTTGTGATAGAGTGATGTATGTGGCTACAGAATAATATAAGAAAGTGTGGCCGCAGTTGTAGGGTGACGTAGGAGATATGTAGTTACAGAAGTAAAGTAATGAGGAAAATTGTTTAGCTTCATGAGTAAATTGTTGTTAGAAAGTATCGGCTGCAGGGATAGGTTGACGTTGGAAAGGAAGTGATTTAAGACAATATGTAGCCACAAGTATGTAGCCACATGTGAAAGTTCTATGCAACAAAAGATTGAAGTTATTCAGAAAAATCTATAGACACACTTATATTAAAACAAGCATGTGGAAGTTTGATGCAACAAAAAATGACGAAATTCAGGAAAATGTGTAGCCACAAATATATGGAAGTTTGATGCAACAAGATTGAAGAGATTGAGGAAAATATGCAGGTTTATTTAATGTAGTGACTTTCTTGTGCCATTCCAGATTGTCAATATCTGTTCTGATTATACTTTTCTCTGTAGATAGAGAGAGAGAAAGTAGGAAATGTGCATGTTTGACGGCTTCTAATCTACCACCAGATTTATCCAGAGATCGCCAGTGCCATTTCTCCAAAGTGCTATGGCCAAACCAATCATGTGCTGCGCCATCGCTGCTTGCTCACTTGATCATAAAGATGCCAATGCCTCGGTTATGAAGTTTCTGTCAGATTTGATCAAATGTATGCGGGATAAGGAGGTACTCTACATATTATATTTTAATCATTTTTGTAATTGCTAGTTTATTTTTTTAAATCTGCCATAGATTGAAGAAATTGGGGCTAACTGTTGTCTTTTCCTTAATAAATAATAATTGAGTAGTATCTTGTATCCATGGTATATTGCCAGGATCCGAATGGGAAGCAAAAATAGCAACAGTAACGTTCCATGCATGTCGTAGTAATATGCGGCTATGAAGATTTATGAGAGTGGAGTTGGTGTCTACCTGTCTGAAAGTGCTTCTCCTCAGACAGATTCCGATTTGTTCATATTTACGAGCAATGTTATAATCACCGCTCAGGCAACTTCGGATTCGCTCATATGTGGAGAAAATTAGAGAGAACACTGTTTATGAATACATAGAATTCTTTGGATCGGGCCCTGGGTTTATTAAAAAAATATTTTACATAGGCAGATTCCTCAAAATGTTTGAGAAGCATTGTTAAGATTGGTCAAAGTGATCTGAAGCTATGCTGAAGTCAGTTGTGCCAGGCCGAAGACAGATATCGCAGGCAAGCTGCTAACCATAACACAAAATCCTGTTCTCTGGACATCTTGGTAATCTGTAGAAGTTTAAGAGTGAATGCAGAAGAAGAAGAAGCAGAACCATGAAAAAAGATAGTTACATCTGAACATGGACTCCGCGAATCCAGGATGACACTTGGAATAAAGATAAACTCCTATAACAATATGTTTATTGACAAGTGTGGATACACAGAGTCAATGTCTACCGGGATAGTCTTTTTAATCCCCAGGAACAACAAGCAATGAAACTCTAGTTTTCTATGTGCATGGAGGGAGTCCCTCCCCGAGCTTTCTTTCATGTCTAGAAGTGTGATCAATATGAAATATTCATTGGAAAACAAAAGAAACGGGCTTCTAAAGTGAGTCATGTGACATTTCCAGCCAGTTTGAAACTGGCTATAGCCAGTACTACAGGCTATAACCAGTACAACTAATTTTAGTTTGTAATGATTCATTAGAACACTTCAACAGCACTTAAGTAAAACACTTCAAATTAAACCATAATTTTGTTTGAAATGTGGTGTCGCTAGAAAGAGCGGCTTCGTGGGCAAGAAATAATGATGGTCAATCAATTGCGCACTGGGACCGCCACTCAACGTGTAATGGTGGCTACACTCAAGGAGAGATCTGAGCACCTATGGACTTGTCTGGAGTGCAGAGACGATGAACCAATGACAATTTAACTAACTTCAATAGCATTTAACCTTTAGCACGCTATGTTTACAATTGCGTAATTTCTCTCCTGCCGCGGAATTAGTTTTTGGAAATGTTACGCAATCGTCGGTGGCTGTTTTGAAATTGCGATATATTTTTTTTTGGTTACAGATATTTAAATAATATTATCACATATAAATAAAGAATTAAATTCTGCATATATTGGTGTAAGTTTTGTTTGTGTGTGTGTGATATGAGAAAGTGATAAAAGACAGATTTAGACCTATCTAGATCTAGACATATCATATTTTTGATCAATCGAAAGCTGTGAAATCTGTTGAATATTATATATTTTACATAATGGAAACCTCGTGGTATATTTTAAATAATGTATTTGAAGAACTTACCTCTCAAGTTTTTCACTTTCCAATCCAAATAAATAATTATTTCACTGAATATTCGATGAACGAACAGTATATAAAACTCGTTTCGCTGTCATGTTGCTTTGCCGCAATGCCGATGTCTACAGATTGCTTGGATTTCAATTTCATAATCACACGACATCATCTATCGCCATTTTAACAATAGAAACAGGAAGTTAGATGAAATGTCTACTGTATGTTGCCAAAACATTCTGTCAAAAAATTACCAATCTGGCTTTTTTGTACAGATTTGGGTTTAACGCATTGGGTGGCGGATTTTGCCTTTCACAATAAAGACATGACACAATTTGGGCAAAATGTATCGCACGAATTGTAAACACAGTGTGCTAAAGGTTAAGTAAAACAAGGTAAATTAGATTTACAATGAATACATAGACTATTAGACTATAGGGTGGCATGGGTATAAAAATACAAATAGTATGCAAGAATTTCACATAATGTATTCACCGGTGAGCAGTCTCACAAAGGTTGAGAAACATTATTATAAAATAGATTGTGATAGTGATTAGGTCAAAGTGATTGACAAAATTCATCCCATCATTATGTTTTCAATGTTAGACACGAACTCTAACGAAAGAACAAGAGAGAAAGCTTACTACATGACAAGTGAAATGTCTAAGAAAAGCAGCAAACAGAACCAGAAGAGATCATGTGAGAATGAGATTACAAGCACTGTTGGAACAAACATCAGTGGTCAAATATATTAAAGAGCAGAGATTGAAATGGTTCAGCCACCTAAAAATAATGAACCCTTATTGACCAACGGCAAGAGTATACAACATGAATATAAAAACAGCAAGATACAGAGGAAGACCAAGAAGGTGGATTGAAGGAGTTACCAACATTCTGACATGGCACAGTATTATTGCGCATCAAGCGACCAAATGTGCAATAGCCTGAAAACCGATCATCATTCAATCCTGTGACATCTCACAGCATAAGCAGAGAAAAGACAATAGATAGAAAGTGATTTAATCATGCTGAAGTCGGATGTGTTGTTTCTATGCATGTTATAGGAAGAACTACATTTTTTAAGTGGAATTTATTTTCAACATTTTGAAACAGTCCTGTATACTGTTATTTTGATTTTTCATACCCATAGCCTATAGTCTGATAGTCAGTGCATTCATTGTAAAGCTGATAAACTTTGTGTTTTACGTAAGTTCTGTTGTTCAACAGTTTACAGCAGTCACACCTATTATACTAGTCAACAAATTTTCAAAAAATGTTTGTACCAGACTTTAAATACATCATTTCTTATTAATTTTGGCAACACTGATTTCAAATATCAGAATCAATAAACCTGTAACCCTTCAGGGTCATAGGGGTACCACATTGGAGGCTTCAGCACACAGAGTCCTCCAGCGAATTCTATCCTCAGCGATGCGGATGAGTGTGGAAATATCTTGCCCTGTGCATTCCTTGATGTTGTCTGTCCATGCCTTTATTTGTCCTCCTCTGCTTCTTCCACCCTCGACAGTTCCCTGCAGTGTTGTTTTTTACAAGGAATCGTGCATGCATACATGCCCGAACCATGCTAGTTTCCATCATTGTTATATCATAATAAAGGCACAATAAAGGTATATCAAATATCATAACATTTCCTAATTGGCTATGGTTTTTTTTTTATATGAATTTAAATTTCACCATTACAAATTTCATGTATACTTGTTTAATTTCTTTGGTGAAATTATTCTATACACTTTAGCATTGTAAAAATTGTTATTGCAAATTCAATTAAGTGATATTCCACCATAAAATGTTAGAATAAATAAAAAACACTATTTAAAGTTCACATATAATGTTTCTGAAAGACACATTTAAACCCCTACCATCATTATTCAGTCGCTGTTTGAGCTGTCTTTGCTTGCTTCTCGTAGTCAATCTGTGAGGTGTCTCTTGTCACAGTCCAACTGTAATCAGCAAGCATTGAAGGGCTCCAATTGCCATGATACCTTGTTTCCATAGCAGCAATGTCTTGGTGAAATTGTTCAACCTGTTTATCACTGATCTCTCAGCAGTTTGACTTTATAAAAAATCCAGGTGACAATCTAGAAAATGAATATGTAGACACGTTGCTGCATAGATCCTTATACTTGAGAAGGAGATTTTCTACAATTTCTGTGTAATTGTCAGATCTGTTGTTTCCGAGACCCATTTGTCCACCACTGACTTAAATGCTAGTCATGCTTCTTTTTTCTTTCCATGCAACATACAAAAAAAACTCATCATCGAGAAGACGTTTTCATATTTACAGACCAACAAATACTCCCTCTCTTATTTTAACTTCACTGAGTCCTGGACATTTTCTGAAGAGGTATTTGAAAGCATTATCAGTTTTATCCATTGCCGTGAGAAAGTTTTTCATGAGACCCAGCTTAATGTGCAATGGTGACAACAAAATCTTGCCACTGTCAACAAGTGCTGATCTCTCTGCACTTATATATATATATATATATATATATATATATATATATATATATATATTATATATATATATATATATATATATATATATATATATATATATATATACACACACAGTGTATATATATACAAATAGTATGCAAGAATTTTGACAAATTGTGACTGTTCAACAGTTTACAGCAGTCACACCTATTATACTAGTCAACAAATTTTCAAAAAATGTTAGTACCAGACTTTAAATACATCATTTCTTATTAATTTTGGCAACACTGATTTCAAATATCAGAATCAATAAACCTGTAACCCTTCAGGGTCATAGGGGTACCACATTGGAGGCTTCAGCACACAGAGTTCTGTATATATATATAGATAATATATATATATATATATATATATATATATATATTATATATATATATATATATATATATATATATATATATATATATATTACAGTAATTGTAAATAAAGTTTTTATATCTGAAAATTAGAGCAAATGGACATTTTTTAATATCATTTTCAATTTCAGCACCCCAAAATTAGTTACGATCAATTTTTTTTCATTACTGGTTTTATTTTGATGTGGACTAGAGTTATTAGAACATTTCATGGTATTTCACTTTTATTTTGTCATATCAGGAGAGAGAAGATTTTCAGTTGCGCTGGACATTGGTCAAGAAACTTCTAGAAGACCATGGACAAGCTTTGGTTGTAGCCCTCATCAATGCTTGCCTTTTCTGTTTGCCCACTTTCATGTCAGCTGATGTCAGCGAAGTTCTGTATGAACTCATGTTGATAGATCGTCCGGTGAGTTATCATTGTATCACCTGTAGTATCAGTATTATTGATATGTGTATCACCTGTAGTATCAGTATTATTGATATTTGTATCACCTGTTGTATCAGTATTATTGATATTTGTATCACCTGTTGTATCAGTATTATTGATATTTGTATCACCTGTAGTATCAGTATTATTGATATGTGTATCACCTGTAGTATCAGTATTATTGATATTTGTATCACCTGTTGTATCAGTATTATTGATATTTGTATCACCTGTTGTATCAGTATTATTGATATTTGTATCACCTGTAGTATCAGTATTATTGATATTTGTATCACCTGTTGTATCAGTGTTATTGATATTTGTATCACCTGTAGTATCAGTATTATTGATATTTGTATCACCTGTTGTATCAGTATTATTGATATTTGTATCACCTGTAGTATCAGTATTATTGATATTTGTATCACCTGTAGTATCAGTATTATTGATATTTGTATCACCTGTTGTATCAGTGTTATTGATATTTGTATCACCTGTAGTATCAGTATTATTGATATTTGTATCACCTGTTGTATCAGTATTATTGATATTTGTATCACCTGTTGTATCAGTATTATTGATATTTGTATCACCTGTAGTATCATTATATTTGTATCACCTGTAGTATCAGTATTATTGATATGTGTATCACCTGTAGTATCAGTATTATTGATATTTGTATCACCTGTAGGTAGTATCAGTATATTTGTATCACCTGTAGTATCATTATATTTGTATCACCTGTAGTATCAGTATATTTGTATCACCTGTAGTATCATTATATTTGTATCACCTGTAGTATCAGTATATTTGTATCACCTGTAGTATCATTATATTTGTATCACCTGTAGTATCAGTATATTTGTATCACCTGTAGTATCAGTATTATTGATATTTGTATCACCTGTAGTATCAGTGTCATTGATGTTTTTATCACCTGTAATATTAGTGTCATGATATTTTTATTACCTGTAATATTAGTGTCATTGATATTTTTATTACCTGTAGCATCAGTGTTACTTTGGAGGTCCTTGACCTATGAAGTTGCATACTCTGAGCAGTAATTGTAGACAATTTGAAGTTATTTTAAGAGTGACTGAGCACATATGGGGCAGACCCATCTACAATTAATTCACTTCTGTATTCCTTTTGAGCCCTTTTTATTCTTTTCAATATATTTGATTTTGCGTACATTTTGTATTAATTTGTACAGACCTTCTGTGTTTGGTTGGAGCATACACTGAAAGCGCTACCTACAGAAAGCAGTGGGGGTGCAGTGACAGCTACTAAGAAACAGCTGGCAGATTTTCATAAAGCTTGTACCAGGTATGATTTATCAATTATGTAAAGCAATCTCAAACTTTATTTGAACCAGTGGCCCTCTTTTAATATATTTTCCTTCCATGCCCCAAATAGCCCCCCCCCCCATTTCAAATGTTTTCCCCAATTTTTAAAATTTTAAAATTTATTTATTTTATGCCCCATTCTATCTATTGGCATTTCCAATTTTGCTGTTAAGCATCCTGGGGTGTATCTTTTTTGTTTGTGCGTAATAAGAATGAAATCTATTTGCCCCATTAAATTTTTTAAATTTGACTTTTTTAAATTGAATTTGTTTTTTTAATTTTCCTCCATTATATTTTTTTTTTCCTCCATTAATTTTTTTTTCCATTTTGGAATGGGGACACACACACACACTCCATTTCAAATAATTTTTTTACAGTAGGGATTTTGTCATGTTTTGTTATATAGGGAAATTTGTTATAACAGAATGCACTATAGAGGGATTCTACTGTATGCTATAGAGGGATTCTACTGTATGTTTCCCTGAAGACCCCAACACTTTCACATATGATAGTCATTTTCTAGTTTATTCAATATTCATAAAAATTATTTCATCATTATGCCATTCCCCATCACCTCCCACTAAAAACGTGTCCAAATATATCACCAATTCTTTCTTGTATTCCACTGCAGTGCTGAAGATCTAAAGCAAACCAGCAACGCCGTACGAGACTTCTGCCGCTTGTACAGATAGTGCAAGGAAAAACCTAGTCATGTGATATCATTTTAATTAGTTTCCCTGCCTAGTATTTGTACTGTCCGTTGTTTTATTATTTCAAATCTTGTATAGCTTTTAGTGATGCTGCATGGACAATTAATACATTTTTTAAATAACTTGTTCTTATTGCTGAATTCTTGTACATTTTGCGCCCGTTCCATGCATGTTTATTTGCCATTGACCACGTCATTGTTTCTTATCGACAAGGTCATTATTTCTCAGTCTATGTTATTATTTGACTATGAATGTGTCATTATTGGACATTGACCATGTCATTATTTGACAATGACAGTGTCATTTTTTGACAATGAACCGTGTTATTATTTGTTATTGAATTATTTGTTCGTCTATGGCCATGGACACAGCTACTGATGAGAAATCTAGGCTGAGATTTGGAGATTGCAGTAATAAGTGTGGTAGTAGTAGAACTGGACACCTGCAGACAAGAATGAAGAAACGGTTCTACCAGCGAGGCACAAGAATCATCAGCATACATACCTTTTTATCATCTGCTAATAGAGACTGAGCACCTAATGGCTTACATGGAGCGCAGTGATGTCGGTTCATGACCACATCTCTGGCATTGTTTAGATCATCATTTATAACGAATCTAATTTCATTATTTGTAAAAGGATGGGTCATCTGTTATTTTTTGAGTCATCAACTAGATCATTACTTGTTTTAGACCACAGAGAACAGGACACTGCGGACTGCAAGCACATCTCCACAAAATTAAGGCTGTCCAAACTGACCAATGCCCATGTCAAAAGGGTCTCCAGAACACATTCTGCAGACATGCCTACTTTTCGATGACATGAGAACTAAATTATGGCCCTAAGAGACAGATCTGAAGGTGAAACATGAGGCAACCATGAGGACCTCCTTCTGAAGACTGAATTCGTGGAGGCGGCCCACCTTCCTGTTTAGACTTATGAGCATAGGAAACTGATCGCAGAAGAAGAAGATCACATTTATTTTCATTAACTAATAAAGTGTGGTTTTTTAGCCTTTGTTCCAAAACTCCCGCTGCATATCTCTTGTAGCGCAGCAATGGTCCTACTTTCGTTCCTAATCTCCCGCTAGATATCTCATGTAGCACAGCAATGGTCCTACTTTCGTTCTAAACTTCCGCTTCACCTCTCTTGTAGCACAGCAATGGTCCTACTTTCGCTCTAAACTTCCGCTGCATCTCTCTTGTAGCACAGCAATGGTCCCGCTCAACTGCCAGCAGGATATAGTAAAGATAATAGATTTGTTGAGTCACCATTTTATTTGTGCCAACAGTCTGACACATCCGACTTCAGTGATATAATTAGTCATTGATAAAGAGATCATTGATTGGGTAAATATATGCTAGACCAGGTTCACATATTTCACATTAACTGGGTCATTATTTATAATTTCCCATGTCATTATTTATCTTTAACAAAGTCGTGTCCACAACTTCTGTCAAGTTATGTTTATTATCTGTATGTAGCAGGCTATGAAGACAGAAACATTCTGAAAGTTGATACGCCACAGATGATTGTCATTAGAAATATGTATAAATAATATATAGAAATTGTCTGAAATAGTCAAATTAACTCCACCTGAGAAGTCAGGGGAAATAAGAAACAATTTTTTAAATATTTGTCTCTGCCATCTGTAAACACTTGTTATATGATTGGGTGATTAGCTTTGATGAAATCAGGTGGCAGGCAAGGTGTGAAACTGATTTGTGTGGTTGCCAACTAATCTCACCGTAAAATACAGAGGATAGTTTCCTTTCTCAAACTCCCATCGGATCTCACTAGTAGCCCAGGTAGCAGAAATGTGGTGTGTCCGTTTTTTGTGTGTGTGTCAATGTGAGACCCTTTGCACCCCTTTTTGGTGGATATTATTGGCTAAGTTAATAATTGCTAAGTATTTCAAAGTCAGGCAGAGTTCCAAGTGAATAGACCAGAGTTTAAATCTTGTTTGGCACTGTCTGATGTTTACAATAATTTGTCAAATATTTCAATCAGTTATAATGGCTGATGTTAAAATTACTGGAGATAAATTGCATTCTTTTAAAAAATATATAGCAGTAGTTTATTTAGTGCATACATATCAAATAGTCAGATCACATGATACCATAGTTGCTGATGCTTCTCTCTCCCTGCTATCTATGACTTCAGCACCTATGCTTGCTTGGACTCTATTGGGATAGTCTGACCAATCTTAGTTTCCAGCCTCTGTTGACTGGACCCCATCTCCATTTCAAGGAGTTAGCCTCGATGGGAAGTTTATTTAGTCTATTGTCTATCCATAGGTGAATGATGGTTGATAGTATCCACATTTGTCATTAAGCATAGGGGTGAGATCTTCAGCTGTCATTCCAAGGCCAGATATGCCGCCTTGATTGTATTAAGTCCATGTTTGTTCAAGGCTATCTTGACGTTTTCTATCCACCATTTTCTTATTCTACCTTTGGCTTTATGTCCGGATATTTATTTAGTAAATACTTATCATAAATAAATGTGTTTCAAAGTGAAGAAGGTTTGTTGACTGGCTGAAATAGAAGATTAACTTCATTGTAATCAGGTTTCCTCTCATGTACTCTGTCTCGCTCAGTGAAGCGGCATGCCGCTTACCTAATGTACCACTCATAGCGTGTTACTCCGTAGCTTCAAGCGATAATAATCTCAGAAGAAGATACACTTGTAAACACAACTTGATATCAAAGTTCCGACCTCTTGATCATACGGCAAATGGCATAATCACCATACCAGGGAGATTAGCAATCTGAATGCATCTCATCCAAACGCTTTGTCTTGATATAGCATTGTATGAAAATACCTTGAAGTCTTCTATTAAAATAACTCTATCCTTAAAAATGAATGAATCTCTGTATTTTTACATTGTTAGAAGTATTGAGCAGTTGTTCTTGTTGAGTCTGTACAAAAGTATTACAGTGGAATCCCGTTATAACAACTTGGTCTGGACCGACAAAATATGTATGTAATAGTGGAATCCCATTATAACAACTTGGTCCAGATTGACAAAATATGTATGTAATAGTGGAATCGCATTATAACAACTTGGTCCGGATCGACAAAATATGTATGTAATAATGGAATCCCATTATAGCAACTTGGTCCGGACTGACAAAATATGTATGTAATAGTGGAATCCCGATATAACAACTTGGTCCGGACCGACAAAATATGTTTGTAATAGTGGAATCCCATTATAACAACTTGGTCCGGATCGACAAAATATGTATGTAATAACAGAAATTCTCTATATGCAGTACAAACAATATACAATAAATATAATTGGGGATTATAAAAGTGTTGTTATATAGGCACATTTGTTATAAAAGGATGCGCTATAGAGGGATTCCACTGTATTAGAATGATAGCTTCGTGTTGAAATTGGTTCTTATCTGAAACCTTATCCAGAAAATAGATAACGGAAGCTGATTCCACTCATATAAATAGCCAAACTGTCAGAGGATATATCCATCAAGGTGGAGAGTGCAGCAGTAACAAACTGTCAGAGGATATATCCATCACGGTGGAGATTGCTGCAGTAACAAACTGTCAGAGGATATATCCGTCAAGGTGGAGAGTGCGGCAGTAACAAACTGTCAGAGGATATATCCGTCAAGGTGGAGAGTGTGGCAGTAACAAACTGTCAGAGGATATATCCGTCAAGGTGGAGAGTGTGGCAGTAACAAAACTAAGAAGCAATAACAACTGTGATAGTGTATTATTGTTACTGGTAACTGATGTAATTAACAAATAGTAAAATTAATGTAATAAAAAATAACAAGGGCTTTTTTTTACATTGCGGTCAAATGGAAACCAATATTTAGAAAATGGAAATGAACTAGAAATAACACAAAATTATCAATGAAGTGCGATTTTCTGACAACTCTATCTCACTGCATTAGAAAAAAATGGCACTTATGTTTAGTTAGGTATGTAAAGATAAATACATTGGTACTCACCTGAACTGTACTGATAGATAGAAATAGAAATAAAATGGGAAAAAAAATTAGAAATATGCTGTTATTAGAATTGTTTATCATTAAATACATTAAAAGTTAGAAGAATAAACAATACTGCCCTTGATATGTAATCAAAACAATTCAAAGATCACATCGTTCTATGTTTATCTATCAATAGTGTAAAGTTCAAGGGAGCACCAATTTATCCATAACTAACATTGAGTCATTCATCTTGGATCATTGGTAGTTATTTAACATAAACTTTATGTAGATAGTCAGTGAAAAGTATGCAAAATAAAGCATGGTTGCATAAGATAGAAAGCTGACTGTTAAGAAAGGAAAGGCTAACACTAAACAACTGAACAACTTGTATAAGTAAGCATACAGCAAGAGGATTATCCGACAAGGCGGAGAGTGCTGCAATAACACAACCAGGAAGTCTTCAATACTAAGTTGATATAATAAGGTCTAATGAGTTTATATAGTCTAACTAAAATAAAATGAAATAACAATTAAAAAGAAACAATTACTTTTCCCACGTTACGGTCCCAACTGTGACCTTTTTCAAGAAACATAATGTTTGTTTGTTCAAGAACCCCAGGAATTGCAAGCGACTAACTCTTACTTCCTATGTGCGATGGTGAGGTTTATTAGCTTTCTTTCATAACCAGGAGGCTTCACGTTTTGACTGAGAGCAATGTCTATTGAAGGAACCTTCTACACAGGAGGGGGGGGGGGGGCAAGAAACATATAACAAACAAGAAACATGCAGAATTATTCAATTATAAGCGCAAATAGATAGTTCCTCACCAAAACCGTCTTCGTGCAACATAAATAACATTTATTTGGTAAATGATAACTTAGGTGCACACCAAAAATACACATTATTGAGAGACAGAAATAGAAACAGAGCGAAGTAAGAGGAATGCCATAGGAATCATTAGTGTCAAACAGACCAACTGAAAGACTTACATACATACAATTGAAATAGAATTATAAACATAGGCTATTACATACATACAATTGAATTAGAACTATAAACATAGGCAATACAAACACACTGAGAAGTGTGCATATAGGAGACAAAAATGGAGCTGGATGGTTACCAACAAACGAGGGCAAAAATTTGGGGGAAAGTGGGAAGGAGGTCAGTGGTTGGGAATGGAGGCCTGGTTTCACAGACACAGATGAAAACAAAACTTTGATATGTATTCTCACATATGTACATATATATAATTAAATACATATACATACATATACAAGTAAATATATGTATGACGGCTACCTACGCAGATATGTACAAGTACGTATATGTATCCACACAAGCATGGGTACACATAAGAATAAATGCCATCACGCAAAAATACATAGATATACGCATTAGCATAAATAATCGCCCAAATAAAGATATCTACAGTGGAATCCCTCTATAGTGCATTTTGTTATAACAAATTTCGGTACTATGACCGCAGTTCAACCTCCGTTTTCGTTCTTGTTTCCACTTAGTGAGTACCTACATATTTTGTGGTTTATTGATCTGAATATTATATCAGTCAATAATTATTTGAAATATTCATTTTTTAGGGTTATGGTTAGTTATGTTTTACATAACTAACCCTAATTATATTTAAATTAATAAATGATAAACATAAACGGATAAACATTAGGCAAGGGAAATAATCACACAGGTAGGCACTTATTGCTGCAATGGGAGTTGGACTGCGATCATAGTACCCAAGTTTCCCTATATAACAACACTTCAAAATCCCCAATTATATTTATTCTATATTATTTCTACTGCATATAGAGAATTCCTATTATTACATACATAATTTGTTGGTCCAAACCTGGTTGTTATAATTGGATTGCTCTGTACTTACATTCGCTCACGTAAAGATAAATACATTTATTGACATAAAAATTCATCCTACATAAAGATATGCACGGATTAACATTCACTCACATGTATATGCATGTATTCACATAAACATTCACCCACATGTATATGCATGTATTCACATAAACATTCACCCACATGTATATGCATGTATTCACATAAACATATGCCCACATGAAGATATATACATACATTAATATCACACATGCATTCAAATATAGATACATACACATACAAATATGGGACCCAGAATAGTTGTATAGATACATACACATACAAATATGGGACCCAGAATAGTTGTATAGATACATACACATACAAATATGGGACCCAGAATAGTTGTATAGATACATACACATACAAATATGGGACCCAGAATAGTTGTATAGATACATACACATACAAATATGGGACCCAGAATAGTTGTATAGATACATACACATACAAATATGGGACCCAGAATAGTTGTATAGATACATACACATACAAATATGGGACCCAGAATAGTTGTATAGATACATTGAACAATATAATCACATGCATATACTGATACATACACAAGTGTGAGCCCTTGCCTTTGTAATAGAGTTGTCCAAAATGTTACATGGACATACTGCCCTGGTCATGTGGGGGTTCGAGGCAATGAAAGAGCAGACTCGTTGGCGGGCAATGCAATGATTGATAGTACAGTATTGAAGAGAGATAGGGCTGACCTAATAAGGGCAGTCATTTATTTATACAGAGTGAAAAAGATGACGCTGGAGGTGATAGTGTGCACACTCAAAGAATGACAGAAATTAGGGTGACCAGGGGTGAAATGTGCACATAAGAATACTGGTGTCCTCTCTGGAAAAATCTCTTATTTTCTCAGTTTATGCTGTGAGGCGTTCCAGGATTAATGATGATCGGTTTTCGGGCTATTGCATGTTTGGTCACTTGATATGCAGTAATACTGTGCTGTGTCAGAATGTTGGTAACTCCTTCAATCCACCTTCTTCTTGGTCTTCCTCTGTATCTTGCTGTTTCCATTGTCATGTTGTATACTCTTGCTGCTGGCCAATAAGGTTCATTCTCAATAGCCAACCGAAACATTTCAATCTGTTTTTCAATATATGTGACCACTGATGTTGTTCCAACAGTTCTTGTAATCTCCTCATTTCTCACATGATCTCTTCTTGTACTGTTTACTGCTTTTCTTAGACATCTCATTTCACACGTAGTAAATTTTCTCTCTTGTTCTTTTCCACGGTTCTTTCTTCAGACAGATCTGAAGATCAAATAATCAACATATTACTTGGACTGTTGAGTTGGAATACACTTGGATAAAAAAACTGTCAAATACTGCATTTTTCCCATTAAGGAGTTGCAAGGAGGGATTTTGTAGCTGTGTAATAAAGGTCGCATGCTCTTTCTGCTGCTACGTCATGCACAGGATACATTGTTTAATTTCAGTCATATGACCATGACTGAACTACATTGAACTATCTGATTCTATGGAAATAAGTTTAAATTAGTAGGGGAAATAATCTTTCTCTCTCTGTGACGTGTCCTTTGCAGAACATTGTCCTCACTGCCACTCTGTAAGCCTCACGGTTCTGTGTGAGCTGCCCAGCTTCTTCCAGTGTCATGTTCAGAAGGTCTTCAATGTCATGTGTCCATCGTAGTCTTGATAGTTTTGAGGAGCCGGTCTACTTCTTTATTCAGATCTTTGCGAACATCTGAGTTAGTTCTTTTTTCTGTCCATGATAATCTTAGGACCTTTCTATAGCATTTCATTTAGAATGCAGATAGTTTCTTTTCCATTGTCAATGTCATTGCCCACGTCTCACAACCGTGTGTTGCCCTGGAAAGATATAGCATCTTAGTAGTTCTAACTTTGTTTTTATATTTGCTCCTTGTCATAGATTTTTATTCTGTGATGTTTTTTGTAGTGCCATTGCTAATCTCTGCCGAGCAATCTCTTGTGCTGTTGATGGTTGATCCTAGATATTCAAAGTTTGTTTACATTTTCCAGTTGCTCTTTATCAATGACTTTTTTAAGTGTAATTTCATCTCTGCTTATATGCATTATTTTTGTCTTTTTTTTTGCATTGAGGAAATGGTTTTTTGCCTCGCTATGATGTTTGACTGACATAATCATTTGTTCTAAACCTATAGGGCTTCTTGATATTAGTGTGTTGTCATCTGCATACCTAATTTCTGGGATTTCATGTCCTCCGATATTAAAGGATTGAAACTGTTCATAATGTGGTACTTCTCAGACATTTCACATGATGATTTCTGCATAAATGTTGAACAGGTGTTGTGAGAGGATACATCCCTGTCTGACTCCTTTTTGAACCTCAAACCAGTCAGATGTGTCTCCGTCGAGACGAACAGAAGCCTGTTGTTTCTGATAAAGCATTTTAATTAGCAATATAAGATGGTGTGGGAATCCCATGTTTCCCATTATGTTCCATAATTTCTGGTGTGTTACATAGTCAAAAGTCTTTGCGTAGTCAATAAAACAGGTGTGTATGTCTGCACTGAACTATGCATTTTACTATTATATTTCTCATGTTGAAGATGTGATCCCTGGTGCCTCTGTTCTGTCTTAAACCTGCCTGAACTAGATTTATTTCACTGTTCATATGTTGTTCCATTCTGTTCATGATTATCTTGAGAAGTATCCTGCTGTCATGACTGTTCAGTGCAATTTTTCTATAATTTGTGCAAAGTTTCAAATTTCCCTTCATTGGGAGTGGTATATATGATTATCTTTTCTAATCTTTTGAAATATTTCACTTTTCCAGATCTTAACACAAAAGATAGATCTTAAGACAAACGACTGTGACACTGGGTTCTTCTGCTTGTATCAATTCTGCTACTAATTTGTCACAACTTGGTGACTTGTCAGTTTTCAAGTTCTTATATAAATAACCAAATGGTCAGAGGGTGTCCGACAAAGTGGATGGTGCCGCAGTAACCTAATGAACAAATAGTAACGCAAAATGAGGTAAACAGGTTACTAAAACACTTACCTAGCCTATTAATAAAAATATATTTTAAAAAAACATACAATAAAACTAAACAGGACAATTCTCAACGTATCGGCTCAAATTGAACCTTTTTCAAGAGACAAACAACAGAAAACGACAAAATAAAAAACAAAATAGATGTCTATATTTCATCAAGCCCCCGTCTCAGGGAGACGGGGGCTTGATGAAATATAGACATCTATTTTGTTTTTTATTTTGTCGTTTTCTGTTGTTTGTCTCTTGAAAAAGGTTCAATTTGAGCCGATACGTTGAGAATTGTCCTGTTTAGTTTTATTGTATGTTTTTTTAAAATATATTTTTATTAATAGGCTAGGTAAGTGTTTTAGTAACCTGTTTACCTCATTTTGCGTTACTATTTCTTCAAGTTCTTAATTGCCCAATATACTTCTTCTATGATGGGTTCCGGCTCAAGTTCCGTGTTTACATTTGTGTTTGAGTCAGTGTCTATGTTTGGATCTTCGTACATTTCTATAGAGTATTCCACTGTTCAGAATGTGTTTATTTTCTGTTAGAGTGTTTCCTGACTTGTCTTCGATTTCTCGAGTGGCTGGTTGAAATTTTGCTGTCAGCGTTTTTACCTCTGTAAACATTCTGGTGTCACCATGTTTGTGGAGTTGTTCAATTTTTTTAAAACACTTATTGTCCACGTAGTTTTTCTCCTGATTTCTTTAGTTCATTTTTCTCCTTATTTCTTTAGTTCATTTTTCTCCTGATTTCTTTAGTTCATTTTTCTCCTTATTTCTTTAGTTCATTTTTCTCCTTATTTCTTTAGTTCATTTCCTGTATTCCTCTCTTTGTTTGTCATCTTTAAGTGATTTTTTTTTTTTTTCGGTTGTTGATTAGTTACAATGTTTCTACTGTGATGTAATCTCTTTCTGTCACTCTTTGGGGTATGTGAGCCTGTGCAGATGATAGTATTGAGTCTCTGATGTTGTTTGCGAGGTCATCTGATGTTATCTCCTCTTGAAAGGCCATCAATGTAACAAATTTGTTCTGAACCTCCACGCTGTATTCTGTTGGTATTGCTCTAGTTTTGTATCTAATGAGTCTGATGCTTTTTTCTAGCCTCTTGAGTCTGATCTTCACACCTGCTACTAATAGCTCATGGTCAGAATCGCAATCTTCTCCAGGATGTCTTACAGGACAGTAGACTGGATCTCCATCTGTGGTGTACATATGAAGTTTATTTAGTTTCTTGTCTTGTAATCTGGTAATGTCCAGGTGTATAGGAGTCTAGGGCATTGTTTGAACAGGGTGTTGGCAATTACTAAGTCATTTTTTTAGATAGAATGTTAGCAGACTTTCTCCTCTTTCATTCTGCTGTCCTAATCCAAATGGGCCTTTGACTCTGCATTTCTCAGATCTTTTCCTACCAACTTTCGCATTCAGATCACTTATTATTAGTTTGATGTCTTGTTTGTGTTTGTCTATTGTTCCTGCAGTTTATCATAAAAACATGTAGCTCTTGCTCTGCAGATGTTGAAGCATACACTTGAACTATTGTGATGTTTTGTTGGGAAACAATAGAGGATTAAATAATAAAATTGTGTGCTATGCAAGGTAGATTGAATTTGTGTGTACATTTAATTAATTATTTATTTTTATCAACTAGTGTAACCATTCAATAAATCAATTTTTTTTATCAACTAGTGTAACCATTCAATAAATCAATTTTTTTAATCAACTAGTGTAACCATTCAATAAATCAATTTTTTTAATCAACTAGTGTAACCATTCAATAAATCAATTTTTTTTAATCAACTAGTGTAACATTTATTAGTAATAAATAAGTATTTTTTTAATATAGCAAAATCTGGAGGTTGTGGTGTCTAGATTACCAGGACCGCCACCTCCACTATTTTTACGTGCTTTAAAGATCTGATATGACCAAATTGGACTAGTGTCTATGGCTGAAAGGAGCATACTTCACCATAAAATGTACATTTTGCTTAACCACCACAAAATTCAGGAATTTTGATCAATTTGACCATTGAATAAATCAGGTTTTTTAAAATCAATTTCTGTAGCCATTCAATAAATCGGTATTTTTTTTAAATTTGCCAAATGTAACCATGTAATACTTCACAAATTTTGATTGATTAGCATAACCATTGTGATAAATCATTGTTGTCCCTGTTGTGAATTTTTCTGTTATACTTTATAACTCTATGGTTACTATGTTGTTTCATTAACATATTTTGAGGATTTTAAAAGTGCCTCCTTATACAGATATCACGAGTCTCATTGGGTGAAGTTTTTTGGTGACACTAGCTTGGGCTGTCAACTAACATTTTTTTACCATGTGCAAGTGGATACCTTTCAGCAGGGATTCTCAATCTTTTCAGACATTGAGCTCCGCTAACTTGTAATTGTTAGTGCTCACTATACTCTGTTCACTCTAAGAATGAAGTGGGTCAAAACACACCCCCACATTACTCTGCGACAACAGGGGATTTTTAAACAACTGATGACATGTAAAAATAATATTATTTGAAAATAATTAAAAACAATATTTAAAAAAAAATTTTAAAACAATATTATTGGGCACTTAAAAAATCGATTAATGCGTTCTGCATTCAACAACCAATCAGAAGCACTGACCCACTTCATTCTTAGAGTGAACATAGTTTAGCACTTTTTAACTTGCATGTCCTTAGCAGTCTTAACGAGAGCATTCGCAAGCAAGAGAGTCGGAACACCTGCCTTAGAGAGTACACAAAAGTAACAAGGGATGTGAATTGGTTGTGTTAGAAGAATCTGTTGTTTGGAGTTGTGAGGCTAATAGGTGCCGCCTGATTTGACCTGGTTCAAATACTGTTTACCTTGTTATGATGATTTCATCTACAGAAGATATGCCTCTATTGAAACATCAGCAACTGTGTTATTGATCTTATTACTAGTTGATTTTAGAATGTTTCAGAATAAGGAATCTGTTTCTTCATGATTGGTGCTCAGTGACGGTGCTTCTTAACAGCCTCTGTAACATGTCTACTTGACCACAAGAATTTCTCTTTGAATTGTAGTTATTTATGATTACATAATATTTGTTTGGACATGGCCCTGGTTTTGTAAAAATATTTCTCTTTACCAGATCTCAGTTGAGAATCACTGCTGTGTGAGATCAAAGATAAACATATTTAAACCAAGGCAGTCTAATGTCTGTATAGATACGATTCTCACAGTTTAATGTCACGTGCTCAATTCTTCCTTTTTTATATACCATTATGAAATGTAGATCATTGCATGTGTTTTGTGATTTATTATCTTTTAGGTTTTTTTGTTTTTTCTCATTCATTCTCAAACTCCCATTGGCTCTCACTTGTAGCAGGACGTAGACCATAGAATGGAAATGTATTGTGTCACTGTTTTATTTGCGCCAATGGCCAAAAACATCAGCATTGTCTGTTAGTTTGTGGACGGTGAATTGAATCTAAAATGGTTATTTTTTGTTCAGTTCTTATGATTTATGAGCAATTTTAGCTCATGTGTCCTGCATACAATTTGGGGAGGGGGTGTAAGGGGGGGGGGATCTTCTGAGATTTATTTTATACCCAGAAAAAGACCAACTCTTCTACAATATTCTGTGAGAAATAATGCTGGGGTCTCTATTGCTATGTAGAAGGCAGACATTTATCACATAGCAACAATTTGAAATTATCTACGTTAGCCTACATCACATATCCATAAAAAGTGTTTGGGGGGGGGGGGCCCACTGTTTCTTGCCCAACTCTCACTATGTCTTGCTAACTTTGGAAGACATAAATGATGTAATTCTGGAGGACTCCCCCCCCCCCCCCCCCCCATTATAACAGATTTCCATGTTCAAGCCATTTGATATTTTTGACGTAAATAGCAACTAATGATACATTACTGCTGTGTTGTTAAATTATTGAAATTATAGTGGCCAATATTTATTTCATCTTGAATACAGTTATTTTAGAAAAACAGCCGATATGTCAAGATTGTAAAGTGTATGCTCGAATATCATTATGCACAATTTCATACACTGGTTTACATATGATCATTCAGAATATGATCATTCAGAATATGATCATTTAGAATATGATCATTTAGAATATGATCATTTAGAATATGATCATTCAGAATATGATCATTTAGAATACATGTGAAGAGATTGTTTTACCGTAGTAAGAATCTTGTTGTCATAATTAAAACAGCATCAAATATATTGAAAAATATATCACGAAAATAATTAATTTTTCAATATATAATATTTGTTTCTCGTATATAAGTAGCCACACACACCCCCTAGACAGCCTAAAATTGCTTCTTTAACACCGTTTGACCACTCTCAAAATTGGTACTTGATAACCTACAAGTTTGTTTATTTGCTGCCAGACTCATGTATTTGCCTTGTGTCTGTGTCCTATATAACTAATTCTTGACAAACGTCTGTAGCACTTGTTTTCAAAAGTCTGAATTCTTTTTTGTGTGTCTGCATTGAGTGTCCAACTTTCATAAACGTATAAAAGTATACGCTTGGCTTCAACCAAAATGACATATGAGAATAGATGTGTTTTCTCTATGGTGTCCGATTTGCAGTTGTTCCTTCCCTAAAGTAATTGCAATCTATGGGAATTGTGTACCTGGAAATTTCCAATAGTGCCAGAGTATTGGTTGTTAAACACAATAGCAAAAAAGAAAACTATGCCTGTTTGGTCATATAAAGAGACACAACTGTTTAGAAAGACAAATAATGGGGGCAGAGCTCCTGGGAGGAGTAGGAAAGGTAGACCAAGAAGACGATGGACTGACGACATTAAAGATAACATGAATACGTCATTGGAAAATGTAAACTGTATCACCCAAGACAGAATAGGGTTCAGGGAGTTCATTGGGAAGACAACGTTCTGGAGAGAATATGTCACATGACAGCAAAAGTATACTTGGCATTAGTGGTCAGAATAGATTGATCTTTACTGTAATACTGATCTTACTTTTCTAAATCATATTCAACTTTGCCATAGCAACATCTTGAGTCTTAGCTTAATTTCATTTCCAGAGTTGACATTATCACATATTTTGGACCTGAGATATTTCAAGACATCACAATGTATTTATCTAAAAAAACGCACAATTCTGAATACCCTTATTCAGTGTCATACCAAAAATTGGCTTGAATTCCCCACAAACCAAGGAAACATTTGTGACACACTCTACATTGCCAGAATTGAAAATTAATCAAAAACTAACACACTGTGTGTACGCATTCTCTTTTTACATTTGTTACAGTCTTATGCTGAAAATTGATGTGCCGAGTCAAAAGGTCCAAATATCTCGTCTGTGCGGTAAACTAGCAGTGCATTGTATTAATGCCGTCTGGCTCACAGTATATGAGAATGTGTGCTGGTTCATTGAGAATGTGTGCTGGTTCATTGAGAATGTGTGCTGGTTCATTGAGAATGTGTGCTATTGAGAATGAACATTCATCATATGTTTCCGCAGTCCATCCTCAGCGTTCATTCTCAAACTCCCACTTGATCTCTCTTTTAGCGGAGGATAATCCTACTAAATTTCATCAGAATGTAGTCCACAGAATGGAAATACGTTGTGTCATCGTTTTATTTGCTTTCTTGGCCAAGCACATCCATCCTTGGCTTAGGCTTCCTGGGGTCGAAGAGAGAAGTAAAGAATAACAATACAATGATCTAGCATGCGTGTTGTAATAGATGGCCCAGAAGTGTGTGATGTGCTCTTAGTAGGATGTGGTAATCCTGGGATACTGGTCTCCGCTGGAATGCATTCCTTTGGGGACTAAACACGCATTCATAAACCCACCTTACACATTCATACTTTTGAGGCCTTATATGAGTTCGAGTTTGTGAAGTTACACAACTGAGAAGAGCCTGTACTTTTGTCAGAGGCTATGGGGTGTCAAGTGCTACCTGCTCACAGCAAATGAGAGTATTTCATCATTGGCATGACCTACCATGCAGGTCTTAATAGACCACTAAGGACGTTTTGGGAGTGGAGTAAGATTTGTCAGGTCAAAAGTAACAGATGTCGCGGAAAATTGTAAACAATGACACTACACCCTGTTCTCAAGCCTGCTAAACAGCTGGAGTTTGAGAATGAAAGAAGTAAATGCTTGTGTCCAGTCTGGGCCCAAAAGGAGTGCAAAGAATAGTAACACTGCTTAACTTCCATGCGTATCATAAGAGTCTACTGAGGAGATTTTGGGGTGAGGCTGACTTTTCCATTCCTTATATGGTCAGTGACCCACACACTATGCTGAAGTCGGATGCATGAGTCTGAAAGGAACAGATATCGTAGCTAAGCTGTAAACCATGACAATATGCATTCCATTCTCCAGACTAAATTCTGCCGAGCTGCAGGAGTTCAGAATGGACGCAGAAGTATTTTAGATTTCCTGTCATTAATAGTTTTAAGTAAATTTGTGAATACATTGTCACAAGCTGTGACATCCCAATCACAAGTCATGACACCAAAGCCACAACCAGTGACAATGTCATCGCAATCCAATTCACCACAAGCCATGACATTGTCATCACAAATCATGACACTGTCATTGCCTGTACAACAACACACCTGTTACTGTGTATATTAAGATTACATTACTGTTATATTGTATAACATTATGCTTACTTTGTTACATCACATCCACGGATGTGATATTTTGCAAAACTTGTCATGGTTTTTTTCAAATTAATTACTGTTTCACTTTATTATCTATCCATTTGTAATGTCAAGTGTGCATATATTATTAATAGGTTGCTGCACTTACCTGCAACATTGCTACAAATTTTGGAATGTACAAAAAAAACTGACATTAAAGTTGCTGTAAATATTTGTACATTATTATGTAAATTTGTGGATAAGTTTGTTTATATTTTCATATATAGACATGTGGGTGTTGAGGGTAATGAGCAAGCTGATAAACTGGTGAGAATGGCCAGTATTGAACGTTACATTGATGGATAACCGTCAGTGAGAACACAATGGCTCATAGTAAAATGATAAGGCTTTTGGAAAAATAAAAGCTGTACAGACGCAATCTTCACCCTCAAACAAGTTTCAGAAAGAGCAACAGAGCATAACTAAGACTTATATCTGGCTTTCGTGGATCAAGAGAAAGCTTTTGACAGAGTGGATGGAGTACAACTATGGATAACATTACAGACATATGGAGTCCCCCAACATCTGATAAACCTATGTCAGAGGATATACGCCAATAGTCAGTAAGAACGAGTACAGGTATATCAAGATAATTTCCGATGTAAAAGAAGAGCAACTACAAAGACAAATAGACAGGTTACATCAAACATGCCAAACCTTTAACATGAAGATAAATATAGAGAAGACCAAAGTAATGAAGAACAGAGAGAAACACCAACATATATATATATATATAGGAAACAACAGACTTAAACAGGTGACAGAATTCACATATCTAGGAAGCAATATAACAACAGCCGGCAAGAGCAGCAGAGAAATACACAATAGATGTAGTAAAGCATAACAAGCCCTAGGACAAGTGACACCAATCTTCAGAAACAAAAATGTAGATTTAAACACCAAAATAACACTTTTCAAATGAATATTATACCAACGCTGTGTTACCAAAGCCAAACATGGAAAACGACAGCACAAGACAAACTTGTGACAACTGAAATGGCATACTTATGCAGAATCCTAGGAATATCACTAAGAGACAAAGAGAGAAATGAGGACATTAGACAAAGAACCAGCACTGCCCCAACCTTGGAATATATTAAGAGACAACAGATCAAATGGTTTGCAGACATCAGCAGACTACTACCAGACAGCATACCACAGCAAGTTATGCTACACAGATACCTTAAAGGCAGACCTAGTGGCCAACCACGAAAATGATGGACCACCAAAATAAAAGAGGCGACAAACTAAACAATATACTCAGCACACACGAGGGCCATCTCCAGAAGACTCTTCTACCCCTGACGCTGAAAGGCAACAAAGGGTTTAGCGAATAGATAGATAAATTGATGGATTGTTTAACAATTTCAATGCATGAGGGGAAATCTTCTGTGTTTGTTCTCAAACTCTTGCAGATTAGCAGGATGTTGTGCAGAAAACAGGATGTACTGTGTCATGGTTTACAGCTTAGCTGCAAGATGGTTTATGTTTACAAGTAGGCTTAATTGGTCCCTGAAACTTGCTGGCACATACTAATGTTAAATGTTTGTGGTTCTTTAGGAATTTACATACGTGTGCATTGTTGTTTGTGTGTTGTTTGACCAATCCATATTCATAGTAGCATGGGAATATCTTGACTAAAATTATATCTTTTCTAGAGATGCTTTGTGGTTGAAAATGTGTTGACTCAAGTTGTGAGGCAAGTAGGTGCCATCTGAGCAGTCTGATTCAAATCCCATTAGCTACCTTATGATTTTTTCTGTAATAATAAATCCTTGATGCTTCTATATTAGATTTCTGCAATATTTGCACTTTTGGCCTGATACATCTGACTTCAACCTTGACTTCAGGGTCACTTTGCTTTTCAATGGGATGGGACAGCCAACTCCAACCTGTTTAGTCAGCTCTTATGACAAAATGGAAGGTAAACAGTGTTAATATTCATTACTCCCCATTTTGGCACCAGCAACACTTGGCTAGTTATCGTAATCATTTTGATGATTTTCAGAAGTCTTGAGCCATGGTCACTCTCATACTGTCAGAGATTTGAGTAAACAGCCCAGAAAGAGAAATGTGATGGGTAAGCAAAGAAACTTACAAATCAACACTGAACTGGAAGTGAGAACAGCTGCAAATTTATTTAATGAAACCAGGGATTCTATCACTTAGAAATTTACCCAGTGTGTGTCAATGATAACAAGCGCTCATAACTGATAAGTATTATAAATGTTTTCTATTTAAAGTTGAGTGATATCGGTACCTGTCAACCTTCCAGATGGATAATTCTGTATTTTAGCTCAGTATAACATACAGCTCATAGTCCTAGTAAACAGGAGCTTAAATACCTTGGGATAATCTTTGATAGAAGTCTCTCATTCAACAAACACTTCACAAATATTATTTGGAGGGCTAAAAGAGGGACCAGTGTTATCAAGGTTATGGCAACCTTCGACATGCAGCAATGTTTCTGCTTCTACAAGTGATGTTGCTATCTGTCATAGATTATGGTCTTGGCCTACTAACGCTGTCACAGACACAAGTTGATAGACTGGAAAAGTCCAAAATTAAGCAATGAGAGTGGTACTGGGGTGTACTAGGAATACACCCATCTTTGCAATGAGATTTCTGCTTGATCTCCCTAGTATTAGCGTACGACACTAGGTAGCACAGGTTAGGTCGTACCTTAAAGTGACAGAATACAACCACCACCCATTACACCAATGTCTAGATGAGTCAAAGGGAATACGAATCAAGTCTGACAGATCATGGATTGCAGAGGCTAAAGACAAACTGCGAAGAGTGTGAATTTGAAGAAATAAGAAAGAGCAATGAATGGGTGGAGGTAGACACTGAGAAAAAATTACAGACTAAAGTAATAATACAACTAGATAAAGCGTGTCAAAAATGGACGGGTGTCAGGGCCCAGGTTACAGTGCATGAACCACAAGACATAATAATTATATACACAGATGGCTCTGTTAGCAGAAACACAAATAAAAGCGGTTGGGGGTTTTGTTGCCTACAGAAATGGCATGCAGTTGGTTGAGAAATCTTCAGCATACTCCAGTCACATTGACCATGAGGATGGAGATAGAGTTACAGCAGCACTTAATTGGTTGATAACTGATACATCAACACACTTGGTAATACTCACAGACTCTCACAGCATGCTGCGCAAGATAGAAAAGTACATGCTGAGAAAAGAATGGTGGGACTTATTGAATAACTCAATTGTCCATAGCATTACATGGATATTCTGCCCTGGACATGCTGGGGTCAGAGGAAACGGGAGTCGGCTTATTGGCAGGCAATGCAGTGATAGATAGCACATTGCTGAGAAGAGATCAAGGCAGTAATAAATTCATTTCAAGATGAAGATGATGTCACTGAGGCCGTACACATACAGAGAATGTCAGAAATGGGAGTATCTAGACGGGAGGGAAGGAAAAGTAACATTTTTTGGAAAGTACCGAAGATCAAACAATCAACACCTGACATGGCCTGAGTCTTCATACACGGGGATGGCTGCTGAAACTGAGGGAGAAGCACTTATGGGAGTGCCCCATGTGCTGTTAAGCTAGTTTCTAATGAAGAATCAAGAACTTGCAAGATGGGTAAATAGTGCTGTTCCTCCTTCATATGCAAATGAGTACAGCATTAAAAAATAGGTTAGTTTGTCAGTAGTACAATAGTACTCAGATGACAAGTACATTCAAGGCTCAGAAAACATGTTGACCTGATTCTTGATTAGAAACTGGCCTCACAGCCCGTGGGGGGATTCCCATAAGTGCTCCGCCCTCTGACTCGATGGTGTTTCGAGTCTAATGCCGCTGAAATGGACGTTGACATCAGGGCACAACTCTGACCCTTACAACAGGTTTCTTTGTTGTTCCGCCTACCCATGCCATGCCCATCCTAGTTCAAGCACAACGTCTGCCTGTCGGAACAACATATTAACTGTTATCGAAGGTTACGACTACAGTTTTTGACCTGTTGTAGTGTAAGAAGGAATGTAGGTCTTAAGATGAGAGAAACTGTTTGATTTATCTTTCTGTTTTTGCCTTTTTTGAAGTGCCTGCAGTGTTCTATACTTTTAATATTTGACAATGCCAGGTTGGTTGGTCAAGAGCTGTGGTTTCCCAAGAGATTGGGTAAATCATGCAGTGCTTCAAGTAGTCATTTAAAAAAATTTTCTGACCTCCAGTTGAATGCTTACCTGCACCATAGAATAATCTCTTTGGAAGATGTTCATCTGGTATGTGTTCTTCTTCTTCAACGTTCATTCTCAAACTTCTATCAGTTGGCAGTATAGTCCAGAGAATGTAATATGCTGTTATGGTTAACATTTTAGTTGAAATGTTTGTACGTTACTGCCTGACACATCCTACTTGAGCAAGATTTGAGGGTCTCTGATATGAGATGGAAAATGAATTAAATCCCCAAAACTTCCTTAGTCAACTCTTACGACATGCATTGCAGTCAAAGCTCCCTGTTCAGGCTTTAGCAACATATGGTAGGACCAATGAAAAATAAACATCCAACTTCTATTTTCTCTGAGCCTCATGCCAGTTTGGATAAATCAAGATTAAAATATGAACTCACTAACCCATCTGTTACAGAGGCATACTATTGTAAATGCACCCACGTCTAGTAATTAAAAAAAAACTGCCAGCACTATATTATTCCCGATTTGGAGTTTTAGAAAGGCGGTGTGCGTGGCTTGTGTGATAAAGGCCATATGTCCTTGCTGTCGTTACTTCATGTACAGGGAGAGTTTTTTTAATTTACCCTCTGACAGGAACAAACTCAGTCCTTACCAGGAGCCGAACTATGGACATCACAAGTGTGAGACTAACGTTCTAACATCTAGGTCATGCACCACATGAGTCTGTTTGTTTTGCGTTTGCTCCACTGTAACCAGCACGGATATCCATGCGATTTCCACCGGGAGCGTGATTATGTTGTGCCACCGTTATGCACCTTGTAGGCCTAGCACATCCGATTTCGGCATGCCTTGACAATTCGGGTGGGCTACCCTAGCCTGTGACAGCCTCAATATCTGTCTCCAGGCACGCGTGTATGTGGTGACTCTTCACCCAGACAATTTTTGCTCTCGTCTTACTCGCACGAGGTGTTCCACTGTCTATGAACTTGCCTCGTGTACTTGGACGTACTGTGCCTGTGCCCATCGGGTACTGAACCGTTTCTCTTCTGTGAGCCTGGCTCCTTAAGGGAAAGAACTCAACAGAAGAGTTGGACCCTGGCTCTGTCGCCCTCTAAGCCGAGGTGTCATTCACCGACATTGTGTACCCCTTGTCCAAGTTCGAATCTCGCACCACGTGTTTGAGAGCAAGGCGTTCTCGAGCTGCGCGACCATGTCCCAATAGCGCCTGAGCCCATCAGGTACTGAACCCTTTCTCTCTGCAAGTGTATTTCCGGTATAGGAAAACTTGTCAGTAGAGTTGGGCCAGGACTGCCAACGTTGTCCCTTTCTTGCCTAAGCCCATCGAGTACGGAACCCTTTCTCTTCGCAAGCAAATTTCCGGCTTAGGAAGGCTTGACATTAGAGTTGGGTTAGGTCTTCTTGCTTTTCCAAAAGCCAATGAATGGGTCTGGGTTTCTGCCTGTAAGGAACACCGGTAACTAGAAGCTCATCTCGAACTGACGAAGCTTGTAGTTCCCCTTTCCTAGGAACTTTTCACTTTCTATTTGCAGTTCGCGCTGCCCTCTAGCACTGTTCTGCCCTTTCATTGTTTCATTGTACTCGGTATGAAATCTATTTGTCGCTCACCATGCATCTACCTTTACGTGCATTTTACATTGGCCGCCCCTCCAATGTTCGGACTGGACTGACTTGCTTCACTGTATGTCGACAGTGTCGCTTTATGTGGTGATGCTGGTGGTGTCTGAGATATTGTCTGTCTCTTATGCAGTCAAATCGCTTTCCATCTGCTACCTTCACATTCTCAGACACGATCCCCAAATGATTTGGCCAGAATTAGCTCGAGCTGCCGTTTTCTGTTACCAGTGTGCACCGCGAGGAGGTACATTTGGGATCTTGGTTATCTGCTAACCCTGGGTCCACCTAGAGCAATGCGTTCCCTTTGCACCCCACCACATGAGTAATAATAGTTATTCATTTTAACGAGGGTCATTATAAAATATTTTGTATAATAACAAATAATTCAAAAATTGCAATGGATTAACTTCATTCTACTCACATTTTCCTATATGTACTCTGTCCCTCTCAATATAAGTCATGTGCTGCGTACTGAGATTACTACTCATAGCACGTAACACCGTAGCTTCAAGCGATAATCCACAGGAATCTTTGAAAAAATTTAATTTGTGCTTTTTGTCAATTCATGTTCATTCTCATTAAATAGCCAAACCATTTCAGTCTCTGTTGTTGGATATATTTCTTCTTCTTCTGCATTCATTCTCAAACTCCTGCAGATTAGCAGGATGTACTCCAAAGAATGGAATGCGTTATGCCATAGCTTACAGCTTTGCTGCGATATCTGTGCCTTTCGGCCTGAAACTTTCACCTTATGGGTCACTTTGACTTCTATATTGGATGGGACAGTAAACTCCACCCCATAGCCTCCTTAGTCGCCTATTACAACATGCACGGAAGTATAAATAGCATTGCTATTCTTTGCTACCATTTCAGGCAAAGGCAGCACATTTTTTAGACAATTCACTTTTCTTTATAAAGAAGAATTCACAGGCTGTTTTTGAAACCCACTGCACCAGAGAGATCCACTATTTTCCATGTGCAATAACAACAAACACAATTATCTGACTATCACAAACACAGTGATTTAATTATCACAAAACAATAATCTAATTATCACAAACACAATGATTTAATTGTCACAAAACAATAATCTAATTATCACAAACACAAGGATTTAATTGTCACAAACACCATGATCTGATTACCACAGCCAACTGTGATATGTATTAGCTGCCTAAATGCGAGACTAAACATAGGCAAAAAATAAGCAGATTTAAGTATATTAAAAATATAACTTGCTGAAATGTGGTAAATAAATTGTAAACATAAAAATCGAGGATTTTGTGATTAAATTTGTGGAAAGAAATATACATTATAGACAACATGTATTTCAATTGGTTTTTATTGCTAGTGGAATGTCAGGGGGAGAGGTAAATGAAAAACTGAATGTATGGGCGTGTTCCTGTTTATATTGATTATTTGGGCTCTATTAAAGCAATGCGGTCACATGTGGTCTGTAGTCTGAAGTGGCCAATATTGACACATTGAAATCCCTCTATAGTGCATTCTTTTATAACAAATGTCCCTATATAACAACACTTTTCGCAATCCCCAGTTATATTTATTCTATATTGTTTGTACTGTATATAAGGAATGTCTTTTATTACATACATAATTTGTTGGTCCGGACAAAGTTGTTATAATGGGATTTGACTACCACCATGCTCAGTTGTTTTCAAGGTAAAAAGGGGAGCAAAGAATAGCAACACTGTTTACCTTTCATTCATGTTGTAAGAGATGACTAGAAGGTTATGGGGTGGAGTTGGCTGTTCTATATATTGTCAAAATGACCAAGAAACCATGCTGAAGTCAGATGTGTCAGGCAAAAATGCACAGACATAGCAGCAAAGCTGTAAACAATGACACAAAATATTCTGTTCTCCTGACTAATAATCCTTCTAATCTGCAGGAGTTTTGACAACAAGCGCAGCAAAAAAAGGTGACCAAATATTTGTTGGCTTATTGTGAGTGGATGTCTGCATGCATAATGGTGGAATATTCTATGTATAACATACCCTCTATGTTGGAAATGTTCTATGTATAACATACCCTCTATGTTGGAGATGTTCTATGTATAACATACCCTCTATGTTGAAGATGTTCTATGTATAACATACCCTCTATGTTGGAGATGTTCTATGTATAACATATCCTCTATGTTGGAGATGTTCTATGTATAACATACCCTCTATGTTGGAGATGTTCTATGTATAACATACCCTCTATGTTGGAGATGTTCTATGTATAACATACCCTCTATGTTGGAGATGTTCTATGTATAACATACCCTCTATGTTGGAGATGTTCTATGTATAACATACCCTCTATGTTGGAGATGTTCTATGTATAACATACCCTCTATGTTGGAGATGTTCTATGTATAACATACCCTCTATGTTGGAAATGTTCTATGTATAACATAACCTCTATGTTGGAGATGTTCTATGTATAACATACCCTCTATGTTGGAGATGTGTTATTACATAGTCTGAATATTTTTGCCTTTGAGTTCTTCTTGGCATGAAACAAAACTTCCACTGGATATAAGTAACATGATCTCCATCACTGGATATAGGTAACAATATCTCCATCACTGGATATAAGTAACAAGATCTCCATCACTGGATAAAAGTAACAAGATCTCCATCACTGGATAAAAGTAACAAGATCTCCATCACTGGATAAAAGTAACAAGATCTCCACCACTAACCTTTACATAAAAATATGAGAATTGAAAAAGATTAAAAAATTTCTTAAACTGGATTTTGTCATTTGCAATCTAGTGAATAAGCGGAACATATCTTACTGGACAACTGTTCCCAGTAAAGAAGCCTGACCCACACCCACCAGCTTCGAAGAAAAGCTGAATGTCAAATCAGACTATATCATAGAACCTAGACACTAAAGATGAAAGGACCTACGATGACAGACAGGCGAAGCAATTATCCTGGTTGTTATAAAACATGGATTTTCTTGGCCTCTGAGTAAGATCATCAAAGGATAATATTTTTTGTAGCTTTCTTACTGCTGTCCTCCGATGTAGTTGTCGTCACTGCTGTCCTCCGATGTAGTTGTCATCACTGCTGTCTTCCAATGACTTGCTGCCACTTAATTTACTATGGTAGTTATTAAGTCTGAAATACTGAATTCAATCAAGTAGAGCTACGTCCAGTGTAAATTTCACATCCAAAGAAAGACACTGCTGAAAACGAGTATGTAAGAAAGCAATAATAATAAAACCTGCAACCTGTTAGTGTCACTGGGTGCAGCACATTGGAAACATCAGTACAAAAAAGCTTGCTAAACATCCTGTAACTTTGGTCATAGGGACGAGTGTGGGAAATATCACGCACTGACAATTCCTTGATGCTAACAAGTCATGATTTTCTTTGACTGCCTTTTTTTGTGAACATTCTGAAGCGTCACGAATATGTTATGGGTATGTAATATATTTCTGAAGCACAAAGAGGTATATTATAAACTACCTTTTCTCCTTCCAACCTCGACTGTTCATTGCAAAATAGTTTCAAATTTTAAAACACTATCTTATTCAAGTACTACGAGTATTTGAACATTCTGAAAGGTCACAGGTCTGTGGTAATATACTTTTGAAGTTAGATAAATATGTCATTGATTATTTACATGTATTGACCATAAAATGTTAGGAAGTGCTGACTGATAACAATGCCTTGAAACAAACTCAGCAGTAACTCGCCCAACTACACTCGAAACCACAAGACATAGTTATATATACAGATGACTCCGTTAACATAATCACAAATAAAAGCGGTTGGGGTTTCATTGCCTACAGAAACGGCGTGAAGTTGGTTGAGAAATCTTAGCATATTCTACTGTTACATCGAGCATGAGGATGGAGATAGAGGGAGTTACAGCAGCTCTTAATTGGTTGATAACTGATACATCAACACACTCGGTAATACAGATTCTCAAAGCATGTTGCACAAAATAGAAAAGTTCATGCTAAGAAAAGAATGGAGGGACTTATTGAACAATTATGTTCTCCAGAGCATTACATGGATATACTGCCCTGGTCATGCTGGGGTCAGAGGAAATGAGAGTCGACTTATTGGCAGGCAATGCGGCGATAGATGGCACATTGTTGAGAAGAGATAAAGCAGACTTAATGAAGGCAGTAATAAATTCATTTCAAGATGCAGATGATGTCAATGAGGTTGAGAATGTACACAAACAGAGAATGTTAGAAATGGGAGTATCTAGAGGTGAGGGAAGGAAAAGTAAATTTATTGGAAAGTCCCGAAGATCACACAATCAACACCTGACCGGAACGCTGAGTCTACATACACTGGGATGGCTGCTGGAGCGGAGGGTGGAGCACTTATGGAAATGTCCCGCGTGCTGTGAAGCCAGTTTCTAATCAAGAAACTCAGCAGACTCAAACATTGCCTTGAAACAATCTCAGCAGACTCAAACATTGCCTTGAAACAAACTCAGCAGACTCAAATAAATATTGCCTTGAAACAAACTCAGCAGACTCAAATAAATATTGCCTTGAAACAAACTCAGCAGACTCAAACAATGCCTTGAATCAAACTCAGTTGACTCAAACACTGCCTCGAAACAAACTCAGCAGACTCAAATAAATATTGCCTTGAAACAAACTCAGCAGACTCAAACAATGCCTTGAATCAAACTCAGTTGACTCAAACACTGCCTTGAAACAAACTCAGCAGACTCAAACACTGCCTTGAAACAAACTCAACATACTCAAACACTGCCTTGAAACAAACTCAGCAGACTCAAATAAAAGCTATGGGGGGAAAAAGACGGTGGATAAAAGTGAAAGACAAACATAAATGCTCTGTGATTGTGATTTGATTGAATAAAAGAATTGGCCATGAGAGACACTGGGGACTGGACTTCTAGTTCAGGATGCAAATAATTGGCAAAAAAGGGCAGAAGGAGGAGAGGAGGGAAAATCCAGAGAAAATCCTGGATAGATAACATCAAGTAATAATCCAGGCGTGATTTTTCTATACTGCTCCGAACGGCTGAGGATAAGAATTGTTTAGAGAGCTTTTTGTGCTGATGTAACCAGTGTTGCCCCCTATGACCCTGACATTATTAAATTAAGGCTCAAGGACTATATTGATAACACATCTGAAGATAATCAGCTGACAACAAGATGTCATTTCTCAAGTCAACTACTGCATAATAAAACAATTGGGGAATCACCAGATAAGAAAAACAAAATATACAATAAATCTGTATCATTTATAAAATTATAAATTCCATGGAATCTCCATCATTCACAATATTTGATATGAGCTAAATTTCCAATCAAAAAATAATTTTCATTTAAGTTAAAAAATCTTTGATAACTGCAACTGTTTTGTCATTTCAGATAATTCAACATAAGTAAATTTATCAAAATAAAAATAATTGAATGCAAAATATAACCATTACTAGAACTTTCCTGTTAAGCAGGCACACACATTTGTGTTTTTATGTTGCAAAATTATACCCTACTTTTTAGGATACCCATTTTTGACAACACCAAGTGTCAATATCATGTCATTTTTTATTCATAAAACAATGGTTTATACAAATTTGGCTACTATGAACCTTCTGTGAACCGAGAAGGAGACAGTACCTTTTCTATATGCTAAATAGGAATCTAATAAAGATATAAAATACATAAAAACAATGTAGCAGTGGAATGGGTCTATTTCTGATTTGATTTCTTCCACTTGTTTTTGTAATTTTAATTGTTCCCTTGGCTATGCTATATTTCATGTTACAAATTGTTTTATAATGTTAGATGTGTGTGCCACTTAACAGGACAGTACTCAACCACTGCAAACAAAATTTTAACATTAACAAACAGATTTTAAAATAACACTCTCTTTGATTATAACAAACTCATGACATTGATTTCACAAGACGGTACATATCCTCCATTCAGCCGGCAGCTATATTCAAGTATTATCTCCGCCCACTAAAGACACCTATTAAGCACACAAAAAGGAGACAACTATTAAAATTCATGCTTTATGACTGAATTGAGGATAAGTACCCACAAGATATTTTGTACAAATCACAACTAACATTATTTCGTTCTTTTTATACACAAAAATTACTGAATAATGTTAAGATATAGAAATCTGAGTATACCTAACATGGAATGATAAACTCACAAATACTTATCACTTAATAAATTATTAACAATGTTTACATATCTTTACATACAACTGAAGATGGATGTGTCAGGCCTTTAGCATAAAATAAAATGGTGACACAATGCATTTTCATTGTCTGAATTACATCCTGCTGGAAATCTATTAGAGCCTTTTCCCTGCTACAAGAGAGATCCAGGGAGTTTGAGAATGAGCAATGACGAATATTTTTACACAATAATAATATGTCAATCGCAGGCGTTGATGACAACAGTTGCATACTTGTGTTGTTGCATCTCTCCAGTGTGTGCGGAGATGACTGAAAAGACCAGTCCTGGCATAGAATCCCCTGCCACATTTGGGACATGTATGATAAGAATTGGGCGTCTGTATTTGTTGTTCTGTCTTTTCAGGCAGCAACTTCTCTCCATGCCTCCAAGATTTGATGCCTCTCAGGGATGTAAGCACCTCTGCTGGTATTGCTGCCACGCTAGCTGATTCTGAGTGACAGACTCTCAGGACATAGCATCAGCTGAAGCTCGTTAGAGACACTCTGAGAGAGTCATTGAAGTGTTTCTTCTGTCCATCAGCCAGTTGTTTTGCTTTGAAAAACTACTGCACATCAACTGTTTTGGAATGCATGTATCAGGCATGCTCACTTTCTGTCCTGCTGATCTTAGTGGACCTTCCTCAGCATTGTATGACTTATTGTGACGTTGTCTTTAGTGAGGACTTCAGTACCAGATACTTTATCTTGCCACATTATCCTGAGAAGTTTTCAGATACAGCATCCATGGAAGTGATTTAACTTCTTTCAAGATATCTTCATTACGCTTTATATCTGCCCAGGGTGTTCTTCTATAAACATTCTTCTATAAAACCACATCTCTGCTGCCTCAATATTATTTTTCACTGTTCTGCTTACATATATTATGTATGTCAAATGTCTTCAAGCGTATATCAAAACAGTTGAAAACCTCCTTATTGGTTTCCCTGACGGAGAACAATAACCAGAAACACCCTCTGCATTTTTTAACAATCTGCCAGATTGAGCATGTTTTGCCAGATTGAGCATGTTTTGCCAGATTGAGCATGTTCTGCCAGAGCCAAAGAGGGAAGTAAATAGCACTAATGTCATGACCTGCTATACTTGTAATAAGAGGTGACTAAAAAGTGTGATAGCCCCCATCTCATATAAGATCTAAGTAACCAAAACATTCATGCAAAAGTCGGATGTGTCAGGTCGAAAGGTGCCGCAGATAGACTGTAAACTACACATAAGCAACATATTATACTAAAAATGTGGATCGTTGTACACAATATCAAAACTGCAATATGCCATGAAGACAAATGTCACAATATGCCATGACGTAAAATTTCACAATATGTCATGAAGTAAAATGTCACAATATGCCATGAAGACAAATGTCACAATATGCTATGAAGTAAAATGTCACATCCAGAAGTGATAACGATGGTAAGTTTGATATGAAAAATTAGAATTGTAATGTAATAAGAACGAAACAAACTGATATTTAAATTCTGAAAATCTGGCAGTGGCAAAAAGGATTTGATTTATCAGATCCAACACCGCCTCTGCAACAAAGAACAACACCGCCTCTGCAACAAAGAACAACACCGCCTCTGCAACAAAGAACAACACCGCCTCTGCAACAAAGACTGAACTGCAATGGATCACCACCATTATCTATCTATTGCCTTGGTGGTATATTCTGACAAATGATCCATCTTTTGTTATCAGATGTGTCAGGCCAATGACACAAATAAAACTGTGACACAATGCATTTCTATTCGGTGGACTACATCCTGCTGGAAATCTGGTAGAATCATGGTCATGCTACAAAAGAGATCCAGGAGTTTGAAAATGAATGCTGAAGAAGAAAAACAAGATGCAAACACAAAATTGATGTTTAAAAAGTTCCATTTATACTAAATTCAAAAATCCACACAACAAAATATTTCACAGTTAAATACTTTCATGAATATGAAAAAAATGCCATAAATTGATTGAGCAAAGCAATTAACATCAATGCCAAGAACAAGTGTTATTTCTTTAAAATAGAAATATTTATAGTTCAGCTATGATGTCAGATTCTCAGAATGTGTGTCATTTTACAGCAACAAGACAGCAGATTTCACCCGTCGCCAGTTTCTTTAACGTCATTGAATCAGATTTTGTTCCTTTCATCAGCAGCGTTCTTAAAATGCTCTCTGTAATGTTGCCAGCAGCAAATATTCTAACTTGACACAATATCTTTTCATGTCTGCTCACCCCACACCAAATCTCACCAATACTCTAGTAAACTCCATAGTCTGACTCTTAACTTCTCATTCAACTTCAAAGTCTGACTATTGACTGCTCATTCAACTTTAGTCTGACTCTTGATTTTTTAGTCAACTCCAAAGTCTGACTCTTGATTTTTTAGTCAACTCCAAAGTCTGACTCTTGATTTTTTAGTCAACTCCAAAGTCTGACTCTTGATTTTTTAGTCAACTCCAAAGTCTGACTCTTCACTGCTCAGCAGAATATCCTGAAAAGAGAAAAAAATTTACATAATAATTACACAATAATTCTCCTGTAAATTTGACAAATCTTAGACAATGCTATTTCTCACAAAAATGAAACGATCTCCTATCTGTTGTCACTGCAAGTAAATTCAAGTAGGTAGTAAGAGGATAAATTAAAAATTCTTGAGACTAACGGAATTAAACCAGTCCGTTCTAATGGCACAGAATTGCCTGGCAACTAGAGTAAAAGGGTTTTTCCATACTTGACAAATCACATCTAAAAAAAAAAGATGCGATTTTGTCAAAATATTCAAACAGTACATTCAAGTCACTGAGAACAGACCAATCGAGACAAAGACTATTACAACAACCATCTTGTACAAGCATTGAAGTATCCTCAGTAACACAAACATATAACATTCATATTCATACTACAAGGGCCAATAGGTCTTCTTGTAGACATAAATAACATATAAACAGTACAATTTTGCTTCACATAATTGCTTATAGAAATAAATTCAAGCCCATTTTGTATGCATAAAATCACATCGCACAACATGCCTAGTCACATTGTATGCATAAAATCACATCACACAACATGCCTAGTCACACAACATGCCTAGTCACACAACATGCCTAGTCACACAACATGCCTAGTCACACAACATGCCTAGTCACACAACATGCCTAGTCACACAACACGCCTAGTCACACAACACGCCTAGTCACACAACACGCCTAGTCACACAACACGCCTAGTCACACAACATGCCTAGTCACACAACATGCCTAGTCACACAACATGCCTAGTCACACAACACGCCTAGTCACACAACACGCCTAGTCACACAACACGCCTAGTCACACAACACGCCTAGTCACACAACATGCCTAGTCACACAACATGCCTAGTCACATTGACTATTTTCATTGAAAATGTTCATATACCATGTTACACAATGGATTGTTTTTGTTTTTATTTTTGTATGACCTAACTGTCTGGGATGTAATGGAATTATTGTGCATGCAAGTGTTGCAAAAGAACATCTATTGTTCCAGGCATCTTCTTTTGTTAGAGCGTTTTTCTGTTTGAGAGCCAGTTGTCATGTCTGGGAAACAGTAGAAGTCCTGAACATGATTAAGAGTTCCTGGTAGGAGACTGGCAGGAGTCTTAGTGTTGTCTTACGAGGGTATGGAAGATCTGGACATGGCTAGTTGTCCTGAAAAGAACTGGTATAAGTCTTAAGATGGACATGAAAAGAAAGCAATGTGTCATTAGCTTTAGATTTTTTGTCAGTGTTACATCTCTTACAGACATGTATCTCTTCTCTCTAGATCTCTTACATACATGTATCTCTTCTCTCTAGATCTCTTACATACATGTATCTCTTCTCTCTAGATCTCTTACATACATGTATCTCTTCTCTCTAGATCTCTTACATCTCTTACAGACATGTATCTCTTCTCTCTAGATCTCTTACATCTCTTACAGACATGTATCTCTTCTCTCTAGATCTCTTACAGACATGTATCTCTTCTCTCTAGATCTCTTACATCTCTTACATACATGTATCTCTTCTCTCTAGATCTCTTACATACATGTATCTCTTCTCTCTAGATCTCTTACATCTCTTACATACATGTATCTCTTCTCTCTAGATCTCTTACATCTCTTACAGACATGTACCTCTTCTCTCTAGATCTCTTACATCTCTTACAGACATGTATCTCTTCTCTCTAGATCTCTTACATACATGTATCTCTTCTCTCTAGATCTCTTACATACATGTATCTCTTCTCTCTAGATCTCTTACATACATGTATCTCTTCTCTCTAGATCTCTTACATACATGTATCTCTTCTCTCTAGATCTCTTACAGACATGTATCTCTTCTCTCTAGATCTCTTACATCTCTTACAGACATGTATCTCTTCTCTCTAGATCTCTTACATCTCTTACAGACATGTATCTCTTCTCTCTAGATCTCTTACATCTCTTACATACATGTATCTCTTCTCTCTAGATCTCTTACATCTCTTACAGACATGTATCTCTTCTCTCTAGATCTCTTACAGACATGTATCTCTTCTCTCTAGATCTTTTACATCTCTTACAGACATGTATCTCTTCTCTCTAGATCTCTTACATCTCTTACAGACATGTATCTCTTCTCTCTAGATCTCTTACATCTCTTACAGACATGTATCTCTTCTCTCTAGATCTCTTACATACATGTATCTCTTCTCTCTAGATCTCTTACATACATGTATCTCTTCTCTCTAGATCTCTTACATACATGTATCTCTTCTCTCTAGATCTCTTACATACATGTATCTCTTCTCTCTAGATCTCTTACATACATGTATCTCTTCTCTCTAGATCTCTTACAGACATGTATCTCTTCTCTCTAGATCTCTTACAGACATGTATCTCTTCTCTCTAGATCTCTTACAGACATGTATGTCTTCTCTCTAGATCTCTTACAGACATGTATCTCTTCTCTCTAGATCTCTTACATCTCTTACAGACATGTATCTCTTCTCTCTAGATCTCTTACATCTCTTACAGACATGTATCTCTTCTCTCTAGATCTCTTACAGACATGTATCTCTTCTCTCTAGATCTCTTACAGACATGTATGTCTTCTCTCTAGATCTCTTACATCTCTTACAGACATGTATCTCTTCTCTCTAGATCTCTTACATCTCTTACAGACATGTATCTCTTCTCTCTAGATCTCTTACAGACATGTATGTCTTCTCTCTAGATCTCTTACAGACATGTATCTCTTCTCTCTAGATCTCTTACAGACATGTATCTCTTCTCTCTAGATCTCTTACATCTCTTACAGACATGTATCTCTTCTCTCTAGATCTCTTACAGACATGTATCTCTTCTCTCTAGATCTCTTACAGACATGTATCTCTTCTCTCTAGATCTCTTACAGACATGTATGTCTTCTCTCTAGATCTCTTACAGACATGTATGTCTTCTCTCTAGATCTCTTACAGACATGTATCTCTTCTCTCTAGATCTCTTACAGACATGTATCTCTTCTCTCTAGATCTCTTACAGACATGTATGTCTTCTCTCTAGATCTCTTACAGACATGTATCTCTTCTCTCTAGATCTCTTACAGACATGTATGTCTTCTCTCTAGATCTCTTACAGACATGTATCTCTTCTCTCTAGATCTCTTACATCTCTTACATACATGTATCTCTTCTCTCTAGATCTCTTACAGACATGTATCTCTTCTCTCTAGATCTCTTACAGACATGTATCTCTTCTCTCTAGATCTCTTACAGACATGTATCTCTTCTCTCTAGATCTGCTATAAGTGTTACATCTATATAGCACAATGAGAGACAAGACTCATATATAAGGCACACAATATTTATGACATATTCAAACTTACAAATCCGCCCTGATCAACAATCCACGAAGCAAGTGTGTCACTAACATACTGCAGTGTGAAGTCCTTGATCAGAAGAGCTGCCCTTGTACCTTGCCCAACAGCTGAGATAGCTTCTTTGGTTGCATAGAATAGGCAAGCCACATGATTCCAACTTACAACACCATTCATAGAGTTCTGCATCGTAGATTGAAACCGCTGATATAAGTCATCTCTGCTCTAAGATGATAAATAATTAATGTTAACTTATGATAGGATGTATAATTAATTTATAATTAATATTTTTTATTAATGTGAATTTATGACAGGATAAGCTTTTATAATGAATGAACTAATGTTATGGAAAGTCTGAAGCTCTGACTAGTGGTGGATCAGATCAACCACCATGAAACAGTAAACCACTAGTAGATGACACGTCTGCATAGTGAAACTTTTCTCTTGTGGAAACCGCATACATATATACAATTGTGGGTAAATGTCCCTAAATGAACACCCAGCATTTAAAACACCCAGTACTGAAAATATCAAGCATTGAAAACACCCAGCGAAAATAATGGTGTGTTTCACTCACAGACAAGAATCCTACCTTTCTGGATGCTTCATCTCCAACAGATTTTAAGTACTCAACGATTTCTTTCTCCAAATCTGTTAGTGGTTCTAGAACACAGTAAAAAATAAACATCATTTACAAGAGTGGTAAAAATTGTACTAGAACTTATGAATGTGGTAAAAATTGTACTAGAACTTATGAATGTGGTAAAAATTGTACTAGAACTTATGAATGTGGTAAAAATTGTACTAGAACTTATGAATGTTGCAAAAATTATACCAGAACTTATAAATGTGGTAAAAGTGATATCAGAATGTAAGAGTGTGACAAAACTATAACAATATCACTTCTGCGTTCATTCTACTGTTGGCTAAAAAATTGTAGCCCACAGCACATAAGACATACATATAACAAATGGATTCATTACAGGATGACATGGCAGCATTTTACGGAACAAACCTTAACATTAGCTAAAACTGCTACACTCTGTGGGACCCCGAATCCTACGATCTGCATCCTACACACTGAGTGTGGGAGGGGGAAAGAGAGATTCTCTGTATATTTCATGCAGATCAAGTGATCGGTAGGAGAAGTAGCAACATTTTAATCTCAAAGTCACGGAAACTATGCAATTACATATAATATTAACAAGGTTGACTGACTGTGGGTATGTGATCTTGCCACGTTTCCCTGTAAAGAACCAAAAAATGTCAGATGGTTTCCAGTTTATCTGAGATATCTGAGAATTTTGGTCTGACACATCTGACTTCAGCATAGATTGTGATTCACTGACCAATATTATGGGACAGCCAGCTGAACTACCAAATCTCTTAGTCACTTCTTACAACATGCATGGTAGGTCAGAATGATGCTATGGTTTGCTCCACTTTTGAGCCCGGCCACACACAGATAACACCATCACTTAGAAATTTGATAAAACAAGAAGAACAATTCAACCACTAAGATGATGTTTGTTGTGACTGCAAAGATGGAAAGTGTGTAAACAATACATTGTCACTCTTTTAATCTTCAGCTGTAGTTCCCTTTACAACTTATAATCAGCTGTAGTTCCCTTTACAAACTTTGATATTCCTAACAAATCAGAAGACAGAAGATGGGATTTGAAAACAGGTCTATTCAGCTGGCACCTATTCGCTACACAAATTGAGTTCACATATTTTATAAATTGACAAACCCACATCCCTAAAAAATTTGCTAATTTAGTCAAGACTTACAGAGTGTATATTCTCAAGCTACTATGAATAAGACTGGTCGAGTGACACAGACTATGAATATGGACAGGTCAAGTGACACACAGACTATGAATGGACCTGTCGAGTGACACACAGACTATGAATATGGACCTGTCGAGTGACACACAGACTATGAATATGTCCCAGTTGAGCAGCACACAGACTATGAATATGAACCGGCAGCAGACAAACAACAACACACAAACTGCACAGGTATGTAAATTTCTCATTTTTTTTCTATAATTCCTCAATAATATTCAAAATTATATTATTAATTTCCTATTTTACATCTCAAACAGCCTTGTTTCTGTTTATGTGTTATTTATGTTTACAAGTAGGCCTAATGGTCAATGCCATACTGATGTCTAATGGCACATACTAGCATTACAATGTAATACTGATACCTAATGGCACATACTAGCATTACATCTTTGTGATCCTCGAGGAATTTACATACCTGTGCAGTGTGTGTTCTTATTGTTGTCAGTGTATTGATCGGGAAGCCAATATTAATAGTAACGAGAATGAAACTCAATGAATATGTGTTAGAGATCGTGAATAATTATTTGAGTAGCAAAACTACATCCTGCTGGATATCTAGTAGGACCACTGTCCTACTACACGAGATCCGATGGGAGTTTGAGAACATATGAGAAAAGATTTTTTAAATAATGGTATGTACTTAGAATGGATGAAACAGACCTTCACGTGGAAGGCAGAAGAAAAAAGAAAAGTATGTCGCCCAAAAGAACCTCTAAGTAGAAAAATCAACTGAGAGAATGTTTAATATTGGGCATAAGCAATACACAAGAACTACAGCAGTTTGCAAGGAGTCATTCAATTTGGAAAGAAATAACTACTGCAATATCTGGGACCAATCTATAAATGTTGAACTACAATGTTATATCCATATTAACATATGGTTGCAGAAGCTGGAAAATAACAAAAGCACTGGAGAAGTAGTGATATTCATTTGAAAATAAATGAATTTAAATGAGTTCCTTTGAAAACTTACACATTGGCTGAGACTTGCTCTAGTCAAACAAGAAAGTAAGAGAAAGCCCCAAACAGCAATATGTTTCTACAAAAAGATGACGAAAACAATGGACCTATATATCAGACATGTACATACAGTGAATGAAAACATATTGTCTCTACAAGCATTAAATGGGCACCAGATAGTAAAAGAAAAAAGATGACACAGAGACTTTTCACAGAACAACCATCAAAGAGGGTATGACTATGGGTCTCAACAGCATTCACGAATTACACGGTAGCAACACATCGCTCGAATTGGAGAGCTCTGGCTTCTGCCCTTGACACAGTATTCAGTGCAGAAGGAACATAGATAGAAAGATGTGCCATCATTGGCTCAAAAGAAACTACCGGAAACTATTAAGAACAAAGTCATGCAAGAAAATCTAATCTCATGCAACACATATTTTATTGATCATGCAACCTACATTTTCTATGTAAACTCGGTTGCAACATTTCTTACATTCTGTATATGAATTCCTTCTACTAATCAAAAAAGCCTCCCCATTGTATATAGGAAAGAAGAGCTCTATTGCTTGTAACTCATGCGGATCGTAAAAAACAAGCCACATTTGCAATGCATATCCTTACCCTTTGGCTCCTTAGCAAGAGCTGTAGGTCTCTGATCAGACGCAGAAGCAGAGTATGAGTCCCCAATGTCTATAAGCTTCTGGGCAAATACACTGTACAAGGCTTCTCTATCTGGACTTGGTTTCTGGGGCTCTTCTGGGAGTTCTCCATGAAGACCATCGAGCTCATCTGTTCAAAACGAAACAAAACAAAACAAAATATACTAGTTTTATTATGTAAAAGTGCAATTAACATAGATTTGGGTGCAGAAGCCGCAGAAAAGAAATATCACTATCTCCATCGACAATAAACACTAAGGTGTTTAAACAACAGGTTAATGAGTTTACCTACTTAGGAAGCATTATATCAAGTGAGGGGAAAACTAGTAAAGAGATACAAAATAGATGCACAAAACATACCAGATCCTAGGACAGATGACACGTATTTTCAAGAACACAAATGTAAACATAGACACTAAAGTTGCATTATACAAGACTATTATTATCCCATCACTGTCCTACCAGTGCCAAACCTGGACAATGACAACACAAGACAAAAGAAAAATAGTAACAGCAGAAATTTACGAAGAATACTCAGAGTGTCATTAAGAGATAGAATTAGAAACGATAACATCAGACAGATAACCAAAACAATACGAGTATTGGAACACATCAAAAGACAACAGATCAAGTGGTTTTCACACGCTTCCAGACTACCAACAGATAGCATGCCACAAAGGGCCATGACACATAGACATAACGGTTATAAAGCCAGAGGCAGACCATGTAAAAGATTATCACAGAAATCAGACACCACAGGACAAGATTATAAACAGCACACAAGAAGGCCATCTCCAGAGAACTCTTCCACCCCTAACAAGGCATGCAAATAAGGGCTACAGCATATAGATAGAGATAGATAGATAGCCACAAGAAACAATTAAATAGATTTAGGTGCAGTAGCCACAAGAAACAATTAAATAGATTTAGGTGCAGTAGCCACAAGAAACAAAATAGATTTAGGTGCAGTATCCACAAGAAACAACATAGATTTAGGTGCAGTAGCCACAAGAAACAATTAACATAGATTTAGGTGCAGTAGCCACAAGAAACAAGTGATTGGCACTACCATTAATCATATTTTAGTTTAACTACTTTTTATTCTTCTGTGTTCATTCTCAAACTCCTTCTGGATCTCTATTGTAGCAGGACAATGGTCCTCCCAGATTTCCAGAAGGGTGTAGTCCAGAGAATGGAGATCCGTCTTTGATGGAAGTTCACAAAATAAATGTGATACAAATTAGAAACACATTCTAGTTTCTCCTATTGCTTTTCCACACAAAAAATGTATTCACCAACAAAGATGTGATCTTGAGGCAGGACAAATTTGATGTGATCTTGAGGCAGGAAAAATGTGATCTTAAACATGTAGCTGCTCTACAAGAGTTTGCTCATTCTTCTATGGCCAAGATTATGCTGCAATTATTTACTTTCCCATTCTGTTTGATTTATCCATTTTCTAATATTCGTTTACTCTAGAGTCAGGGTGGTCTAAAAATGTCCCCACCTATAATAATTAAACTAGGAGCCCCAGAAATGTACACAGGTGCACCAACTTAATCACTGCATATTGGGCAGACACATAATGGCTCAGTTTGTGAAGTACATTTAAGGCAACCATCCCCACATGGATCACTGATGGCTAATGTCACATTTCTCTAGATAAATAAGCAGTTTCTGAGCAAACCAGTGTTGCTGCCTACCAGGACGGGGAGGGATATCAGATTCAACCTTTTACTCTCAACCAATGTTTCTGCCTACCAGGATGGGGAGGGATAACAGAGAACATACAAAGTGTGATACAAAGAGTATTGATACAAATATTTTGCTTTCTCAGAGCGGACCAAAACCAAAAGAAACATTACTATTGTTTAGTAATAGAACATAGAATGAGAGACAGTTGTCATTAGCATGTCATACAGTAACCATCAACCCCATTCTTAAAAAAGTAAAACCAGCAGGAACAACAAAAAGTTATGGGCGCATATCCCTCACCTTATGCATAGACAAGCTAACTGATAGAATGATTAATATACTATACCGGCGGCTGGAAGATTATAACTGACTAGATAATAATCAGGCAGGCATCAGGTGCAAATTTTGCACAGATGACCCCCACCCCTTTCAGATTCACAGAAAATGTGATGGATGGTTTCCAAGAAGGGAAAAGCAGTGTTCATTGACCTTGAGCAAACCTATGACACAGTCTGGAGAAAGGGACTTTTGCTGAAGATGAGCAAAATGGGAGGGGGCAAGGTGAGAGAAATAATTAAAGGAAGAGAGATATGACCACAAATGCGGCAATCCTCGCATGTGACATCTACGAGGACAAAAGAAGGAAATGATGTTCGCCACGATCGACCTAGAAGATGCTTACAACAGAGTCAGCTTCAGCCAGCTGATACATTTGCTAAGTGAACTCAGCATTGACTCGTGGATAATTCGATGTATAGCAATGGTGCTAATATCCAGACCTGTTGCTCTGAGATTTGAATCCTGGATATCAGAACTATAGCACCGGGATTGCCACTATGACCTGTACTCTTTAACGTCTACACATAAAAAATAGCACAGCTTCAGAAGGCTGGACCCAACAGGATACTAACTTATGTGGACGACCTCTTGCTGTAGAAGCACAGCAGAAACAGAAGAGACATCAGTGATGGCATTAGAGTAATCTAGAACATGTCGCTCTGGTGCACTGACTACAAGGCAGTCATCAATCCCACCAAGGCAAACATCGCATGGTTCTCACTGAACAACAACATAGTCACAGACACATGACCAGAAGCCTCCTGCATGGGCATCAACATTGATAGAAGTCTATTTTTCACAAAACATGTGAATGATATCATTCAGAAGGCCGGGAAGACTGTCAGTGTAGCTGTCAGCCAAAATCATGGCATCTGCAGAGATACCGCAACGAAGCTTTTTTTCTGATGACGCAAGAAGTGGTATTGTCTGTGTTGGACTATGGTTTAGGTTTACTTACACTGTCACAAACGCAGGTATATAGACTGGAGAGAGTTCAAAACAAAGCCATGAGAGCTGTCTTAGGATGCACAAGAGATACACCTATCTTGACCATGAGGTTTCTCTTAGACCTACTGAGCATCATAGAAAGACATAAAATAGTCCAGGTTAAAGAATACTTCAAGGTCGCAATAATGATCATCACCTCTTACACCAATCTCTAGACAACACAAAAGGAACGCATATCAAGAGAGGAAGGTCTTGGATGGTAGAAGCAGAAGATACCCTATGCAGAGTTTGTGAGCTGGAGGAAGTGGGAAGAGCTGTAAATGGGTGACGTGGCAAAGAGAGAAAGTTATTGACAACAGCTGTGATACAGATGGGACGAGAGTGCCGCGACTGGGCTGCCAACAAAATAGAGGGAATTATCCAAGAACTCATACTGCAGCACTCGAAGTCAGATGATAAAATAACTTACACAGACAGTCCAGTAACATAAGAAACAAACAGGTGTGGTTGGGGTTTCGTGGTCTACTAAAATGGCAAGAAATTAGCTGACTATTCAGCTGACTACCCCACTACAACATCCAGTTTGAAAATGGAAATAGAAGCGGTGACAGCAGTTCTCACTTGGCTGATGATGCAACCACCAACAGACTCAGTGATTCTATTGGACTTAAAGAATACTGCACAAGATAGAAAAGTGTATGATCAGAACTGAATGGGTCACTCTTCTCAACAACACGCAGAGCATTACATGGATCTACTGTCCAGGTCATGCTGGGGTCAGGGGAAATGAAAGAGCCGATATGTTGGCTGGTAAAGTCTTGGTGAACGGCACAGAGATAAGAAGAGTCAGGATTAAATGATTAGAGCAGTAATGGATACCCTACGAGAAGGAGGTTGAATGAGACACTGTACATATTCAGAGAATGGTAGAACTAGGAGGGATTAGAGGCAATGGCAGAAAGTGCTCCCTCTCCGGAAAGATCACCATAACAACAATCGTGTAATCAGCAACTCACTGGGACACTGAGCGTATACACTTTTAGATGGAACGGCAAGCAGAGCATATATGGGAATATCCCAATTGCTGTGACGCTTGTTCCTAATCAAGAACACACAGTTGAGTGACTAATCAGAAACATAATGTCTGGTATTCTGTCACTAAAGTCTCAACGCTTCCCACAACATATGTTGAGTAACTAATTAGAAACAATTAAAAATGAACATACCATACTCAACATCTGGTGGTTCATTTACCACTGCTGCGGTGTGTGTGGAAGCAAATGCTCGTCTTTTGTTGATGCCACTGCCAGACTTTTCAGGTGACGCATCTCTCTTATCAACCTCAATATGTTTCTTATGGAAATTATGAGGGATCTGTTCTGCTGAACAGCTCATAAGATGAAAATCTGTGCTTTCATTGAAGTGAACTGATTTGATGTTTGAACACTTCTGGTTTCCACTGCCTTGACCGCCATGCTTTTCTTTGTTTTCTGAGTCACTGAGGTCAATGAACTCGATATCGTCTCCTGGGCTATCCAGGACATTGCTCTGGGTACTAGACATGTTACTGGGTGTGAGGATCCTAGCATCTTCTAATGCTATATTTAAGCTTTTGGGAGGAATAGGTATACGGATCATAGATGACACTTCTTCAGGTGCAGAAGATGTGGCTGGTAGAGACGGAGTTGCATCAGACGTGACAGAGTGACTTCTATCAATCAAGTAACGTTCTAGTGATCGCTGCAAAGGATTATTGGAGGCATCTGGTTTGCTATTTTCCATAGCACCTACATGTTCTCCTGTAGATATCTGATTGGTTAGATGTGAAAATTCATTGCCATTATTTGCATCCAATCCATGGAAAGAGTCATGGAAAGAATCTTTTGAATAATTTTCTTTTTTAATAGGTTCTCCATTAGAAATTTTATGAACATCTGAAGAAGAAAATATAGAGATTATAATAATAATTGGAATGTATAGCATATAGTAATGTACAAATCCAATAAAAGAATGTAAGAGAAAATGTCTTACTTCCTACTCTATTGACCCTGTGTTTTCCTAACTCAAATGTAGCATGTGATTTTACATGCAAACAATTTGAAGTCATTTTAGTGTGTTTTCAAAAGTCATGTCATTGTGAAAGAAATATGCATGACACTGGCAATTTTCAATAAACCTATAGCTGAACCTACATCTTAACCCATATCTGGTTTTATACCCAATACACCCGAACCCTAACCATAAATAATAACAATAATACCCATAACCCATCAGGGTCGTAGGGGTACCACACTGCAGACAACACAAAAACTCTCTATCCTCAGTCGTTAGGAGGAGTGTAGAAAAATCATGCCCAGATCATTCCTTGATGTTATCAATACTGGATACTTTGTCTGCCTCTTCTCCCTCCATCCATGCAAAATAATTGTAGAAAGTGTCTCAAGAATATGTGAGTCAGTAATTAAAAATATATTTCGATGCTTTTTTTCATGATTATGCAATTTAAAAAACACAATCCAGCATACAAGGGGGCAACTGACGTAATTTGAATTGAGTGTATTAAAGGTTAAATAATGACACTTTATTTTTGTGAGACTCCTGTGTTTGTTCTCAAACTCCAGCCAATTAGTAGGATGTAGTCAGGAGGCTGAGATGTGTTGTGTGGTTTACAGCTTAGATGTGATATCTGCATATTTCAGCCTGACACTTCTAACTTCAACATGACCTGTAAGTTTTTCAGAATATTGCTTTCATGGGATGAGACAGCACCCCCCCCCCCCCCCCCCCCGAGATTGAGTTCATCTTGGACAGAAAAGGTAACTGGTTCAATTCTAAGATGCATCAAATTTTTAAGAAAAGGTTTCAGTTGCTGTGAAACATAAATAAACTGAACTAGAGATATAAATATTACTTTGTCCTGTAGCACGTTGTCTTCGATTGCAAGACATCAGGTATGTCTATCCGTAAGCACCTGTGCTGCATTTATCGACGTGTAACACATGATGTTTAATAGTCATATGATCTGGACTTGGCACACTCTAAGCTATGATAATGTCACGTCCTTCCTGCTCAATTCCCTTTCAAATAAGTTGTAAAACAGAGCGACCATGTTAGTTTGTACTTGTTCCGAATGAAGGATTTTTATTTTGCTGATGACAAATTCTTGTGATTTACATGTGTTTTCAAAGAAAATATTATGAACATGTTAGTTTCAGAGAATAGACCCACACATTTGGCCGCATTATATATATGACAATGAATATTACGTTGTGTGTCGTACTGAAATATTTCTAGACCTAATGTTGAACAGAGGTAAATGACATTTACATGGTTTATTTGTTTTTGCAGACGATATTATGACCATTTTAGTTTGGTTATGAAATAACATTATACAAATACAATAGGCATATTAGTAGATGGATGTTATCAGGGTTGCCACATCGAGCAAGCATATATGAATTTTATTTTTTACTTTTTTTTTCTTTGCCAATTTCTCACACCTCTTGTATAACACATAAACAAACAAAACTTGCACCAATAGATTTAGTATTCAATTCTTTATTTACATTTCAAAACATTACTTTAAAAAAAGTCATTGCGTTTTCCAAACATCAACCAAAAATAAAACAAATTGTCAAAATAGAATTCTGTGGCAGGAGAGTAATTGCATAATTTTAATTCACTGTGATAAATAAATGTTAATAGCCAAATAGACAATGCTATCCATAGCCATGGAGGAAAAGAGCAAACAGGAATTTTTTTCTGCTGGAGAACGATAAAAAAGAAAGAACTAATATTTTTAAGAATATCATGAAACCGGGACAAAATTCATAACCTACTTAATATAAATTGTGTCTATAAAATATTTGCCGGGGTCAACGAGGGAAGCAGACAACAGTAATACCTGCCACGCATGTCATAGGAGGTGAATAACGTTTTGGGGTGGATTTTGTAGGGCCCACGAGGAAAGCAAACAATAGTAGTAACCTGCCACTCATGTCATACGAGGCGAATAAGGTTTTGGGGTGGATTTGGCTGTACCATTCCATAGCGGGTCAAAGTGACCCAGAAGCCATGCTAAAATCAGATCTGTCAGGCCAAAAGGCACAGATATCGTAGCTAAGCTGTAAACCATGGCACGACCCATTCTTTTCCCTTGACAATATCCTGCTAATCAGGAGTTTGAGAATAAACATAGAAGAAATATGCTACTGACAGTAAGTATTACAATAATTGTATTTATGAATGTTATAATCTATTTAAAAAAAAGACTTTGACTAACTTCCATTTTTTGTTGTTTTAGAGGATCGCAATGACCTTCTGATGGAGCTGAGGACGCTGCTTCTCCCATTTTTAACTGCTGGTACTGGTGTGCGCACAGACTCATCTTTGCCTTGATATCCATGTTCTGCTGCAAAATCTTTACCTCTGTCTTGACGCTTAGATTTTTTATTCTTCTTATCTGGTGCCTGTCTTTTTGTATTCACAGTTTGTTTATTATTTTTATCTTCAATGCTGCCAGAATTTTGTTTCTGTTCACGTTGTAAAGCAAACATGATTCTTTCTTTTGCTCTCTTTAAAAAACTTTTCTTTTTTTTTTTTTCTGAAGCAAGAGATAAATTATCTTCTGTGTCTGCTGATGACCCTAAATTATCAACAGCATTATTCTGCTCCTTTTCAATCTGTGTAATACTGTTCAACAAATTATTCAAATTGTTTTCAGCAAGTTCTTTTTCTATAGGCTCCCTATAATTTGAAGGCATAGTTTTACTTCTCGTAACTGAAGTGTCTGCACTATTGGTGCGATTGCGCGCTCTCTCTGTATTTGGATCTGTTTTGTTGCGCCGAACTTTATTCGGAACTTTTACGCATTTATCAAAACGATTTTCTAACAGTTCATTCAAAATCTTTTCTGCGTCAAAACAGACACTCTGGTCCGTTGGTCTGTAGCGATGTAGCTGGTGTGTATCTGTGGACATTGTGGTGTCCTACTGCTGTAGATTAGATAAAAAAAGAGAAAATTTATAGTTTATTATTTAAGAGAGCATACATCTTCAAAAAATTTATGTGGCTAAGAAAATTCTGAATCATATAGGTAGTTCTGAACTCTACACTTGTTCTAAAACATTGCTGATGGTTAGCTGGATGTTGTTCTAAAACATCGCTGTCGGTTAGCTGGATGTTGTTCGGACAATGAAATCCGTTTTGGTCTAATTTACTGCTTGGTTGGAATGTCTTCTGTATTTGTTCTGAAACTTCTGCAAATTTTCAGGATGTATTCCGGAGAGAGCAATGCATTGTGCTATGATTAGCAGCTTGGCTGAGATAATTGCACTTTTCTGCTGAACACATCTGACTTAATAATAGTTTTTGGGTCATTTTGACACTTTGTGGATGGGACAGCCAGCTCCATCCTCAAAGAGACAATCAGTATCCTGAATGTCATGAGTTGACTTTTAGGCTATGCATGGTAGATCAGTCTTGCTATTCATTGCTCCACATTTTTTGCTCCAGCAACACATGAGTGAGATAGTAAACAGCTTATAAGAAAGGCAATGACCATGCAATGACTCACATTCTTCTTCTTCTTTGCTCACTCTAAACTCCTGCGAATTAGCAGAATGTCTGAAGAATGGAATGCACTGTGTCATGATGTAAAGGTAAAGGTAGGACCTGATGGCAGCAACCTGCCGCCCACAAGGAAACTGAAAGGAATAAAGAAGAGATGTTCTGCTAACCATAAATCATAAAAACTTATTGTGGACGCACTTTCGTCTCTTTACAGATGATGGAAAACACATAGATAACATCTAAATCACGTTTATCCTGATAAGATTTTAAGGGTCTGAGCTTTGCCCAGTTTTCACAGGCTCTCTATCTACCCTACCATTACATTTTTCTTCTTCTTTTTCTTCTCGTTCACAATTTTGCAGTGTAGACATGTTAAATAGGCAGGTTGTATGACACATGGCTGCTAGTGCGCCTCCCGGTCTGGTATCTCTAACTTCAGCATCTGTGCTTGCTTCAGCAGAACTGTGGTCCTGTTAAATATTGGAGATGGTCTGACAATCTTAGTTTCCAGCCTCTTTGGCTGGACTAAGCCACATCCCCACTTCAAGAAGTTGGCCTCAATGGGAACCCTTACATTCCAAAGCGGGAGATTTCCAACATTTGGAATGCAGGTACGGTATGTGGATTACTTGAGGATAATGCTATTCCATAAAGTAGCCTAAGGAAAATGTGTACCAAATCTTCTGGGAAGGAAAGTAAAGGTGGCATGCTTGATGCTGACATCATCCATAGATATGCTGTTTGTGAAGAAAAAAATGGACTAACGCTGTAATCTACAATATTCCTCAATGCAGATAAAAAAGGAAACTGTACTTGCTCATAACGTGGCTCTCGAAAATACAGGCATCCAAGCTGAATTAATTTGGATCCGGTTCGTTACATTTTTGATTATTGTTGGACTTTTAATTAGTAGCTAGTCACATACTTAGAGTCGCATGACAAAAATAGCCAAGGTCAACCAACAGATTTCATGCAAATCGGAGACAAGTTCATGTTTGCGTTTTAGCGAAAAGGTCTCCTATACTGCCAATGGTTGTGCTCATACATCCAATAGCACTGCACAAATAATGTGAACATTCAATCAATCTTGATTCTTAACTTTAAGCTGGTAACTTGATCATGAATATAACAATTATATACTGTTTTATAGGATTTTTCCTTTTCCATAATATAAAATCAAGAATGTTGAAAGTACACATTTGTGTGTGTTTACCTGAAGTTGCAGTTTCCTGATTATATCCTAGCTCAGGTGTTCTGAGATTTCTACTTGAATTTGTCCGACCTTGTCATCAATGAAAGACAGATCATTTGAAATTTTGATGAAATTGTTTCAGTTTCTGCAATACAAAAATATACAACACTAGTGCCAAAAATTCAGACAATTGATAACTTTTCCTATTTACAGAGCAAAATTACACAAGATGGAGATACAACAAAAGAGAGTTCTACTACAATTGCATTTGCATCAAGTACATTCGACCACCTAACAAACTTCTGCAAATCAAAAACAAATAAATTTATCAATCTACGACTGTTTAACTCCAATGTAACATCTTTATTAACATCTTTATTAACATCTTTATTAACATCTTTATTAACATCTGATTGCAAAAGTTGTAAAATAACTACGTCACTGGAGAAGAAATTAAATTCATTGAAAATAAAATGTCAGAAAACTCTTAAATATTTGTTGGGAAGAATTCCAAGTTAAACCAGCAAGTAAGAGAAGACACCAAACAGCAACCTTTTTCTACAACAATGAGAAGAAAATGATGGATTTATATTGGATATGTACTTAGAATGAATTAAAACAGACTGCCAATAAAAGCAATAAAATGGGTACCAGAAGGCAAAATAAAAAGAGGAAGACTCTTCGCAGAACAACCATCAAAGAGGGTATGACTATTGGTCTCAACAACATGCAAGAATTACATACAATAGCATTACGTCGCTAAAATTGGAGAACTCTGGTTTCTTCCCCAAGTGCTGTATTCACTGAACGAACATAGTGATATAAATATTACTTTCTATTTTTTCTTTTTCAGAAATCCGTAATAAGTAGCACAGACGTATTAACCTAGTTCACATGCTAAATCATAAATCAGTAACTTCATGCATCCGCTATGTGGAATCCTATACGTGTAGTTGATTTAGTAGTGATCATGGTTATTTCAAACTTAACATTAATATCCAACAACATGTGTGTGGTTGATTTCTGCTTTCATTATGGAAAAACTTGTTCCATAACTTCTCAATTGTTGCAGTAAGTTTTTAGGAAGTCCTGTATTCATCATCATCATCATCATCAGGCGCCATGCCGGGTGGCGTAGGCGGTCATGGCTCTCCACAGCTCTCTGTCCACAGTATTATGTATCAAAGTCATTGTTGTTTCCTTGCCGTGCCAGGTTGTCAAACTGTCTAATTAAGGTTTGTTTCGCATTTGACTCTTTCAACACCTCTACATTAGTTTTTCTGGCAGTCCATGGTATTCTCAGCATTCTTCTGTAGAACTACATCTCTGTTGCCTCTAATTTCCCACTTACCAGTTTGTTTATTGTCCAAGACTTGCACCCATATGTTAGTATAGGGGTTATATAGCACTGCAGAACTCTCTTTCTCACCTCTAATGACAAGGCCATATTACACAATATATTTTGCATATTTCTGAATGTTGTTTTTGCCTGTCCTATTCTGCATCTTATTTCTGTTGAACTTCTTCCATCTGCTGTAATCATTTGAATTGGTGGACTTGTTTTAATATTATATCATTCACTTTGATCTTGCAAGGTGTTATTTTTTATCTTTGAAATAACCATTACTTCTGTTTTCATGATATTTAGGAAGAGGCCTTTCTCTTTACTTTCTGTGACTACTATATTGATTAAATCTTGATGGTCTTCCTCACTTTTTGCAATCAGAACATTTATATATATTTTATATACAATATTTTTATATTTTTGCAATTAGTTGATCTAAAACACTTGAATAGTATTCCCATTTCAAAAGTGGATACAGATTCTTTGAAAATAATTCTAAACTAGAATCCCCATAACCTAGTCTGACAACTCATAGCCATCTCATACTAGTAAGTCAACCAATATCTGCTAATTATTCTGCTATTTCAGTTGTACTACTTAGACTAAACTATTGTAGTCACTTTATAAGGTTCCATAATTCACACATAAATATAGGTTTGTCTTACTTCTCCCCTCCATCTCCTGCCAGGCATAGCCTATGCTGGGAGTGTCAAAACAAAGTAGATACAATATCTATTTACTTCTTTTCAAATAGAAAAACCCCATCAACGACGGATGTGTTGGGCCATTAGTGTAAATAGCACAGCAACACAACACATTTCCATTCTCTGGACTACATCCAACTGGAAATCTTGTAGGACCAATGTCCTGTTACAAGAGAAATTCAATGGGAATTTGAGAATGAACCCTGAAGAAGAAATAGAAAAGCACTGCAAAATTGTGAAGTAAATTAGTCTCAAGTTTTAGCCACAAGTAGACTTACACCAAACTGATTTCTATTTTCAAAGTGAAATTTTAGCCTAAATTAGGCCTATATTATAAAAAGACTTAGTCAGATTAGCTTTGGCTTCAAGTACCTTCAATGACATGAGGAAAATATTAATACCTAAACAAATCACAAACAAGTTAAAAATGAGAATTATAAAATGCTACATCTATTATATATTAATGTATGGCTCAGAAACATGGACACTAAATAAACAATTAGAAGACAGAATTGATGCCTATGAGGTGTGGGTATATAGAAGAATAGGGAGAACAGCATGGAAAGAGAAGAAAACAAATAAAGAGATACTAAAAACACTTAATATGAAGATAGAACTACTAAGAGAAATAAAGATCAGGCACATGAAATACCTTGAACACATTGAAAGACATGACACCTTATTGAAGACCTTACTTGAGGGTAAAGTCAAAGGGAAGCGAGCAAGAGGTAGGCAGAGATACAAGTGGGAGAGTAACATCACACGATGGACAGGTTACAGTCTAGCAGAGTGCACCACCACGACAAGAGACAGGGGATGTTGGAGATATGTTGCAGCAACGGCACTTAATTATGATGATGAGATTAGCTTTAACATGCTAGTGGCCAGGTGCTTGTTAGTACCACCAAGAATGTTGCCAAACAGCTAGGATAACTTACTCACTTTTACTGTCTAGGCTATTATTTTGTATATTAATTACTGATAAATTACTAGTTACTAAGTTTGCAACTGGGGAATACTTTTAAAGTTTTGAGTTCTTTAGATGTTAGATCCTGTTGTCCTGCTGAAGATGGATGTGTCGGGCCATTGGCGCAAATAAAATGGCAACACAACGCATTTCTATTCTCTGGACTACATCCTGCTAGAAATCTAGTATGACAATGGCCTTGCTACAAGGGAGATCCAGCAGGAGTTTGAGAATGAACGATGAAGAAGAAGATCCTGTTGTGTGTTTCTCAGGGATTCTGGGCATGTCTACTATATTTGATCTGCTGATTCCAAGTAAAATGATTTATTAAAAAGCAAATGAGTGAATTAGTAGGCTAGGCCTACTTTTAATAATGATACCAGTGTTTTTCCACTATGACTTTTTTTATAGGTCAAAGCCTAGATATATTATTATTTAGTAGTAAGTATAGTGGAATAAACAAACTGGAAAGTGGGAGATTGGAGGCAACAGAGATGTGGTTCTACAGAAGAATGCTGAGAATACCATAGACTGCCAGAAAAACTAACGTAGAGGTGTTGAAAGGGTTAAATGCGAAACGGCCCTTAATCAACAATATAAGAAAAAGGCAATTTTTTTTGGCCACTTCATGAGACAGGCAGGTTTAGAGAACATAATCACGACAGGCAAGATTGAAGGCACCAGAGATAGAGGGCGACAACGTGAGAAAATATTAGACAGTTTGACAACCTGGAACGGCAAGTAAACAACAACGACTTTGATACATAATACTGTGGACAGAGAGCTGTGGAGAGCCATGACCGCCTACGCCACCCGGCATGGCACCTGATGATGACGAGTAAGATTACATTAAATTTCAATTTATTATAATAACTACCTGTATTGGTAGCATATCCAATGCAAGACTCAAGATGTCGCAATCAACCCATAATTTTTTGGCTGTAATGATTTTTTTTAGGCAATATAAAAAATAGGCCTACGTTCATTAGTTTTCATTGCTTTCTGAATGGCCTGGATGCACAATTACATGTGACAGGATTCAAACCAAATACCTTGGTCATCACATATGCACTCTCTATACCCCACTGCCTATTAATTATGAGGCATATAGCACTAATTGGTTAATTGCTTATTAGACCTTAATTTTATTTTAAGTCTTAAGACATCACTGACTCATTCCAAAATAGACACAAATTAATGGGATAATCTTGCACAAGACAGATCCGACTAGCATCACAGAATCAATACTGGTGTACTGTGCAGCAGCTGCAGAGAACATCAGACATCATGCAGCACAACAAAAAATGCAAGCTAGAAGAAAGGCAAGAGCTGATCAATGTGACATCCAACAGCCTCCTCCTGTGTGACATGCTCAGAGTGAGTGTGGTAGACAATTCCAGGCACATTTAGGACTTGTTAGTCACAGTCGAACACACCACAGACATCAATCATGGTTCAGCTTAGGCTTATAATTGTTTATTAATTAGGGCATATAATAATCAAAATTCTTACTAATTCAAATAATTGTGTGAATTCTGTCAGAAACGGAAGATCTCTGGCCTCTACTACTATACTAGCTACACTTATATACTACTAATACTACTATGATGATAGTAAGTACCGCCATTAGTTAATTAAATAATACTTAATAGTTAATAGCAGGTGAGTATCTGAGTATGTATTATTATTAGTACTTAGTCTTAGTAAAGGTATAGTTATACTCAGGGCCGGATTTAGACTTGATAACAAGCTCCTAAGCTATTGGTCCCTGAGATATGGGGCCATTTATTATAAAGTTTAGGCTAATATTTTAATATATGACAATTGCTAACTTGGGCAATTTTTTGGAGGTCCCCAAGAAAGTAAGTTAATAGCTTGTACTTGTATAAATCCTGCACTGGTTATAACGGTTTTAATACTTACACTTTACTTAAAGTTACTATATAATATAAATAAGTATATACTTAAGTATAATACTTAGTATTATAATTATTATAATAATAATATACATAAATCAAATACTATTATAGTCTTTCTCTTTACTTAAACTATGTCTATATAATACTATATACTAGGGCGTACCTAAAAAGTACACAGTACACAGTAGAGACAGTAGAGTAGTAGTCTATGCTGCAAAATTAAATTAATATTTCTAGTTTACTTACAAAGTTACATCAAACTGAAACTCCTGCTGGAATTGAATGGTCACAATTAACTTCTTAATTGACTAATAATAATTATTCAGTTTTATTATTGAGTTTATCTTATCTGTATCACTCAGGTACTACTGCCGAATGATGTTTCTAAATCTGTGTACTGTATTGATAATTCACAAGTTTTCCGGAAACAAAATTATGTGTAAAACGGACGCGTTGTTAGTCAGTGCGGGGATTACCTGGAAGGTTCACGTGACAAATATACAGGTAATCAGAATATAACAGTTGTCAAACAAAGAGAACATAAGCGCACAGATCGCGGGTACGTAAACACGGAAGTTGTGGGTTATGTTATCGTAAACGTAAAGTCATTACTGTCCTCGTGTACTCTTGTAATGTAACGGAGCCACCTCTATTTCTTATTTTTGCCACTGTTGTGTGTGTGCGTATATAATATATCATTGCAGATGATACTGTGTTGATAGCAGAAAGCCAAGAACATCTCCAAGATCTGTTAAACAGGACGGAAATAGAAAGTAAACAAAAAGGTCTTAGTTTAAACATAAAAAAGATACAGCAGATGCGCCGATAATGATAATATCAGGAAAAATAGTACCCTACCACCGCCGATAGTACCCTACACTAAAGCTTTTGACAAAGTTAAACATAGCGAAATTATACACATGCTAGAGAATCTGAACATTGACAGCAAGGATTTAAGAATAATCAAGAACATGTACTGGCAACAAACAGCAGCAATAAGAGTAGGAAAGCAATTTGGCCCTTTTCAACAAATAAAACAAGGAGTCAGACAGGGATGCGTGCTTTCACCAGACCTGTTCTCTCTATACAGTGAAAACATATTGCGTGCAATAGTAGATATCCCAGGAATATCAGTGGGAGGACATAACATAAATAATTTGAGATATGCGGATGACACTGTTCTGATTGCAAAAAGTGAGGAAGACCTTCAAAAATTAATTAAAGTAGTAGTCACAGAAAGCAAAGAGAAAGGCCTCTTCCTAAATATCAAGAAAACAGAAGTAATGGTTATTTCAAAGAAAGAAAATAACACACCTTGCAAGATCATAGTGAATGATATAGTATTAAAACAGGTCCACCAATTCAAATATCTAGGTACAATTATATTATAACAGCAGATGGAAGAAGTTCAACAGAAATAAGATGCAGAATAGGACAGGCAAAAACAACATTCAGAAAAATGAAAAATATACTGTGTAATATGACCTTGTCATTAGAGGTGAGAAAGAGAGTTCTGCAGTGCTATATAACCCCTATACTAACATATGGGTGCGAGTCTTGGACAATAAACAAACTGGAAAGTGGGAGATTGGAGGCAACAGAGATGTGGTTCTACAGAAGAATGCTGAGAATACCATGGACTGCCAGAAAAACTAATGTAGAGGTGTTAAAAGAGTTAAATGCGAAACGGACCTTAATCAACAATATAAGAAAAAGGCAATCTTCTTTTTTTGGCCACTTCATGAGACAGGCAGGTTTAGAGAAAATAATCACAACAGGCAAGATTGAAGGCACCAGAGACAGAGGGCGACAACGTGAGAAAATATTAGACAGTTTGACAACCTGGCACGGCAAAGAAACAACAACGACTTTGATACATAATACTGTGGACAGAGAGCTGTGGAGAGCCATGACCGCCTACGCCACCCGGCATGGCACCTGATGATGATGATGATGACCACCGCCGAAGACGGATGTGTGGGCCATTGGCGCAAATAAAACGGCGACACAACACATTTCCATTTTCTGGACTACATCCTGCTGGAAATCTAGTTGGGCCATTGCCCTGCCATAAGAGAGATCCAGTGGGAGTTTGAGAATGAACGCTGAAGAAAAAGAAGTACCCTACCAAATAGTATTAAATGAGAAAAATTTAAAGCAGGTGAATAGTTTCTAATATTTAGGAACATTAATAACTTCAGATGGTAAACGCAAGACCGAAATTATAAGTAGAATAGGACAAGCAAAAGCAGCATTCCATAAATGAAAAATATCCTATGCAACAAGTCCATATTGATGGATACTAGAAAACGTGTCATCAAATGCTACATTGAACCAGTGCTACTCTATGGAAGTGAAACATGGACAATAAATATGACATCACAAAAATTATTGGAGGCAGCGGAAATGTGGTATATTAGAAGAATGTTACGCATTCCTTGGACATCAAAGATTACTAATGAAGAATGTTACGCATTCCTTGGACATCAAAGATTACTAATGAAGAATGTCTTAGAAGGATGGATGTGAAAAGATACATTATTGATAATATAAGAAAAAGACAGTCAGCATTTTGTGTGGGCACATAACGAGAAGAGGAGGCATTGAGAATATAGTGACAACAGGAAAGATAGAAGAGAAAAGAGGAAGACCCAGAGAAAGATATTGGACAGTTTGAAAAATGACTTCGATTGACGACACCAACAGAGATGATGACATATATGAGAGATCGATGTACATGGAGAAATATGATCGCCAACGTCATTCGGTACGGCACTTGATGATGATGATGTATATCATTCTCTGATTTTGTGTCGCAGTAGTAGGCTATGATGGGTTTGTGTGTGTTTATGTATGGAGAGTTCGATCGTTTGATATGCAGTTATGTTAATGTCGTTTTAGGGTGAAGATGATTTCTTCAATTCTTATTCCCTTTGGTCTTCCCCCCTCTTCATGTTGATGTTTCTTCTTCCTCGTTATCCAGCTCAAGTCAGATACTGATATAGATTTCATTAATAAGTTGTGATGTAGTCACCAGCCCAGAGACATGGGCGTAGTCACCAGCCCAGAGACATGGGCGTAGTCACCAGCACAGAGACATGGGCGTAGAGTTCGTCTGTCCGAGCTGTTTCAGCTAGCCATAGTTGTTAATCTTGTAGTGGTACAGTGGGCAGCCCCTCGGCATGGCATTTGATTGATTAATGCTCTTATTGCGGGCCATGTAGAATTCATTCTCCGTGGTCGAAATATTCAGACTGTGTCGTGAGCACATAATTAAGGTACCATTCTTTCAGTTTGTGTCGTGAGCACATAATTAAGGTACTATTCTTTCAGCCTGTGTCGTGAGCACATAATTAAGGTACCATTCTTTCAGTCTGTGTCGTGAGCACATAATTAAGGTACTATTCTTTCAGTCTGTGTCGTGAGCACATAATTAAGGTACCATTCTTTCAGTCTGTGTCGTGAGCACATAATTAAGGTACCATTCTTTCAGTCTGTGTCGTGAGCACATAATTAAGGTACTATTCTTTCAGCCTGTGTCGTGAGCACATAATTAAGGTACCATTCTTTCAGCCTGTGTCGTGAGCACATAATTAAGGTACCATTCTTTCAGTCTGTGTCGTGAGCACATAATTAAGGTACCATTCTTTCAGTCTGTGTCGTGAGCACATAATTAAGGTACTATTCTTTCAGTCTGTGTCGTGAGCACATAATTAAGGTACCATTCTTTCAGTCTGTGTCGTGAGAACATAATTAAGGTACCATTCTTCAGCTTAAATATATTGGCTGGTCTGGACAAAGACATAAAATGTTGATACCAAGTTTCGAAAATCTGAAAATGTTCTCATGGTTTTTAGATACCACGATGGGCGTATCTCTAGTGCATCCCGGGACTACCAACAATTCTTCATTCTGTATGTGCTCTAACCGCTGACGTGTTGTACAGCGTTAGGAATTCCAGGCCGTAGTCAATTATTTTAGACCAAATGGTTAAAGAGTTCGGCTAGCAGTCGCTGTTCTAGAAGTCAGTCAGTTTCTCTTTTGCCAAGTTTGAGTTCTCCATACATGTCGGTCAGTTGCAAAGGATTGCAGATCTTGTGCATTTATGCCTGTTGATTTTAATTAATTCATAAATGTTCTTCTGAGCGTTGTTTTTGGTCTTCCCTGTTCTCTTTTCCCGTCTGTTGACCCGTCATATGAAGACTTGTCGTGGAATTATGTCATCCTTCATTCTAGAAGTTCTAGAAATATTCTAGAAGTGCTGTCGCTTTTTTGTAAGAGCTGCCTGGCTCCGAGCCATTTGCTTTTTTGTAAGAGCTGCCTAGCTCCGAGCCATTTGCATTTCTCTATCACATTATCAGCATGAAATATTTATGCCAGACTTTAAGTCGAATGTCATTCCAAAATGACATGCGGTTACATGTGTGGGTCTCACCAATGGCTCACTAGACAAACCACATATGCTACAGACAACCTTAGTAGATGACATGTCTTTATATTGAGATTATCATCTTGGAAACATCAAGGACGCAGTGGTGCCACACTGGCTATAAAAAACTATCCAAACAACTATATCCTCCGCTATTCAGAGGAATGTAGAAAAATCACTCCCAGACCATTCCTTGATTTTATCCATCCATGATTTTCTTTGTCCTCTTCTTTTTCGTCCAACCTCGACTGTTCCTTGCACAATAATTTGAGAGTGGGAGTCATCTCTCGGTGCATGTCCAAACCAAGCCAGCAGATAAGTGTGGTGGGGGGGGGGGGTTGAAAGTCCAATCCACCTCCCCCATTTTAGCAAATCAGAACATGATTATTATAACTAGGAATTCAGATAAATAGCAATAAAAACCCTCCCGTGACCCCTTTTTCGCAAAAATGTTATCAAATTTCATAGCAAATAAAAACACACAAAAAAGAGAATAATATACGAATCCAACGATCTTTATTTTCTTAGGTAAATCCCCTTCTCATAGTAAAAACATCTACGGCCATAATCCAAACCAAACAAGTTTATGCCGGTTTACCTCTGCCAAAGGTAGCTCTTGATAACCTGCAAGTTTACGCTGTTTCACATCTGCCAAAAGTGGTTCTCAATAACCTGCAAGTTTACGTGTTTCACATCTGCCAAAAGTGGTTCTCAATAACCTGAAAGTTTACGCTGTTTCACATCTGCCAAAAGTAGTTCTTAATAACCTGCAAGTTTGTTTATTTGCTGCTGGACAGATATATTTGTCTGGTGGTTCTATATAACTAATTATGAATTAATATATGATATACTAATATATTATATACCAATATATGATATACCAATATATGATATACTAATATATGATATACTAATATATGATATACCAATATAGGATATACGCATATACGATATACTAATATATGATATACCAATATAATATACTAATATATGATATACCAATATAATATACTAATATATGATATACCAATATATGATTTACCAATATATGATATACCAATATAATATACTAATATATGATATACCAATATATGATATACCAATATAATATACTAATATATGATATACCAATATATGATTTACCAATATATGATATACCAATATATGATTTACCAATATATGATATACCAATATATGATATACCAATATATGATATACTAATATATGATATACCAATATATGATTTACCAATATATGATATACCAATATATGATATACCAATATATGTATTAAAACAAATACATCCTATCAAATCATTGCCAGATGTAACCTTGATTATTAAACAATTTGAAAATAACATCGATAGATATTTGCATCATAAAATAGGGACATTTTTAATAACACTAATTTTAATATAGACAGAAAACATCAGCAGTGTTAGTCATTAAAAAACTATGAACACTTGAAACCTAAATAAAGTTAAACTACGAACAATCAAAGAACTAAATATAGATAAGATAGATTCGCCTAACTTCCTCACATTCAGATGTATGAGTAATCCGTGATATCCTTCAAAAATTTTAAAAAAAAACCACCATAACAAAATTTGGGGCGTGTCCAAGATTTTCAGTACATTGGAATGTACTCTCAGTGTTTATGACACGAAATATGGTGTTCTTTCTAATTATAGGCTTTCATTGTATGTTCATTTGATTTCACGATGGTAAATGTGTTGTTTGTGTGACCAATCAGCTGCTTTATATTATCTTTCATGTTTGTTCTGATGATATTTGTGGCTTGCAGCATCGTAGCCTTGAGTTATTACTGTCATCTGAGACAGGACACTTTGTTTGTGTTGTATGGCAGGTGTGGACGGTGGGTATTGCGGAGTTTCAAGTTGTCTGTTACTCCCTCCCCCAATCCATTTTTTCTTTAGCCGCACCTGCGACGTTGGGACATGGATACACGAACGGCCATATCTCTCTCTCTCTCTCTCTCTCTCTCTTATATATATATATATATATAAATTCTTTCTTTATTTTCGCTTTATAACTTTTATATCTTGCAGAATTATGGATAGAACAGTTCCCTGGAGATTACTTTTTTGTGTGCTTCATATATGTTTGTTTTCGTTGACTATTTCATTTCTGTAATCCATCGCTTACAAAATCTGCCCCTGGCTTTGTATCCATCGTGTTTCTGTACTGTAATGCTTTTTGAGGGACACTGTCTGATGGTAGTCTGGAAGCATGCACAAACCACTTAATCTATTGTCTTCTGATGTAATCCAAAATGGCACTGTGTGGTTTAGTAGTTTTTTTAGCGCCAATGGTCCGACACATCCGACGTCAACGTGGTAACTAATACATTCAGCCTCCTCCCCTTTTCCAACCATGACTATTTCCCCCAAAACGCTATAAAAAATCCTACAAGAAACCAAGTGATCAGGGAGACACGCGCAAACTTACCCATGCCGTTTTCATTCATTCATTTTCCTTTTGCGCTGAAGTTAGCGCATAGAGCAGATGTCAGATCTCTCCAATTCTGTCTGTTCAAAGCTATTCTGTGCAGTTCTTGAATAGTATGAATATTGATTGTTTTACTTTCTCTAAGTATTGTTCTTCTGAGTGTTTCTTTTGGTCTACCTCTGGCTCTTTTGCCCGTAGGTATCCATTCAAGAGATTGGAGATGTATTCTGTTGATGTCTGCGCGTAGGACAAGCCCGATGTATATATATATATATGTGTGTGTGTGTGTGTGTGTGTGTGCGCGCGCGCGTGCGTGCGTGCGTGCGTGTGTACGTGTACGTGTACGTGTGTATGTATGCATGTGTGTATGTATGTATAGACCTAGTCATGATCAGGTTATAGCACTATTGGCTATTGTCTTTTCCTAGGTGGTTTATTATCTACTCTTGCCGTTAAGCGTAGGGGTGATTGGAGCTCGAGTTTGTGTTCTAAAGCCATATGTGTGGCCTCGGCTGTGCTATGACCGTGTCTGTTCAGGGTGTCCCTTATGTTCTATCCATCTTTTCTGTGGTCTTCCTCTGGCTTTGTACCCTGATCTCATTTGATTATAGCACTGAATATCACTAAATCTAGTTTTGTCGTTGATTGTATGACTAATTACTATCGAATATTCCGTGCCAAATTCTGCAATTCTGTCGATACTGCCATTACTTAGTGTTGTTTTCTCAGAAAAGCGTTTTGCATGAGTTGTAAAACTTCTACGAGTAAACAGGATGTAGTCTTGGGAACGGCGGCATGACGTGTGACGTGATACGTAGCATGACTATGAAATATGTTTATAAATCTCACATATCTGACATCATTAACGGGATTTCCCCTTTATGATGCCTGTTTCTTGGGTTCCCCCACGACCAAATGCCAGATATGACTTAATAGCAGAATGGAAACACATCAGAATCAGTATTTATTACATAAGGTTTTCGATTATTGTTATGAATGTCGTTGACCACTATTTATATACTTTATGCAGCGTGGGCGTCGCCTGTCAATGACGACCAATGAAAAGTGCAGAAATAATCGAAAAAACGATGCTTTATTTTGATTCTGTTATTAGGTCTTATCTGGCAATTGATCGCTGTTCCCGGTTGTAAACCTTGTTTGAACAAGATGATCTCATAAGATCAGCTGCGAGTTGCTTACACTGTGACTACTAATGGTACTACAGGCCTTCCAACTGAATTAATTTTGAACCCGTCTGTTACGTTTTTCATTATAGTTGGGCATTTAATTGGTCAATATTTATATACTTGGAGCTGCATGCCAAAAATAGCCAAAGCCAAAAAATAGATCACATTAAAATCGAAACAAGTTCATGTTTATGTTTTAGTTGACAGTTCTCGTTTACCGTAGATCGGTCACGCTTACACTCATGCTATCAGTAAACTATAAGTTGGCAACCCATGGTAGTATGGTGGTGGGGATTTTAGGGATTCACCCGACTTTTAACGCTTTTCGGAGGTTGTGATGACTGGATTACCAGAACTGCGACTTCCAGTATTTTTGTTATGGTAGTAAAGCTCTGATATAACCAGGTTGGACTAATGTCTGTGGTTAAATAGAGCGTACTTCACCATATAAGGTATATTTTAATTAATCAAACCAAATTGGATTCATTCCACTGCTTTGTGTGTGTGTGGGATGTGTGTGTGTGGGGGGTGTGTGTGTTTGCAGGAAAAGAGAAAATTTGAAATTAACATTTAGTAAGTACTAAAAACAAAAAAATCGGTGTAATTCTCTTCAAAAACTGAACAAAACTATTGCGTTTTTTTTAAATACCGTAAAATTGTTATAGTAGATGTCTCACTAAACCCAAACAAACATAAAGTGATCTAATTATCATAAGAGAATATTACTGTACTGTCAGGTGGATTCAATGAAGTCCGTGTTCTACAGCACCTGATTACTGAAATATTTTTCGTTTAAAGCAATTTACTAAATCGATATAGGCCTAGCTACACAGGGACTTTTGTTTCGGAATTTCCCGTAATCTGTATGGAAGGAAAAGGGAAAAAAAAAACCATCGATCACGAACAATTCGAAATAAAATGTGATCACGCAGGTTTGCGTACTTATCACCTGATCATTTCCTCTTATACAGTGAACAGATGAGATCAATAAACAACATTGTTGGGATACTTGTAGGTGGACACAACATAAACAACCGGAGATATGCTGATGACGCCGTCCTGATTGCAAATGAAAACGCGAAGAAAATCTACAACACACAATCGATCAATACAGTAACAGAAAGTAAAAGTACTCAGTCTCAATAACAAAAATACAGAAGTGATGGTCATTTCCAAGAAACACTTGCTATGTAGACATGTTAAATTGCGAACGAGAAGATGATTTCTAAGAATAGCCCAGCTTGCAAGATCAAAGCGAATTAATCAACAACGAAATAGGTTCGCCAATTTTGTTGTTGTTTGAGAACCACACGAATTGGGAGCGATTAGTTTCTATGTGCAGTGGGGTGATTTTTTTGGTCTTTCTTTTCTTCTTCTTCTGCGTTCTTTCTCAAACTCCTTCAGATTATCAGGATGTAGTCCGGAGAACGGAATACGGTGTGCCATGGTTTACAGCATTGTTGCGATATCTGCGCCTTTCGGTCTGACACATCCAACTTCAGCATGGCTTTGTCACTGACCCTATATGGGATGGGGCAGCCAACTCCATCCCATAACCTCCCTAGTCGCCTTTTACGACTTGCATGGAAGGTAAACAGTGTTGCTATTCTTTGCTCCCGTTTCGGGTCCCGGCAACACAAGGGCGTGGTCTTTCTTTAATACCCAAGAGACTTCAGCGTTCGGTATTGAAGGAGCCTTCTACTCGGAGTGGGTCTATACATGTATAGATGACATGCTACAAAACTTCCATAAGAGAGCCTCAATATAACGGCATGTCATCTACTAAGGTTTTCTGTTGCATGGGTGGTTTGTCTAGTGGGCCATTGTGAGACCCACAGATGCAGCCGTAAGTGTTCGCCAATTTATAAATAGGCCTATGGTGGACATCATATAACATCAGATGGAAAAAGTACATCTAGGCGTATATCGTAGATAAAGGGCATGCCACATTAGATATATTATAAGTGATATATCCTTTACAGGACGTTGTCCTCACTGCCACTCTGTCAGCATATTGGTTGTGTGCAGACTGTCATGCCTCTTCTAATGTCATGTTTAGAAGGTCTTCAATATAATGTGTCCATCGCAGTTTTGTCATGTCTCTTGTTTAGTACACAGGAAACACGAAATAGAAAAATAGAGACAAAGAGAGACATTTGTGGATGACTTGTCACTGTGGAAAAATATGTCACAAACTGAACTTATTAATAACACAAAAGGCAGTGAGTTGTGGAGAAACATGAACACCTATGCCACTCGGCATGGCACGTGATTGATTATGTCTTACTAAAAGACATTTATGCAACCACATCTCAGTTTCAAATAGACATTTATGGCAAACATTTCTCAGTTTCAAATAGACATTTATGGCAACCATGTCTCAGTTTAATATAATGTGTCGCTGTATAGTCATGCTGATTGCAGAAATGTTGTAAATCTTCTGTTCTTGATTCTTGATTAGAAACTAACTTCACAGCACGTGGGGCATTCTCATAAGTGCTCTGCTCTCCGTTTCAGAAGCCATCTCAGTGTATGTAGATTCAGAGTCCTGGTCAGGTTTTGATTGCGTGATCTTCGGGACCTTCCAAAAGATTACTTTTGCTTCCTTCTCCTCTGGATACTCCAATTTCTAACATTCTCTGTGTGTGTACATTCTCAGCTTCATTGGCATCATATTCATCTTGAAAGAAATTATTTACTGCCTTCATTAAGTCTGCTTTATCTCTTCTCAACAATGTGCCGTCTATCGCCGCATTACCTGCCGATAAGTCGGCTCTCTCGTTTCCTCTGACCCCAGCATGACCATAGCAGTATATCCATGTAATGCTCTGGGCAATTTAGTTCTTCAATAAGTCCCACCATTCTTTTCTCATCATGTACTTTTCTATCTTGCGCAGCATGCTTTGAGAGTCTGTGATTATTACCGAGTGTGCTCATGAATCAGTTATTAACCAATTTAGCGCTGCTGTAACTCTCCTCCCCCCATCTCCATCTTTATGCCCGATGTGACCGTAGAATATGCTGAAGGTTTTCTCAACCAACTTCACTCCGTTTCTGTAGACAACAAATCTTCTGTATTAATCTCAAAATCCTGCAAGCTAGCAGGATGTAGACTGGAGAACAGAATGTGTTGTGTCATGGTTTACAGTGTAGCTGCGATATTTGTGCATTTCGGACTTGAAATATCTGACTTCAGCATAGCTTCTGGTTCACTTTAACCCTAAATAGAAACCGTATGTGAGATCTTGTGTCGTAAAAAAAAACTGTGTGCAGACATTTCTTTTTTTTTCCCTTAAAAATGAAATTTGCTGGAAAGATATTGAGTCTTATAAAAACACTGTGTAGGAGATATCGATTTTTAAAACACTGTTTGTGTAGGAGATAATGATTTTTAAAACACTGTTTGTGTAGGAGATATTGATTTTTAAAACACTGTTTGTGTAGGAGATATTGATTTTTAAAACACTGTTTGTGTAGGAGATATCGATTTTTAAAACACTGTTGTGTGGGAGATATTGATTTTTAAAACACTGTTGTGTGGGAGATATTGATTTTTAAAACACTGTTGTGTGGGAGATATTGATTTTTAAAACACTGTTGTGTGGGAGATATTGATTTTTAAAACACTGTTGTGTGGGAGATATTGATTTTTACAACACTGTTTGTTTAGAAGATATTGATTTTTAAAACACTGTTTGTGTAGGAGATATTGATTTTTAAAACACTGTTTGTGTAGGAGATATCGATTTTTAAAACACTGTTTGTGTAGGAGATATTGATTTTTACAATACTGTTGTGTGGGAGATATTGAATTTTAAAACACTGTTTGTGTTGGAGATATTGATTTTTAAAACACTGTTTGTGTAGGAGATATTGATTTTTAAAACACTGTTTGTGTAGGAGATATCGATTTTTAAAACACTTGTGTAGGAGATATTGATTTTTAAAACACTGTTGTGTGGGAGATATTGATTTTTACAACACTGTTTGTGTAGGAGATATTGATTTTTAAAACACTGTTTGTGTCGGAGATATCGATTTTTAAATTCAACAATGTATTCTTACATAGTGTCCTCATGTTCAACCATTAAATCTCTTGGCTTTCTCCATGTGTGAGCTAGAAATGTAGCGCCCAGACATAGAAGTATCCCTAACACAAGAGAACCAACTGCAATGCCTGCTACAGCTCCTTGTGAATATCTTGTTTCAGAACTTCCAAACTTAGACATTTCATCAGTGGAAGATTGTGACTGACGCAACACTGTACCGTTTATACTGTCTTGTGTTTGGCATGGGAAGCTGTCTATGAAATATATAGTTCTGTGAACATTAACATCTTTGGAGTAAGCCGGACACGTAATATGAAAACTAATACCATTTGTAATGGCTATTTTAAGATGTTCTTTGACTTCACTTAAAGATTTTTGGTGGTTTACATGTACAAGGGTAGACCCTAAGAGATTGAATGTTGCCTTAGTGGAGTTCTTCAGCTCAGATATAAGCCTGACTGAGCTCAAAGCAAGGTTACTAATATGAAGTAGAGAGCAACCAATTTTCTGTGCAAGGGTGTTTCGTAGTGAATTAATGAATCCAAGAAAATTGCAGCGTACATCTTTGTCATAATCAGTAAGGATGAACAGAACGATCTGGCTGGTCTCAGATTGTTGATAGCAGTGAGATACTTGGAAGCTGGCAATGTCTAGATGGAAATTGTTATAGTGAAAAATATTTATTATTTTCTGTGATATGTGCTGGTCTAACAATTTTTTCAGTTGTTTCCCCCGCACAATTTGATCTCCTGTTAGACGATCTAAGGAAGGTGATATTTCTTCACGATCTTCTGCATTATGTTCACTTCCTGATAGTTTCTTAGATTGAAGGTTATCGCAGATAATTTTAGACAGGCCAGTAGTGTCAATCAATGTCGTGTTCTTGATGATCATTCCAACCAATCGACAGTCATTGAAACCATTGTCTTCAGCCAGGAAGTAAACTTCTGTAACAACACTTTGAAGCTCCATTGCCCACGCAGAAACAGGAATATTACGAAGAATCTTCTCTCCCTGGGAAAATATCGAGATTTAATAAATATTTGGATATGAATTTGTACACACGAATGGTTCATGAACATTTAGATATGAATTTGTACATATGAATGATTCATGAACATTTAGATATGAATTTGTAGATATGAATGTGTACTTCTTCTTTAGCGTTAATTTTCAAACTTCCACTGGATCTCTCTTGTAGAAGGACAATAGTTCTACGAAATTTTCAATACGATGTAGTCCAGAGAATGGAAAAGCGTTGTGTCACCGTTCTATTTGCACCAAAGGCCCGTCACATCCGTCTTCTTATTGCTCTAATTACTTAGCTATAATAATATAACTGACGGACAACCTGATTAAGACATTGCTTTTCAATTATTGAATTTTTAGAATCATCCTTAATTCATGCAATCATATTAGTGTTACAGAGTGGACGATTGGCTTTAGAACTAGGATCACGTTCGATGGAGTTGTGTTTCTGAGGTAGGTATTCAATCGACTGTACCACTGAGCTGTCTATGAGCTAAAACAAAGTTCGAAGGAGCTCTGTTTCTGAGGTAGGTATACAATCCACTGTACCACTGAACTGTCTTTGAGATAAACCTTTAGAATAATATTTAGAATATTATAAATATTCTACTTAAGCGTTCGTTCTCAAACTCTTTAAGATATACAGGATGTCGGCAAGAGAATGTAGGCAAGAGAATGTAGGCAAGAGAATGTAGGCAAGAGAATGTCGGCAGGATGTAGACAAGAGAATGTAGGCAAGAGAATGTCGGCAGGATGTAGGCAAGAGAATGTAGACAAGATAATGTCGGCAGGATGTAGGCAAGCGAATGTCGGCAGGATGTAGGCAAGCGAATGGACATCATTGTTTAATAGTTGACAGCTTATTTTCAATATCTAAACCTTTTGTCCGACACATCTGACTTCAGCATTACTTCTTGGTAATTTTGACCCTGTACCGTATAAAATAACCAATAAAACCACAAAACCTTCTTAATCGACTTGTATGACATGTTTGACGGTAAACTTTGCTACTCTTGGCTCTCATTTTGTCCCAAAAACACCAAGTGAAATAACTATTTCAACTTAAATGAAGTTGGAGATTTCAAGAAATAACAGACCAACTCACCTGGTATACAAATTTATTGCTTCCCTTGAGGATTTCAAACAGGTTTTCTCCATGTAACATACTTAATGTTGGACTGGATATGTCAGTTGACATTTTTTGAACAACGCACTCCATATTTGTCTGGTTGTAAGAAAGATTATAAATTACAGCAAAAATTAGAAGTAAACAGTCAATATTTTTAGGGCTTGTGATGAGAAGAGGAAAATTTAGACATTTAATAACGTCCGGATAGAAAAAGGGGGCAAGGGACAGGAAGACAAAGAGAAAAATTGCTGGATGGGTTGTCAATGTAACATGAGAGAATGTCATCAGCCAAGCTTATTAAAAGGACTTACGGTAAAAGTCCTAGGACAAATTAAACACATCTTCAGAAACAAAAATGTAGATTTAAACACCAAAAATAACACTATTCAAGACAATTATAATACCAACGCTGTATTACCAATGCCAAACATGGACAACGACAGCACAAGATAAACGTACACTTGTGACAGCTAAAATAGCATGCTTGCGCAGAATCCTAGGAATATCGCTAAGAGACAGAGTGAGAAATAGAGACAGACAAAAAACCGTATTGCCCCAATCTTGAAATATATTAAGAGACAACAGATAAAATGTTTTGCACACATCAGCAGACTACCATCAGACAGCATACCACAGCAAGCTATGCTACACAGATACAGTGAAGGTAGACCTAGAGGCCGACCACGAAAACGATGGATCACCGAAATTAACGAGGTGACAAATTCCACAATATACTCAGCACACATGAGGACCATCTCCACAAAACTCTTCTACCCTTGACGCTGAAAGGCAACATAGGGTTTAGTGATTAGATAGAGAGAGAGAGAGAGAGAGAGAGAGAGAGAGAGAGAGATGGCACTTGATTGATTGATTGGTTACATAATTATTCATGTAATCTAGTGTACAATAAGCGGGACTGCTGTAAAACTATATAACAATACTCTATCTATTGTCTTTTTTCAAAGAGGGGTATTTAGGGTGTTTAAACCCACTTCAAGGAGGGGATGTAGGGTGTTTAAACCCACTTCAAGGAGGGGATGTAGGGTGTTTAAACCCACTTCAAGAAGGGGGTGTGGGGTGTTTAAACCTACTTCAAGGAGGGGGTGTGGGGTGTTTAAACCCACTTCAAGGAGGGGATGTAGGGTGTTTAAACCCACTTCAAGGAGGGGATGTAGGGTGTTTAAACCCACTTCAAGGAGGGGATGTAGGGTGTTTAAACCCACTTCAAGGAGGGGGTGTGGGGTGTTTAAACCCACTTCAAGGAGGGGGTGTGGGGTGTTTAAACCTACTTCAAGAAGGGGGTGTGGGGTGTGTAAACCTACTTCAAGGAGGGGATGTAGGGTGTTTAAACCCACTTCAAGGAGGGGATGTAGGGTGTTTAAACCCACTTCAAGAAGGGGGTGTGGGGTGTTTAAACCTACTTCAAGAAGGGGGTGTGGGGTGTTTAAACCCACTTCAAGGAGGGGATGTAGGGTGTTTAAACCAACTTCAAGGAGGGGATGTAGGGTGTTTAAACCCACTTCAAGGAGGGGGTGTGGGGTGTTTAAACCTACTTCAAGAAGGGGGTGTGGGGTGTTTAAACCTACTTCAAGAAGGGGGTGTGGGGTGTTTAAACCTACTTCAAGAAGGGGGTGTGGGGTGTTTAAACCTACGTCAAAAAGGGGGTGTGGGGTGTTTAAACCTACTTCTAGAAGGGGGTGTGGGGTGTTTAAACCTACTTCAAGAAGGGGGTGTGGGGTGTTTAAACCTACTTCAAGGAGGGGGTGTGGGGTATTTAAACCTACTTCAAGGAGGGGATGTAGGTTGTTTAAATCCACTAATTACGTGGTTAAAAAGTGGAACAAAAGCCAACCCCCCTCCCCACCATCACCGGTTTTACGCACAAATGTCATGAAAGAGAAGATTAGAATTACTTTTATGTAGGTAAATGCCCCCTCCCGGTTAGAGAAGAACGTATCTACACCCCTGAATCAATGGGTACTTATTAAAACACAAGGTAGGACATTTTAGTATTTTTTGTGTGTGTTATCTCTTTATTACCAATCGTTTTTGTTATCTCTATATAACCAACAGTTTTTTGTTATTTCTCTGTTGTTAAATGTTTTGCAGTCTAGTCCATTTATTATATTTATTGTCTGTTCTCTGTCTTACTGTATTTTTCTTGATAAAGACCTTGTTGTAAATACGTGTATTTAGTCTGTTTTATATACCGTTATCTATATTTTATATGCCCTTTAGTAAGATAGTCTGTACATACCATCTTCGTAGAGTAGACTAGACCATATTGGTAGTCTTTGATTATACTTGTTGAGGTTGCCATCAAGTTAGAGTTATGCGATTTGTCCATATTGAAACCTACATCTCTCATAGATGTAGTGATTGTCTCTTGAAGTCTATGTTTGAAATCATAGCGTAGGTATTCCTCCTTGGGGGGTATATTGCTGTCTGGTCCAATTATCTAATGGAACGATGAAGCTACATGTTTAAAATAGATTCTGGTGTTGAAATAACAATAAATATTTATATACATTCAAAAATCATAAATGCTATATTGAAGAGTCATAAAAAATCATAAATGCTATATTGATGAGTCATTAAAAATCATAAATGCTATATTGATGAGTCATAAAAAAATCATAAATGTGATATTGATGAGTCATTAAAAATCATAAATGCTATATTGATGAGTCATTAAAAAATCATAAATGCTATATTGATGAGTCATAAAAAAATCATAAATGCGATATTGATGAGTCATAAAAAATCATAAATATTTCAGTAAAAAGAAACATAAGATTTATATATGAAAATAACTGGGACTGTCAGCATCTACAATCTAGTGAATTTTTGTAGATAGGGATGAGAGCACCTTTGTGCGCTGATGATAACCTACAGCCAAAACACTCAATTACTACAAAATAAATCATTTATATTTACTTCTACAGCAAACAATTTGGAAGAGCTTGATTTGTCTGTGTTTAGATAACTCTCTTTTCTACATCATTGATGTGTGTTAGGCCTGTTGTAAATCACGCAATGGCATATTTAGTGATACCACCACCTTTACTTTGCGAGAAATGCTGGTGCCAATTTCCATAAGATAGGCTGACTCTAGGAGCCAATAGGTAATTGTAAAAATATTTTCAGTTGAACTAGGAATCGAAGTGGGACAAAGTTGGCTAACTAATATGCTTAGACATGAGATCATTTGAGCAAGTTGACAGTTTACTTAGAGAATTGACGATCGACGAAACAAAGTAGGAGCTTTGTTGTAAGAACGTTTACTCGTATTTTGTTGATTTTCATTCACTTGGAGTATGGCTATATATAAAGCCGCTATTTTTACAACTTTCCTACAAGATGGTACAAGAAGATATGTTTACAACTTTCCTACAAGATGGTACAAGAAAAAATTAGAAATTGGGAAATTTTCCTTATCCTTTTGTTTTGATCAAGGTTTAAAATTAATGTTAAGGAAACACTATCATCAGCTGAAAACTATAGTTCTACAAATTACTACTTATTGTAGACTCCGTCAAGGTTGCCAACCATATTGTTTGCTTACCTTTATGAAGAAATCAGCTGTTTATGCACTTGTGCGATGATGGTGATGACTAGCTAACCAACCAACCAACCACAAGACCAACCAACCAGCTAAAAAACAAACCACAAACCAACCAATCAACCAACTAACTAATTAGCTATGGTACCTCTATGGATGTGTCCAGCTTTGTGGCGATGTGGTATAGAGCGCGTCTGTGACGGCCAAGTTACCGAGTTCGACCCCCACCACAGGCATTTGAGCATCCGGACCGTTCAGAAAGCAATAGCAAACTACTGCACGTATTTATATTGCCTATAAAATCACCATAGACAAAAAAATGCTGGGCTGATAGCTACGTCCTGAATAAGATACGTTACCAACTAAATATATTTTTTTTTACCTCTATGGATATTGCAATCTGGTCTGGTATTGTAGGAAATGGCCTGTTGTCGATTCTTCCTCTACAAAATACTCCTGGAGGTATCTGAAAGACATCCTCATTCAACACCGAACCAGCACGGAATGAAGTAAACTCATAAATATGCTGGAATGTATGCCTGTTAAAAGAGGCACAAAAACTAGTAAACATAATACCTTAGCAAAATTTGTTCAATGAAAATTTTTGTATGACTTTTCATCTCCTTTTGTCACATTAAAAAGGGACTCCTGTCAAATTACATTGATTGGGTTCAAATTTCTAGAGGAGACTGCCAAATCATATATATATATATATATATATATATATATATATATATATATATATATATATATATAACAAAAATGCCAGAGAATATCTGACAAATAGGAGAGTGCTTCAGTAAGAGAAATAGGAAGTAATAACAGTAAGGAGAAGTAATACAATGTTCATTTTTATAAAAATCTAATAAATAATTATAAGCAATAAATTTAAATTTAAAATAATGGTTCTTGTTTGGAACGCGAGCATACCTACATTTTTTTCATTTGATTATTTTATTTGGTTATGCATTGTGAATTTAATGTTCATGATTTAATAATTTAAATATTAACTAGGGTACAAAGGGACAAAAACATATTATACAAGGAAATATATATATATATATATGTTTTCAATAAAAATATACATGTTTGCAATGTAAATATATATGTTTGCAATGAAAAATATATATGTTTGCAATGAAAAATATATATGCTTGCAATGAAAAATATATATGCTTGCAATGAAAATATATATGTGTTTGCGATGAAACATTTTCCTTCCCTAATTTGCCCATAGGAGAAAGGGGCTTCATTAGTAAATCTGAGGATCAAAACAACCGTGACACTTGAAGGGTAAAAAGATAGTGAAGTTGTACCAGTACCATGTACAGGCCTGTAAATGCTGGTAATACAGTGAAGGATCTCTATAGCACACTCCTTTTATAGAAACGTGTAGTGTAATCCATATATAGCGCAATTTTTAACAACAAATTTCTCTATATAACAATTTTTTTCAAAATCTTCAATTATTTTAATTCTATATTGTTTGTACTGTATATAGCCAATTTCTGTATATATTTCATATTTTGCCAGTCGCGACTAAATTGCTATAACGGGATTCCGCTGTATCATACTTACATTCCTTTAATCTGATCATTGGAAGTGTTCACGTTATGAGCTGACCCATTGAGCACTGCCCGTACAGGAATTTCAGCGCATCCTCCTGCTGTGGTAAAGTCAGGATCGGTGAAATAGTAATCAAGTTGGAACTTTGTACCAAATGAAGTCCAGAACTAGCAGATTAGAGAATGTATAATGGAAGAGAATCCTTAAATAATGTATATTTTTATAACAAATTTCCCTACCATAATTGTTTCCCTGTTTATCATTTGTCACATATTTTTCATACATTTGCAATGAAATATATACATATGCAATTACATTTATATGTCTATAAGCTGTGCATCTTGTGCTTTGCGGGTTACGGAATAGATGAGTTCTCTGGAGATGGCCTTCTTGTGTGCTGTTTGTATGCTTGTTCCGTAGTCTATCTGATTTCAGTGGTCCATCTTATACATGGTCTGTCTCTGTCTTTATAGCCATGGTGTATATGTGTCATGGCTTTTTGTGGCATACTATCTGTTGGTAGTCTGAACGTGTGTGAAAACTACTTAATCTGTTGTCTCTTGATGTATTCTAATACTGGTATTGTTTTGGTTATCTTTTTGATGTTATCGTTTCTAATTCTAACTCTTAATGATACTCCAACTAGTCTTCGAAGACACCTCATTTCTGATGTCACTAGTTTTCTCTTGTCTTGTGCTGTCATTATCATGGATTGGCAGTGTTAACACAGTGATTGGATAATAATAGTCTTGTATAATGCAACTTTAGTGTATATATATATATATATCATCATCAAGTGCCGTGCCGAATGTGTTGGTGATAATATTTCTCCATGTACATCGATCTCTCATATATATAATCATCTCTGTTGGTTTCGTCAATCGATGACGTTTAGTCAAACTGTCCAATATCTTTTCTCTGCGTCTTCCCCTTGATCTTTTCCTTTCTATCTTTCCTGTTGTCACTATATTCTCAATGCCTCCTCTTCTTATTATGTGTCCAATAAATATTGACTGTCTTTTTTATATTATCAATAATGCGTTTTTTCACATTCATCCTTCTAAGACATTCTTCATTAGTAACTTTTGCTGTCCAAGAAATGCGTAACATTCTTCGAATAAACCACATTTCCGCTGCCTCCAATGATTTTTGTGATGTCTTATTTATTGTCCATGCTTTACTTCCATAGAGTAGCACTGGTTCAATGTAGCATTTCGTCTTCAACGTTCATTCTCAAACTCCTGCTGGATCTCCCTTACAGCAGGACCATGGTCCTACTAGATTTCCAGCAGGATGTAGTCCAGCGAATGGAAATACGTTGTGTCGCAGTTTTATTTGCATAAATGGCCAGACACATCCGTCTTCGGCAGAAAATGTAGCATTTGAGGGCACGTTTTTTAGTATCCATCGATATGGACTTGTTGCATATGATATTTTTCATTTTATGGAATGCTGCTTTTGCTTGTCCTATTCTGCTTATAATTTCGGTTTTTGCATTTACCACCTGAAGTTATAAATGTTCTTAAATATTTGAAACTATTATATATATATATATTTAAAATACTGTTTAAAATAAGGGTACAATACAAGAATCAATGTACAGGTTTCTGCTTAACAAATAGCTAACATAATTAAACGGAACGAAATTCCGAGAAAGACGCATATACCGACGAATCCAATATTCGACACGTAGCGCGATGAGAGCCCCTGACCACTCGACATACGCGCTGCACACTGAGTGGGAGGTGGATGGCCAGTTCAAATAGCTAGATCGGTATTTTAAGTTACGACTTTTTAAGTTTCCGATATAGTGCAATAGCATATGAAATTTAAAAGTTAGTATGTTGTCACGTGACTTGTCCACTGAATCTGTATTGTACCCTTATTTTAAACAGTGTATATATATATATATATATATATATATATATATATATATATATATATATATATATATATATACACACACACACACACAAACGCAACTTTTTTGGAGTACCTTTATAAAATATATACGCTGATTGGACATCATTCAACCAATGAACTGCGTTCATCTGGTTTTTAACTTCTTGTAGTTACCTGCATTTCACTCATTTTATGAATCGTGAGATGAAAGAGGTTAAGACCAGAACAATATTTTTGGCAATAACTCGTGACAGATTCATGAGAATCCAGTGAAACTCACAATGAACACAAAACTCTCTGATCATATTATTGAATGCAGAAAAAAGATTGACGGACCTTGAATAAAGTCATTAGAAAATTATTGATAGTGTTCTGTCTACTAGAACAAAATATAAGAATTAAACTTTTTTTCATGATTGTTCCTATCTGTCCATTTAAAAAAAAACACGAAACATAAACAAAGCAGAAGCCTTTTCCCTACATAAATATAATTCTGACATGACAAGAGTTGGTGTACCTGGCAAGAAGTCCAATGGTTAACTGTTATTCCTCGAACCTTTTCCTGGCCTACATATGTCACATTAAACTGTGTGCCAAAACGAAATACTTCATTAACTGTGGACATAACTGGTCTGTTTTTTTCATTTATGGTTACAAAACCAACAAAATCTGCGCTGGATGGCTGAGCTACACAGGTTCCATTTGGATAGATGTCATACCTGTTTTGGAGGGACACAACAAATGCTGATCTGTTAGAAAAATAGAACACACATGTTATCTGTTTCAGAATATAATACAGAGTATTGTTTTAGATAGGTGGTAAATCAAATCCAATCAGAGGACAAATCTGAGCTGATAAACCATTTTTATGTAGAGCCAGGGTACATAAAAAAATGTAGGATGAGCCGCGACCAATCGACAGTGTTGTCTGAATTAATTAGGCCTTCATTCGTTCCTTTTTAAAAAATTATTCCCGGGTTTTCCGTTGGTCAATATTTATAGGCCATATTCTCAGAATCGCTTGCCAAAAATAGCCAATGCTTCTCAAAATAAATAAATAGTAACCAATGCAAACTGTGACAATAATCAAAAACGTGCCGAATGTAGGCCTGCTTACTTGTTGCTGTTATGTAATATAGTACCGTCATGGTCGCAGACGAACACCTGTTACTATTATTGGTCCATAACCACACACAAAACCCTCAACTCGACTTACTGACCGAAAAAGTGACCCATCTTTGGTTTAGATGGACATCATTACAACATCCTTCGCAGTCATGTGTAATTCCATGAAGCAAAACAAAAGAAACGAAAAAATATCAAAAGCCATCCACAAGCTTGGTAGAGAACAACAAGTACTGTAACACTTTTTAGATTGAAAACATGCTGCAATAGACTCAAACAACGCATGCATATGCGATTTTGAGTTAGCAAAATATGTGCTCCTTAAGACAATCTTCATGCTCGTGTGTTTGTCGAGGCCCAGAGGGGAGCACAGAATAGCAACAGTGTTTACCTTCCATGCATTTCGCAAGAGCGACTAAGGGAGGTTATGTGATGGAGTTGGCTGTTCCATCTCAATTAGACTGAAAAATTACCCAAAGTCATCCTGAAGTCGGATGTGTTAGGCTGAAAGGCGCAGATATAGCAGCAGTGCTGTAAACCATGACACAACGAATTCCTTTCTCCGGACTACATCCTGCTAATCTGTTGGAGTTTGAGAGCAAACGAAAAATATTGAATATATTAGAATATATTAAAAATAATAGAATATATTGTACATAACTACCCATGATACCACATCACAAGATGAAAACTATGGCCACCTGAAACAGCTTGGATGAACAAAATATCTCTGGGTTGGTTACTGCAGTACCGTTCATTGAATAAATTCATTTCAATGCCTTACTCCTACAGGAAAACAAAGATGTACAGTAGTATCTCTCTATAGCGCATCCTGTTATAACAAATTTTCCTATATAACAACATTTTTCAAAATCCTCAATTATAATTATATTTATTCTTTATTGTTTATACTGTATATAGCGAATTTCTGTTATTACATACATGTTTTGTTGGTCCATACCAAGTCGTTATAATGAGATTTCAAATGTATATAGCAAATACATATTATTACATATATATTTCTTTGATCTGGAAAAAGTTGTTATAATGGGATTTGACTATTTATTTATTTTTTACCTTCTTCTGACATGTGCCATTTCATTTATGAACTTTTAATTTGAATGTGTTCTATGATAGTGCTGTTCTTTTTTCTGGCATGCGGCTTGTCTACTGTGCTTAATGAAGAAGTTGGCTGCTGATCCAGCAACATGGTGGCTGATCCCTTTAACCCAATCTCATTGTATAATATATGAATGTATTTGTGAGCTGCTGTTTGGTCCCATTTCGAAAATTCCATTTATTTGGCATTGAAGGAAAAGGTTAATATCATTTAGGGCTAGGCGTTCAAATAGGTGATTGTCAAAAGTTTGATAAGAAGTGCACAGCAATCATCATGGAGTATGTTGGGGGTTCTATTATGTTATGGTGTTCGTTAAGCTGTATATGTTGGATGCTATTTCAGAATGGTCTATTGACGGGATCATCGATTTCGTCCGCTTCATTGGAGCTTGTAAAACTACCTTGTAGTGTTTGTACTTTTGGCATAAATTGGCCCACAGTTTTAGTGCGCTTCCATCTGTTATAAATTTCAATATATTTAAATCAATTTTCTAACGTCTAAGAATTCTATATTATATTGTTAAAAAATATTGATCACAACATTATTGCAGTGTTAATGGACACCGAATTTCAAAGTGTACCAACATTTTATTTACGGAATTAATGTTTCAACCTTGGCATGAAGAAATTTTCAGACTTTAACAATGAAATGATGTACATTAAATTTAGGTTCGGATTTTTATTCTTTGCGACTGAGGCCTCCGTTTCAGTAAGGTGTATAATCCTCCTCTGGTATCTATCAAAGACGACATCTCAGTGACATGGATCCGATTAGCCGTTGGATCTGTTGTTGTAGGATGGATAGACACTCTTCCTACAGTGTAATAGACAACTGTCGGAGATTGGCTAGAGCTAAGTCTCGCTCGCGGAGACCTCTACCGAGTTCATCCCATAAGTGTTCTATTGGGGTCATGTCTGATGACATGGCTGACCACCGGATGGTCTGAACGTTGTTGCCAGCGAGGAAAGATGTGGTGAGTTGTACCACTTGAGGTTGAGCGGTATCCTGCAGAAAAATCTACCCTCTTGCATCTAAAACTGGAAGTAGGCCTACTCGAGGACGAACAATTTCAGCGAAGTATCGTTCGTCATTCAGGCGTTCTTCAATTTGCACCTGGTCACTTCTTGCCGTGAAGTTCTTCACCCCCTCTCCCCACTTCAGTACATCAACACCATGTTGAGGATCCTTATCAACGCTGTTCTGCGAGTAGCGTTCACGGACTCTACGGCAAACTCTTCTCCGTCTATCGTGTGGCTGGAGCACAAAAAATAATTCATCACTAAACCAAACCCGCCTCCAGTCATTCCGTCATTCCCAACGGTCCATTGAAGATGCTGGTTAGCCCACTGCAGTCGGTTTTGGCGATGCCGGTCCGCAAGAACAGGCCCTCTTAAATATATTCTAGCCCAAAGACTAGCGTCGTGCATTAGGTTCCCAACCGTGGGATTTGACATTCGACGAGCTGCTGGCATTGAGTGGACTGTGGGGGACATATAATCCACACATATTAATACAGAAAACATCAACATACTTTGCAACGAAGATCAAGAACCAGCGTCAACAAGGGAGGAGGTCAGGAACTCATTGCACAATGTTAATAAAAAAAAACGGCAAATCACCAAGATGCTAAGAGATAACAACAGAAATAATTCAGACAGGCTGAGAAGAAAGTGTCATTATATACCGCAGCCTATGTTGCAAGATCTGGGAAACTGGTATATGGCCAAATGACTGGAAAAGATCATTTTATACTCCTTTAACAAAAAATTGCAAACTACAATTATTACAGAAATATCGCTTTGATAAGTCAAGCTAGTAAAATACTATTGTGTATCATACATGCGTATTTCCAGTGACAATATACGGTTGTGCAGCATGGGCATTAAATAAAACAATAGCAAAGAGAATCGCTGCTTAGAATGAGATGCTATAAAAGGGTTTTGCGTATACCATGGACAGCTAAACAGACAAATCAAGAAGTGTTAAGATAAATAAACTTCGAAGAGGGTTGGCTCCTTATCAACATCCTAACAAGAAAGGTTTTTTTGGTCATATAAAGAGACATAACAGCATGGGAAGATTAATAGCTGAAGTCAGTGTCAACGACTGCAGGGGAAGAGGGAGACCACGACGACGATGGTGCAGTGATATATCAGATTTCTTAAACATGTCTAGCTGCGGCAGGTCAACTCGCACAGAACCGCGGAGTGTTCAGAGAATCCATAAGAAAGACCATGTTTTGGAAAGAATATTTCACATGATGATGATGAACCATAAGTATAATGGAAAGTATAAGCATCAGAAAGATAATAGATATAACATCACGCATCGAAAATAAACAACAGATAAATGGTTTGGAAATCTTATGAGGATGAACGACAACTTCCCATAAGAGCTTAAAACAAGATGGAATCAGGAAACAGAGCCATTGACAGACCTAGGAAAGATGGACATAGAACATTAAGACCATAATGAATAAACATGACTACACCTCAAACAAAGCGACACATCTGGCTCTGGAACGTACACTACATTACCTTCACAAACCCCTATGCCCAACGGCAAGTGTGGAAGCTACGACAACACCGCCACCTAAGGATAGACATTAGACTCTCTACGGGATTGGAAAGAAAAACCCACTTCTATCACCTTCTTATTCTTCTCTTACATCCTGACATGGTAGATCACAGTGTTGTTATTATTTGTTCACCATTTTGGGCTGTCACAATACACGGGTGACTCGTTCTCGATACGTTACAGTGTTGTTATTGTTTTCTCACTATTTTGGGCTGTGGCTATACATGGGAGACTCATTCTAATTTTACTATGACAGTCTCCAATAAAGATCTTCCAACAGAATTAATTAGGACGTTATTCGTAACGTTTTTGATTATTGCTAGGATTTCGGTTGGTCACTATTTACAAACTTGGAATAGCATACCAAAAATAACCAAGGCCACGCCATATATTTAAGTAGTGACGAACCGGACGCACAACAATAATTTTCAAAAAGTAACGAATGGGGTAACTGTTGGAACCTCTTCTATCAATCAATTCTTCTTCTTCTTTTTCTGCGTTCGTTCTCAAACTCTACAGTATAGCAGGATGTAGTCCGGAGAACGGAATGAGTTGTGTCATGGTTTATAGCATAGCTGCGATATCTGCGCCTTTCGGCCTGGCACATCCGACTTCAGCATGGCTTTGGGTCACTGACCCTATATGGGATGGGACAGCCAACTTCATCCCATAACCTCCTTAGTCGCCTTTTTACGACATGCATGGCAGGTAAACAGTGTTGCTATTGTTTGCTCCCTTTTGGGCCCCGGCAACACACGGGCATATCAATCAATAAAACCCGTAACCCTTCGGGGTTGTAGGGGTGCCACGGATACTTCATCACATAGAGTCTTTCAGCAATTTTTATTCTCAGCGTTGCCGATGTGTGAGAAAATATCGTGTCCTGTCCATTCCTTGATGTCGTCTGTCCATGCATTTATTTGCCTTTCTCTGCTTCTTCCTTCGACAGTTCCCGTCTTCTATACTCCCGGCTCAAATTTCACTTACCTCTGTGCATCCTTAAAGTTAAATATAGATATCGTAGTACTGCCATTTCTGGTGAGACTGACAGATGCTCTCTGATTGATGCTGTCATAGTGTTCCTCCACTTCTGTAGTCCAGCTATTCTGTAAGATGTTTGCCTCAACCTGCGTGATATATCAATATATAGAGTACACTAGGGTTTATATATATATATAGCACAGAATGGGACAAATTATCACTGTTAGGGAACAAACCAACGTACTAAAGATATGACAGCTTATATTGTACCTTAGAGTACTTTCAAACTGTAGTTTGGAATACTTAGTTTCATACTGTACCCTTGAAATACTTACTTTCAAACTGCACCTTGAAATACTTTCATACTGTACCTTGTAATACTTACTTTCATACTGCACCTTGAAATACTTTCATACTGTACCTTGTAATACTTACTTTCATACTGTACCTTGTAATACTTACTTTCATACTGTACCTTGTAATACTTACTTTCATACTGTACCTTGTAATACTTACTTTCATACTGTACCTTGAAATACTTTCATACTGTACCTTGTAATACTTACTTTCATACTATACCTTGTAATACTTACTTTCATACTGTACCTTGTAATACTTACTTTCATACTGTACCTTAGAGTACTTACTTTCATACTATACCTTGTAATAATCTCATACTGTACCGTAAAACACTTTTATGCTGTATATTGGAATACTTTCATACTGTAACTTGGAATACTTACTTTCATACTGTACTTTGGAATACTTACTTTCATACTGTACCTTGAAGTACTTTTATACTGTACCTTGAAGTACTTACTTTCATACTGTACCTTAGAGTACTTACTTTCATACTGTACCTTAGAGTACTTACTTTCATACTGTACCTTAGAGTACTTACTTTTATACTGTACCTTGAAGTACTTACTTTCATACTGTACCTTGAAGTACTTTTATACTGTACCTTGAAGTACTTTTATACTGTACCTTGAAGTACTTACTTTCATACTGTACCTTAGAGTACTTACTTTCATACTGTACCTTAGAGTACTTACTTTCATACTGTACCTTAGAGTACTTACTTTCATACTGTACCTTAGAGTACTTACTTTCATACTGTACTGAGCGGGAAGAGAGGGAAGTGATGGTGCCACTCCTAACCAGAAGGAGGGTCTTTGAAATGATGGACAATCCGTTGGAATGGTCAATACTGTAACTGCTAGTGAATGAAGAAACATCATTTGTATAATTCCAGCACAGAGATAAGTTCTGCTTGTTCTGATTTGTTCCATGAATATAGCTGGTTTATTTATTCTTCAAGAAAAAACCTGGCATATCTGTCTCAGTGTTCTGAAACAATATAGATAAGACAATCTAATTTATAACAATGAGACAAAATTTCCATAATTATCAATAAAAACTACATTAGTAAGCTACTAACATGGATACTACAATATATACTCTATATAACATACAATATATAGAACGAAAAAGGAGAATATTTGTTTGCATTGAAAAAAAACCCCAAGAACTAGTCTCTATCAAGCCTCTATCAATATCTTTCCAGAACGTTGTCTTCATTGTAGATACTCTGGAAGCCTCTCTGTCCTGGGCAAGAAGGCCTGCATTGTCTTCATTGTGAATACTCTTGCACTCTGCCCTCCAGAATCAGCCTTTCGATACCATTATGTCTCTTTAAGTGCTCAACATACTATATCTTCCTTGTTATGGTGCTGTTTAGATGCAACTCTTCATTTAGTTTCAGTAATTTCAAATCTTATACGTTCTTCTTTGTCTCTGTCCATGATATTCGTAGTATCTTTCTGTAACATTTCATTTCAAATGAATTTAATCTTTTGGATATTGTCTTGTTTAAAGTCAAAGTCTCGCATCCATATGTTGCCACTGGGGAGCCGCGTTAGCGCAGTGGTTAGCGCACTGGCTTCGCATATGACTGGTCCTGGGTTCATTCCCCAGTTGAGGCGGAAATGTTTTCAGATCGCAACGGCTCCCAAGTCGACTCAGCTTTACTTTACTTTACTTTACTTTACTTTACTTACTGGGAAAAACATGATCTTATAAGAATTATTTTGAACCTGAAACTACTGCCTAAATGACCGGCTAAAATGAATGTGTTTTCCAAATGGCGTCAAATTAACGGGTTTGGTTCCAGAAATAAACGGTAACGTACTGGCGTAAAATGCCTAGAAATTCAGAATCACTATCAGACCCTGGTAATTCAAAGATTTGGGGAAGTAAAATCTATGCTAAAACAATCTATGTGATGTCAGTGGAGAGAAATAAACAGAAACTGCCGTACCGAACAAGACAATACTAACATATTGAACAGAAATGACCAAGTCACGATATTTCGACTGAGAACATCACACAGTTGTCTAAAAGCGCACTTACACTGAATCTGTATCATCGACTCTGCGGCCTGCATCTGCGGAACAGCAGCACAAATACCAGAACAAATACGATCGAATTGTCTCAGTTTCACTGTTCACAGAACAACATTCTAGCACATATGGTTTTTCTGCAAAACAAGAAACAAGTCGTGGGGGCAGCAAGATGACTTAAAGTACACCGCTCTATGTACGACCAATATTGGACTGATGTTTAACAATTTATTGCAGAAGTTGTGTACTAGCATAGAAGCATCATCATTCGTTGTGTAGTATCAAGAACACAAGATAAACCACAACAAACCGCTCTATACATGACCAATATTGGACAATTGATCGCAGAAGCTGAAAAAAAAACTACACAATGAAAAAAAACAATACGCCACTAGGTGAACTGGTCATGCACACGACAGTATATACTAATCATACACACGGCCGTATATACGAATCATACGCACGGCCATATATATACGAGTTTGATAATGGATTAATGAAGTATACATCACCTCATATCTCTTACCTATACAACACTTTCTCTCTTACTCATAGGGAAATAGAGAGCTGATGCCCTGGCAAAAGCAGAAGGTAAAAATGGGACAATTTATCTATCCTCTACCGTAAAGTGAACATAAAATATTAATCCGCAACAATTATACATCATGGTGGAAGAAAGATATTAACATTGAACAGAAACTAGAAACCATACACCAACTTCATAGGCAATAACAGACCAGCATCTTTCGACTTCGAACTGGCCACTACAGACTTCAGGGTCACCTGTACCTGATCAGGGTGGTCCACACAAACTAATGTCTATGCGGAACATAAATATAGACACCTGAACACATAGTCCAAGACTGGCCAGATTTTATAAAGTGAGAAAAAACATGGCTGCACTGTTTTGAACTGAAGCAAAATATTTGGCGCAGCCGCTCAGATCTGGAGAAGACTGGACGCTTCGCCCTGCCAACTGGCCTGAAATCTAACAAAATCAAAAGAATACTGAATACAGAAGAAGTAGTCAATTCGCCATCAACCAGTCAACCAACAAAGCTGTCAATAAATCATCAACCAACCACTCAACTAAACAATCCATGAATCAACCACTAACCAACCAGTCAACTGAGCAATCAACCAATTAACCATCAAGCAACCAATAAATAAACCAAGCAGTCAATAAACGATAAACCAACCAATAAACTAAACAAGTAGTCAATCAATCACCAACCAACTAGTCAACTAACCAACCAATCAGTCAGTCATCAATCAATAAGCCATTCAGCCACAAACTAATCAGCAATTAACCTAGCAGCTATCTAACCAACCAACTGTCAGTCAGTTAATCAACACACCAACCAGTCAACCAGTCGAATACCGAGACAATTAGCAATCAGTAAACCAACGACCCAGTCAACCAATCGAATACATAGTCAACTAGTAATCAATAAACCAACTAACCACTCAATCAACCAACCAGTCAACCAAGCAACCAGTCAACCACCAGCCAGTCAATTAACCAGTCAAATAACTACGAGTATATAAAAAGAAACGGACGTTAACTCACTAACAAACATATTACCTTTCTTAGATGCCATGATTACATGACAGTCACCCCCATTATTTGTGATGTTCGAAATCTCTGAGATAACCAAATTGAGTCCGCGGCTCAAAGATACGTAGTTCACAATGAGAAGCACACTTTTATAATAAGAAGAAGAAACACAGTTTATACTTCGGATATCACCGTCTGACTACAACCAATATTATTATTGATGGTCATAGCTCTGATATAACCATACTGGACTAGAGCCCGCGGCTGAAAGATCATTCATCAACACGAGAGGTACATTTTTAGTTTCATTTATTAAAATAACAAACTAACAAAATAATAATAACTAACAAAATAGTTACATACTAACAAAATAGTTACATACTAACAAAATAGTTACATACTAACAACATAGTTACATACTAACAACATAGTTACATACTAACAAAATAGTTGCATACTAACAAAATAGTTGCATACTAACAAAATAGTTACATACTAACAAAATAGTTGCATACTAACAAAATAGTTACATACTAACAAAATAGTTGCATACAAACAAAATAGTTACATACTAACAAAATAGTTACATACTAACAAAATAGTTACATACTAACAAAATAGTTACATACTAACAAAATAGTTACATACTAACAAAATAGTTGCATACTAACAAAATAGTTACATACTAACAAAACAGTTACATACTAACAAAATAGTTATATACTAACATAATAGTTAAATACTAACAAAATAATAACAAACACAGGCATACACTGTAGAAAATAAAGTGATATTAATTGTAGCAGAACTCCACACTGCATACCGAAAGTTAAATCTGTGTTTAAAAAAAAACATGGGAAATCCACCATCTACCAACTCTGCCATCCATTCACTAAATAGCTACCAGTAAAAAAATTGAGACAGCCGGCTACATCTTTCACCTGACGTTACCAAAATTATACGTAGGAAAGAGACAACAATAACACGAACCGTGGAATCTATTTCATTCATCAATCACTTGTCGACCCTGATCTATTCATTCTGGTTTATTTTTATTTTCACTTTGCTGAAGTATTTTTTAAATCAACTCTTGCAGGTAATTTAGTACTTTAGTTCTCCTGTGTAGCCGGGGGCCTGAAAAGGAGCAGATGTTAGCAACACTGTTTACCTTTCCATGCAATTCATAGGAGGCGACTAAGAAGGTTATGGAGAGGAGTTTGCTGTCTCATTCCATATGAGATCAAAGTGAAAAGCAAGCTATGCTTAAGCCGGATGTGTCAAGGCGAAAGGCGCAAATATCGCAGCGAAGCTGTAAATCATGATACAATACATTCTGTTCTCCAGGTTTGTCAGCATCAAGTGTCGTCTTCGCAATGAAGATTAGCTGCAAGTGACCTCCAACATCTCCTGTCTTTTGGTTTTGGTGGTAGACTAATCTTTCAATCTGGTAATGTTTCTTTTCCTTCGTAATGTTTCTTTTCCTTCGTAATGTTTTTTTCCTTCGTAATGTTTCTTTTCCCTCGTAATGTTTATTTTCCTCTGTAATGTTTCCTTTCCACGTTACCACACCAATCTACGAACTACATCTACCGGTAGTTAATGTGCAGATGTTTGAGAACGAACGCAAAAGAAGTGCCTATGCGAACAATCTTCTATTCGATGATTTTCAGACTTGTGTCTCGACAAGCTACGCGTAGTTGGTTATTTAATGTGTACTTCTGGTACTTCCCAGCATGATAATGTCATTTAGGGTCAAAGGACATGAGGTCATGAATCGCTAGATCAACAACCAACTCGCTGACTCTGGTGGCGAGGTACGCCACTTTCAACCGCGGATTTACATTCAAATTGGTTATATTAGCGTTAAAGAAGAGAAATTTTGCTTCTTTACTGATGGCCAGGATGTAGGCCATTGTAAAATTATGTATGGACTACGAAGTTCTCAATATGCAGTCTCTATCGTGGCTGATGTTGGTAATTTACAACATGCAGTCTCTAGCGTGGCTGATGTTGGTAATTTACAACATGCAGTCTCTGTCGTGGCTGATGTTGGTAATTTACAACATGCAGTCTCTAGCGTGGCTGATGTTGGTAATTTACAACATGCAGTCTCTGTCGTGGCTAAAGTTGGTAATTTACAACATGCAGTCTCTAGCGTGGCTGATGTTGGTAATTTACAACATGCAGTCTCTAGCGTGACTGATGTTGGTAATTTACAACATGCAGTCTCTGTCGTGGCTGATGTTGGTAATTTACAACATGCAGTCTCTAGCGTGGCTGATGTTGGTAATTTACAACATGCAGTCTCTAGCGTGGCTGATGTTGGTAATTTACAACATGCAGTCTCTAGCGTGGCTGATGTTGTTAATTTACAACATGCAGTCTCTGTCGTGGCTAAAGTTGGTAATTTACAAGATGCAGTCTCTAGCATGGCTGATGTTGGTAATTTACAACATGCAGTCTCTAGCGTGGCTGATGTTGGTAATTTACAACATGCAGTCTCTGTCGTGGCTGATGTTGGTAATTTACAACATGCAGTCTCTGTCGTGGCTGATGTTGTTAATTTACAACATGCAGTCTCTGTCGTGGCTGATGTTGGTAATTTACAACATGCAGTCTCTAGCGTGGCTGATGTTGGTAATTTACAACATGCAGTCTCTGTCGTGGCTAAAGTTGGTAATTTACAACATGCAGTCTCTAGCGTGGCTGATGTTGGTAATTTACAACATGCAGTCTCTAGCGTGGCTGATGTTGGTAATTTACAACATGCAGTCTCTGTCGTGGCTGATGTTGGTAATTTACAACATGCAGTCTCTGTCGTGGCTAAAGTTGGTAATTTACAACATGCAGTCTCTAGCGTGGCTGATGTTGTTAATTTACAACATGCAGTCTCTGTCGTGGCTAAAGTTGGTAATTTACAACATGCAGTCTCTGTCGTGGCTGATGTTGTTAATTTACAACATGCAGTCTCTGTCGTGGCTGATGTTGTTAATTTACAACATGCAGTCTCTGTCGTGGCTAAAGTTGGTAATTTACAACATGCAGTCTCTAGCGTGGCTGATGTTGATAATTTACAACATGCAGTCTCTAGCGTGGCTGATGTTGGTAATTTACAACATGCAGTCTCTGTCGTGGCTGATGTTGTTAATTTACAACATGCAGTCTCTAGCATGGCTGATGTTGGTAATTTACAACATGCAGTCTCTAGCATGGCTGATGTTGGTAATTTACAACATGCAGTCTCTAGCATGGCTGATGTTGGTAATTTACAACATGCAGTCTCTAGCATGGCTGATGTTGGTAATTTACAACATGCAGTCTCTAGCATGGCTGATGTTGGTAATTTACAACATGCAGTCTCTAGCGTGGCTGATGTTGGTAATTTACAACATGCAGTCTCTGTCGTGGCTGATGTTGGTAATTTACAACATGCAGTCTCTGTCGTGGCTGATGTTGGTAATTTACAACATGCAGTCTCTAGCATGGCTGATGTTTGTAATTTACAACATGCAGTCTCTAGCGTGGCTGATGTTGGTAATTTACAACATGCAGTCTCTGTCGTGGCTGATGTTGTTAATTTACAACATGCAGTCTCTGTCGTGGCTAAAATTGGTAATTTACAACATGCAGTCTCTAGCGTGGCTGATGATGATAATTTACAACATGCAGTCTCTAGCGTGGCTGATGTTGGTAATTTACAACATGCAGTCTCTGTCGTGGCTGATGTTGTTAATTTACAACATGCAGTCTCTAGCATGGCTGATGTTGGTAATTTACAACATGCAGTCTCTAGCATGGCTGATGTTGGTAATTTACAACATGCAGTCTCTGTCGTGGCTGATGTTGGTAATTTACAACATGCAGTCTCTAGCATGGCTGATGTTGGTAATTTACAACATGCAGTCTCTAGCATGGCTGATGTTGGTAATTTACAACATGCAGTCTCTAGCGTGGCTGATGTTGGTAATTTACAACATGCAGTCTCTGTCGTGGCTGATGTTGGTAATTTACAACATGCAGTCTCTGTCGTGGCTAAAGTTGGTAATTTACAACATGCAGTCTCTAGCGTGGCTGATGTTGATAATTTACAACATTCAGTCTCTAGCGTGGCTGATGTTGGTAATTTACAACATGCAGTCTCTAGCGTGGCTGATGTTGGTAATTTACAACATGCAGTCTCTGTCGTGGCTGATGTTGGTAATTTACAACATGCAGTCTCTGTCGTGGCTGATGTTGTTAATTTACAACATGCAGTCTCTGTCGTGGCTAAAGTTGGTAATTTACAACATGCAGTCTCTAGCGTGGCTGATGTTGATAATTTACAACATGCAGTCTCTAGCGTGGCTGATGTTGGTAATTTACAACGTGCAGTCTCTAGCATGGCTGATGTTGGTAATTTACAACATGCAGTCTCTAGCATGGCTGATGTTGGTAATTTACAACATGCAGTCTCTAGCATGGCTGATGTTGGTAATTTACAACATGCAGTCTCTAGCATGGCTGATGTTGGTAATTTACAACATGCAGTCTCTAGCATGGCTGATGTTGGTAATTTACAAAATGCAGTCTCTAGCGTGGCTGATGTTGGTAATTTACAACATGCAGTCTCTGTCGTGGCTGATGTTGGTAATTTACAACATGCAGTCTCTGTCGTGGCTGATGTTGGTAATTTACAACATGCAGTCTCTAGCATGGCTGATGTTGGTAATTTACAACATGCAGTCTCTAGCGTGGCTGATGTTGGTAATTTACAACATGCAGTCTCTGTCGTGGCTGATGTTGTTAATTTACAACATGCAGTCTCTGTCGTGGCTAAAGTTGGTAATTTACAACATGCAGTCTCTAGCGTGGCTGATGTTGATAATTTACAACATGCAGTCTCTAGCGTGGCTGATGCTGGTAATTTACAACATGCAGTCTCTGTCGTGGCTGATGTTGTTAATTTACAACATGCAGTCTCTAGCATGGCTGATGTTGGTAATTTACAACATGCAGTCTCTAGCATGGCTGATGTTGGTAATTTACAACATGCAGTCTCTAGCATGGCTGATGTTGGTAATTTACAACATGCAGTCTCTAGCATGGCTGATGTTGGTAATTTACAACATGCAGTCTCTAGCGTGGCTGATGTTGGTAATTTACAACATGCAGTCTCTGTCGTGGCTGATGTTGTTAATTTACAACATGCAGTCTCTGTCGTGGCTGATGTTGGTAATTTACAACATGCAGTCTCTGTCGTGGCTAATGTTGGTAATTTACAACATGCAGTCTCTAGCATGGCTGATGTTGGTAATTTACAACATGCAGTCTCTGTCGTGGCTGATGTTGGTAATTTACAACATGCAGTCTCTGTCGTGGCTAATGTTGGTAATTTACAACATGCAGTCTCTAGCATGGCTAATGTTGGTAATTTACAACATGCAGTCTCTAGCGTGGCTGATGTTGGTAATTTACAACATGCAGTCTCTGTCGTGGCTGATGTTGTTAATTTACAACATGCAGTCTCTGTCGTGGCTGATGTTGTTAATTTACAACATGCAGTCTCTGTCGTGGCTGATGTTGGTAATTTACAACATGCAGTCTCTGTCGTGGCTGATGTTGGTAATTTACAACATGCAGTCTCTGTCGTGGCTAATGTTGGTAATTTTCAACATAATGGGGCGACAACAGATTGACTTAAAATAATATTTTGAAAAAGCGAAATATAACATATTGTGGACACATTAATAGACTTACTGGTTTAGAAAGATGAATCATGAAGTGAAAGGTTCCAGGAAGATTGAGAAATGGAGACATCGTTACTGAACAAGTACCGTAGTCAAAAAGTTTCTGGCTATCCACTAGGGAACTAAGAAAAATGGGAAATGAGTGGCTATGTCGTTGGATATTGCGTCCTTATAAGCCACTAGGGAACAGACATGTCTAAATATTACATAAAGACTACGAAGACTACTTTAATTTAGCTATTTCCGTTCAGACTCGTTGGTGCTCTAGAACATTTGTCGCTCTGGTGCACTGACTACAAGGCAGTCATCAATCCCACCAAGGCAAACATCGCATGGTTCTCACTGGATAACAACATAGTCACAGACACAATACCAGCAGCCACTTGCATGGGCATCAACATTGACAGGGAACTATGAAATATCTAGGTATCACTTTTGATAGAAGTCTATCTTTCGCAAAATATGTGGAGAATGCATTCTTCTTCTTCTTCAGCGTTCATTCTCAAACTCCCACTGGATATCTCTTGTATCAGGACCATGGTCCTATTAGATTTCCAGAAGGATGTAGTCCAGAGAATGGAAATGAGTTGTGTCGCCGTTTTATTTGCGCCAATGATCCGACACATCCGTCTTCGGCGGTGGAAAATGCATTCAGAAAGTGGGGAAGGGTGTTAGTGCAGTCAAAATCATGGCATCTGCAGAGATGCCGCAGCGAACCCTTTTTCAGATGATGCAGGCAGTGGTATTATCTGTGTTGGACTATAGTTTAGGTTTACTGACACTGTTGCAGTCACAGGTGGGGTGGATAGATTGAAGATAGTTCAAAAAGAGGCCATGAGAGCTGTCTTAGGATGCACAAGAGATACACATATCGTGACCATAAGGTTTCTTCTAGACCTACAGAACATCAAATCAAGACATAAAATAGCTCAGGTTAATGAATACTTCAAGGTCGCCAATAATGATCATCACCTTTTACACTAATCTATAGACAACACAGAAGGACGGCGTATCAAGAGAGGAAGGTCCAGGATGGCAGAAGCAGAAGATACCTTACTCAGAGTTTGTGAGCTGGAGGAAGTGGGAAGAGGCTGTGAATGGGTGACATTTGGCAAAAATAGAAAGTTATTGACAACAGTTGTGATACAGATGGGAAGAGAGTGCCGCGACTGGGCTGCCAACAGAACAGAGGGAATAATCCAAGAACTCATACTGCAGCCCTCGAAGCCACACCATACAATAATTTATACAGACGGCTAAGTAACACATGAAACAAACAGGTGTGGTTTTGGGATTTCGTAACCTACCAAAATGGCAAGAAATTAGCCGAGAAGTCAGCTCGTACTCCACTACAACACCGAGTATGAGAATGGAAATAGAAGAGATGACAGCAGCTCTCACTTGGCTGGCGACGCAACCACAGACTCAATGATTCTATCGGACTTTCAAATTATGCTGCGCAAGATAGAAAAAGTATGATCAGAACTTCTTCTTCTTCTTTCGTTCACTTGAAACATGTCTATATCTGTAATTCTGTCTCCTGAATAAAACTCACTGTCTTTTGTAGTTCATACAGTGTCCCATAGAGCTTTGATTCCAGTGTTGTTTCCTCTGGCCAATATGTCTGCCTCAGCGTTTCATGCTCAGAACACTCTTGAAGTATATGTTTGGCACTCTGTGCTGCCTGTCCACATGTACACATGGCCGTGTTGCCAATCTTGAACTTTGTATACATGTGACTGAGGAGTCGGTTGTGTCCTGTTCTGAGACGTAGAATTATAACTTGTTCTGATCTGTTCATAATGTGATAGTCATCTTGTGTTGGTGTTTGTGGCTTTCTTATTGACTTGATCATCTGTTTTTTTCTGATGGTAGGTGATTGGTATATCTTGTTGGTCTTCGGCAGCACCTTCTGTAGCCAGTTGGTCTGCTTTTTCATTTCCTGGTATTCCACAGTGAGAGGGCATCCACTGCATGGTCACCCTATACTGGTACGACAATTCGCTAAGTAGTTTTTTTCAAGTCTGTTAGTTTTCCAGACTGGAGAGCTTGGAGCACTGACCTTGCATCTGTCAGGAATACCACAGGCTGTAGGCCAGAGTTGGAGTTCAGCAGTTTTTAGCTGCCACACTAATTGCCTGGATTTCTGCATCATAATTATTGCAGAATTTTCCTGTCGGTGTTCTGATTGTATCTCTAGGCTTGTGTGGATATTCTATATATACACCTGCACCTCCATTCCTCACAGCATTCTGTGCTGACCCATCTGTGTATACTCTGACCCATATATCTTGTGGATATTTCTCATCCAGGAAACTGAGGGTGACTGTCCTTCGCTGCACACTGTTCTTTTCGTCCTCTCTTAGTATTCCTTTCACATGGGTCTGAATGTATATTGACATTCCATGCCTTTCACTCCACGGGGTTAGTTTTGGTACAGACCTGAAGGGGCTGTCAACTTCAGGTAGGTCTGTAAGTTGTCTACGGAGTCGTTTAGCTTGATGGATAAAACTGCTTCTTTTCAGTCGCCCCATTGCTAGATTTTGGAATCTTTCCTTCATTGGATGACTTGGCATACACTGAAACTTTTCTGCCTGAATTAGTACTTTTGTGTCTCTGCGTTCGACAAGTGTTTGCATTCTTCCCATTTTCTGCATCTCTGCTATGGGTGTTGATTTCATTGCTACCAACATTATTCTAAATGCCTGGTTTTGCACTTTATCTAGATCTTGTAATGTGGTGTTTGATGCAGGACACCACGCAGCTGAACCATATTCCAGGTGTGGTCTTATGCCTTGCTGGTAAACTTTACTGAGTATATTTCCACTGGCTCCCCATGTGGTTCCACTTAGTTTTCTCAGGATAGCTAACTTCCTCCTGGCTTTTGTTGTTGCTTTGTTTATGTGCTGCTTCCATGTCAGCTTATCATCAAAGGTAACTCCGAGGTATGTGGGTTGATTGTCTTCTTTCAAGAGCTCTCCATCTATCTTGATATGACCAGCTTTTTGTTTTGGTGAGAGGGTAAAGAGTGTAGTGCTGGACTTATCTGTGTTAATGCTGACACACCATCTATTTGTCCATAAGGTTAGGGCATCAATAGCTCTTTGTATTTGTTTAGTGGCCACTGTTGCATGTTCTTCCGTGCACCAGATCACCAGGTCGTCAGCATACATTGCCACTTTGATCCCGTGTGGTAGTTCAGCAACTAGATCATTGATGTAAACCAAGAAAAGTGTGGGTGACAGGACTCCTCCCTGGGGGACTCCATGACGCAGTAGAACTTTCTTGCTCTTGCGACCATCTAATTGTACCCTGGCTCTTCTATTATGCAGGTATGCTTTTACCCATTTGTACATTCTTGAGCTAACCCTGCAATTTCGCAATTTCTTGAGGAGCCCTTCTTTCCAGACCTTATCAAATGCTTTCCTGAGGTCTATCTATGCTGCTAGTACCAGTTTCTTTTCTTGGAAGGCATCCTCAATCTCTTGGGAGAGGTAGGTTGCCTGATCTTCAGTAGAGTAGCACTGTTTGAAACCTGCTTGATGTGATACCAGAAGGTTTTCACTTTCAAGGTACCACTGCACCCTAAGATTGATAATGCGTTCCATTGTTTTGCATATGCCGCTTGTGAGGCTGATGGGCCTGTAGTTGGAGACTGTGTTGCCATCTTTTCCTGATTTGAGGAGTGGTATCATTATTGCTTCTCTCCACGCCTGTGGTACATTACCTGTGGACCAGCTTGTGTTAAAGATCTGCAGTAGCTTTGCTCTTGCTGCAATTCCCAGGTTTCTAATCATTTCATTGGACACTCCATCAGCTCCAGGAGACTTTTTCTTTTTCAATTTGGATATTGCATGCTCCAGTTCTCTCATTGTGATTGGTGCCTCCATGACTTCAGGTATAGGTTCGCCTTGTCCAATGTTTTGCTGGTTCTCTCGAACCTCCTGTTGTTTGTCTGGGCTGACTTTGACGTTACTGTCTTCTGCAAAGGAATATGCAAAGTAATCAGCTGCATGTTTACCTGTTAAAATGTTACTATCTTTATAAAGTGTGATCCTGGTATTTCTCCCTGTACCTTCATCATTTAGTTGTTTTACAAGTTTCCATAATTTCCTAGTATCTCTTTCTAGGTTCAGCGACTCTGTTTTTTCTTTCCAGCTGCTCCGTCTGGCTTGTAACTTGGCTCTTTGAAATTTTGCCTTTGTTTGCTGATATTTGTTGTGATGTTCTTGGCTAGGTCTGTTCTCTGCCTGCTGTCTAGATGTTTCTATCTCATGTTGCAGCTTTTCCAGTTCATCATTCCAGTAGGGTTTGTAGTTTTTGCGTGCACCCCTGGGTATGGTTTTACTAGCAGCATGTAGTATACATCTATTAAATTCACTCACTGCTCTATTGATGTCTTTGTCCAAGTTAATGTCCTTAGCTAGATCACTGGTTAAATGCTGGTACATTTTCCAGTCTGCCCTTTTATAGTTCCACCTAGTGAGCGTGCTGCTGTCCTTGGTAAATTCATTGTGGATTTCCAGAAATACTGGTCTGTGGTCATTAGCCTCAAGCTGCTTTCCAACGACACGTGTGATGTTCCATTCCAAGCCTGGTGAGTGGAATGCCAGGTCTGGTGTAGAGGTGGTGTGCCATGCTCTCGAGTAGAAGGTTGGTGAGTCTGCTGGCTGGTTAATAAGGATGAGATTATTTTCATCCTGCCAGCTCTCAAGTTCCTCACCTCTCTTGTCGATATGATCGTAGCTGATGAGAACTGAATGGGTCAGTCTTCTCAGCAACGCGCATAGCATTACATGGATTTACTGTCCTGGTCATGCTGGGGTCAGGGAAAACGAAAGAGCCGATGTGTTGGCTGGTAGGCTTTGGTGAACGACACCGAGATAAGAAGAGACAGGATTGAATTTATTAGAGCAGTCATGGATACCCTACGAGAAGACGAGGAGGAAGTCGAATGCGACAATGTACATATTCAGAGAATGGTAGAAATGGGAGTGACTTGAGGTGATGGGAGAAAGTGCTCCCTCTTAGGAAAAATCAGAAGAACGCGTAATCAGCAGCTGACTGTGACACTGAGCTTATACACTTTTAGATGGCTGACGGAACGGCAAGTGGAGCATATATGGGAATGCCCCAAGTGCTGTGACGCTTGTTCTTAATCAAGAATCGTGCTTTGGGAATTGTCGTTTATCGCCGATGAGCATTTGCTAAAGCGACACTAGCAAGACAGTTTGTGGTTTACTGTTTTCAAGGCAGCTGAACATTTTTGGAGGTAACGCCGCGTATTCCGCCGAAGACGGATGTGTCGGGCCATTGGCGCAAATAAAACGGCGACACAACGCATTTCCATTCACTGGACTACATCCTGCTGGAAATCTGGTACGGCCATTGTTCTGCTACAAGAGAGATCTGGCGGGAGTTTGAGAATGAACGCTGAAGAAGAAGACGCCGCGTATTCTGACGCTGATTTATAACTTAATTAACTTACTTCCAGGTTTCCAATGCAATTTAAAAAAATATTTAGGAGACGGAATTTGACCCAAAAAAATCGACATCTTGATCATTTATCTTTTTGCCACTTTTAGTGTGGTACGCTACTTTCAACCGCGGATATGAGTCCAATTTGATTATATTAGAGCTTTATGATCTGCACCAACAATGATGTTCTTGTTTCAGGTAATCTTGTTACCACGTTTCTGAAAGTTTATTGTGAGTCAGTCAACATTTGCAGTCTCACGGAGTCGCTGAGAATCATCCTCTAAAAGTGACTATTGGACTTTTTCTGTTAATTTCATTGGCTGTCGACACAAATAAAGCGATGAAAAAACGGGAAAAATAAAATAACGTCATTTGAGAAGAATGATTCCTCAGGATTGTAATTAACTAGGGACACATCTAGATATCGTATTTCGCTTTTCTAAGAGGGGAGGGTTTAAACTATTTAAAACCGCTACTCCTCTTGCAAACAATAGCAACAAAAACTTTAGTGCCGCACAAATCCCTTCAGACTCGGAGTCCCCACATTCTGAAACTAGTTATCTAAGACGTATGCATTGTTCTAGTTTATCATGAAAGCTTTTAAACAAGACATCCATCTTGTTTGTGTGAGACAGTGGCATGTACGGTCTATGTTACATACAATGCATATAGAAATGTCTGTGTTTAGCCAGACGAGCTGCGTGTCTTGGTTGTTATGCATGAGCGCATCTTAGAAATGTTTCACATCCAAACTGTATATAAGGAGGTGGTTATCATTACTTATGACGTAACTACTACAGTCCTACTAACACCAAGACCCTCGGAAGTATAAAATTCTTTCAAATATAGTGAAAACTTCGACAGTAGAGCACTTAAGAAATAGATTAACCTGCGTCCTCCCCCTACCTTCCATATACACAGATAAAGTTCGATGACCTGATCTTAGACCTTTATCTATGTGACATGTCCTACACAGAACTTTGACCTCACTGCCATTCTGTAAGCCTCTCGGTTCTGTGCAAGCTGTCCAGCCTCTTCGAGTGTCATGTTCAGAAGGTCTTCAATGAACTGTATCTATCCTAGCCTTCGTCTGAGTACTGTTCTCTTTTCTAGAACTTTTCCCTCGATTATTAATCTTTCTAAACCATTGTGTCTATTTATATATACGAAATATAATTTTAAATGGGGATTGAATAATGAAAATCAACCGAAGACCGATGTGCCGGACCATTGGCGCAAATAAAACCGCGAAACAACGCATTACCATTCTCTGGACTGCTGGATATCTAGTAGCTGGATATATTTTAGTTCTGCTACAAGAGAAATCCAGTGGGAGTTTGAGAATGAACGATGAAGAAGAATAATGAAAATATAGGCCTATCATCGAAGGCAGAAAAACACCGTGAACACGTTTCGTTCTATGGACTACAACCACCAGGAGTTTGAGAACGCAGAAGAAAAGATGATGAAGTGGAACATAATTGCTACAAGCTTCTGTAGACAATTCTAACATTTCCACTTTAATGTCTGATAAATAGAACACTCTATATTATGTAACAATCACAAAAACATGCATATATCACACGATGGCAGTGAGTTAAAGGGCATGAGTCCGTGCATCATTGGATCAGCAACCAATAAACCCAGTCAATCAACCAAGCAAAAAAGCTTAACTCATGTATTGTCTCAGTGTTAACGTATGGTAGTGAAAGCTGGAAATCAACTCAAGCAACAGACAACAAACTAAACAGCTTCGAAAACAAATATCTTCGCACAGTGATGAACATTAAAAGGAGCGACTTCATGACAAATAGTGATCTAAGAGACAAAACACACCAAGAGTATGTTTCAAACATCATAAGAAAACGAAGATGGAAATACCTTGGTCACGTTTTAAGACTAGATGTAAACAGAATAAACCAACAAGCCCTTATGTGGTCACATGAGGGGGAAAGAAAAAGAGGAAGACCTAAAACAACCCTTAAAAACACCATTCTTAAAGAAGGGGAATTAATAGGCTGCAAGACCATCCAGAAACTAAAGCTGCAGGCAGCGCACCGCATCATATGGAGAACCAAAACCTCTGCCCTATGTGTCGCTTGCGGCACGAAAGGAACAAACTAACTAACCCAGCAAAAAACCAACCAAGCCAGCCACTCAACGAACCAATCAACAAACAAAGACAACCAAACGATCCACCTACCAACCAAGCCAGCCACTAAACGAATCAATCAACAAACAGCAAAAAAATGTACCCACCCACCAACTATCCCAACCAGTCAGCGAATCGATCAACAAACCCAGCTGACCAATTCACCCAACCATCATCTCCACAATAGGCATATACACAATGTCTCCACTCATACATATTTGTGTACCGGTTCTAAGCTGTTCTTGTTCTAACGAAGTGGTCTGGCGGGGACTAGCTCTTTTTTAGGAGCTGTGTTTGATGTCATATATAAAGGTAGCGATATAATATTTTGAATATACACGATATCATTTTTTTAAAAATGTTCTTCCATCACAAGTGATGATGACCATTTGTTACATCCACTTTTGAAAATTCAATTAGAGTTATGTCCTTGATTATGAGTTCATAGATGGCTAATGAGCCCTATTCGAGCTGTAAATATCCTTTGACAGTTCGAACATGGAATGACGACTGTAGGCGGATTTTGGTCTATCCGTGACTTTCTAGCTGCTCTCCGCTGTTGAGCTGCAGCATTTCTCCTCTTTTCACAAGATGATGTGTTCTTTTTGACTTATTTTTAAAAATTGACTATACATTTCGAATGAACCATTTTTCGAATACCGGTATATCGTTGTGGCACATGTGTTTACAACAAGAAAACCTTTGCCGTGGCTTTCATCAATTATGTTGTTCGTCCATCACATGATGATGATGGCCATTTGTTACATTCACTTTTGTAATTCAGTTAAATTTCTGTTATTGACTATGAGTTTGTAGATGCCTTATTCTTGCCGCAAATATCCTTGGGCAATTTGGGCATTGGATGACCCCTGTAGATGGTTTTACATCTACTCGTGACTTTCTAGCTACTCCCCGCTGTTGAGTTTCATTTCTTCTCTTTTCACAAGTCTCTTCTGATTGCCATGTAGCTCTATTTTGTGCAAGTTCTTCCCATGTATTTTTGTCTATTTCAAAGATTTTCAGTGAGTAATTAGAGTCATTGTAGCGCTTCTTTTGGTCACCTTGATATCGTATACCCTTCTGCAACTCACATTAGAAAAGTATTTTTGCAGGTGATGATCTGGCATACGTATCATATGACCTGCCCAACAAATCTGTGTCTACATCAGAATATTGTCAATGCTAGGGATACCATATCTGTCAAGAACAGTGGTATCTGGAATCTTGTCTTGCCATCTGATATTATATTCATAAACAAGTAAGTGGCTGAGCTTCCTCGCATGGCGTCTATACACAGTCCATGTTTCACCAGCGTATAACAGCACTGGAGTACCACTGTAAACTTTGTTTGTAGGTTAATGTAATTTCTTGTAAAAGTTCATCAATTAAACAGTCCAGCTGAGCATTATTCTATAGTTACACTATGTGATTTTTTTCTATAGTTACACTATGTGATTTTTTTTTCTATAGTTACACTATGTGATTTTTTTTCTATAGTTACGCTATGTGATTTTTTTCCCTGTGATTTTCATTGGTGTCCTTGTACCGAAATCTAAAGAAAATCAATGGGAAAGTCAAATGCATCACATTAGAAGGATGATTCTCAATTTAGCCCACATGACTTTTATTATCGATGGTCACAGTTTGAGTGTTGGTAAAAGAATGGTGTAAAATCTATAACGTTCTATTGAATCTAAGCAAATATATTACACTTTATAGAAACGTATGAAGAAAAATTTATAGAAACGTATGAAGAAAGATCTTGTCTGATTGTACATGAGGAAAGACTGGGTAATTTGTTATTCAGTCAGGAGTGTGCATGAGGGAAGACTGAGTAATATGTTAAATCAAGTGTGTGCATGAGGGAAGACTGGGTAATTTGTTACGTGAGGAGTGTATATGAAGAAAGAATGACTGAGAAGTTAGTTCCCTGAACTAAGCCCCCATGTTCATGTCAAGAAACTGGCTTCGATGAGGACAATTTCAACAATCAACATCAACTCCTGATTTAACCTGGTTATGATTATAATATTTGTAGTCTATCAATAAAATGTCAAGTCTATGAATAAAATGTCAAGTCTATGAATAAAATGTCAAGTCTATGAATAAAATGTTGTCTATGAATAAAATGTCAAGTCTATGAATAAAATGTCAAGTCTATGAATAAATGTCAAGTCTATGAATAAAATGTCAAGTCTATGAATAAATGTCAAGTCTATGAATAAATGTCAAGTCTATGAATAAAATGTCAAGTCAAATAATGACATACAAATCACGAATGACAAAAGATGAAACATTTATTTTTCCAGAACTGCGTCTGTATTTTTATTGTGTTCAAACAGTATTGCTATTTTTTGCTCTATCATGCACAACTGAAGGTTTTTTTGAATAGAAAAAAAAACAACACATGCAATATTATACATTTTATGAATATAGGCAACAAAAATTTACTTTTTATAACACTCAAAATCAAGGTTAATGAACAAAACAACCTTCATCAGTCTAATCTATATATAAACTTTGTTTTTTAATCTCCGAACACTTGCACTGTCGCACATCATGGATGTAAACTTTTAGTGCGGGTGTTAGTAAAGCAATATGTAGGTTACTATTTGTTAATTATGACAGGCTGTCATGACATGAATCCTCAGATATATAATTTGTGCATGTGTCGATGAGTGCCATTCTGTCAGAACAGTGACATTTGTTTAAAAAAACGGAAGTGTTTAGTATCACCAACTTAACACCCATCTAAAGGGTCATATCAATGAGGTACGTTTGTTAGCGTGGAAATCACCCAAACTTCTATACAGCACCATAGATAAGACAGTGGGAGAGTAGAGAAGGATTAACCTACAATATAATACAATTTTGTTTTTCAGATTCTTTATGGTATTTTATTAGGAAAGTCAATAACAACTAGGAAACAGGGCACAACTAGGAAACAGGGCACAACTAGGAAACAGGGCACAACTAGGAAACAGGGCACAACTAGGAAACAGGGCACAACTAGGAAACAGGGCACAACTAGGAAACAGGGCACAACTAGGAAACAGGGTTGATGGAATTTTGCTAATCACTGAAAACACACATAACAACACATAAAAATCAATGTTTTGACTATCCGGCCCTTTACCAAGATCATATTCACAACATAATATGAGTAAGAACAGCACCGTTAATGTTCACATGACAGAACTAAATATAGATACACACCGGAAGAGTACAAATTACAAGGTTATTAGTAAAAAAACACATTTTCTGTTTGTGTTGTTTCCCTTCTTACTTTCTAAATTGTACTATTTGGGTGTGTATCTATATTTATTTCTGTAATTTCCATGTCTCAGAACAGGACGCAACTGACTCAGCAACTGACTCCGCAGTCATATGCATACAAAGTTCAATATTGGCAACACGTCCATGTGTACATGTGGACAGGCATCTCAGACAGCAGAGAATATTCTTCAGGACTACCAGGAATATGAAATACTGAGGCAAATACACTGGTCCAGAGAAACAACAGTGGAAGAAAAACTCTACGGACATCTGTACGAGTTACAGAACACAGTCAAATTTATAGAAGAAATAGAGCTTCAGATATAAGCAAGTTCCAGAGGAATGAAAGAAGAAGAAGAATCTCTGCCATGTGAATATGCACAGTACTGCTCTTAGTCATCCTATTATGTGGTGAATGTGTTCTTGATAAAGGAATTTAGTCAAAACATCTAGTTTCATGTGCTATTATGTGTGTTTCCAGGGATTTGGAAAGTAAGGGGTTAGGGAGGATGTATCACCCTCTATTTGAGAAAAAAACTAGCTTATTAGTAGAAAATGTAATACTCTATTTTACTAAAATGGAAAGGGGGGGGGGTGGTTAGAATATCTGAAACACTTCACTTATCTATAGGCTCTCCATCAAACCCTTCACTTATCTATAGGTTCTCCATCAAACCCTTCACTTATCTATAGGCTCTCCATCAAACCCTTCACTTATCTATAGTTTCTCCATCAAACCCTTCACTTATCTATAGGTTCTCCATCAAACCCTTCACTTATCTATAGGCTCTCCATCAAACCCTTCACTTATCTATAGTTTCTCCATCAAACCCTTCACTTATCTATAGGTTCTCCATCAAACCCTTCACTTATCTATAGGCTCTCCATCAAACCCTTCACTTATCTATAGGTTCTCCATCAAACCCTTCACTTATCTATAGGTTCTCCATCAAACCCTTCACTTATCTATAGGTTCTCCATCAAACCCTTCACTTATCTATAGGCTCTCCATCAAACCCTTCACTTATCTATAGTTTCTCCATCAAACCCTTCACTTATCTATAGGCTCTCCATCAAACCCTTCACTTATCTATAGGCTCTCCATCAAACACTTCACTTATCTATAGGCTCTCCATCAAACACTTCACTTATCTATAGGCTCTCCATCAAACACTTCACTTATCTATAGGCTCTCCATCAAACACTTCACTTATCTATAGGTTCTCCATCAAACCCTTCACTTATCGATAGGTTCTCCATCAAAGCCAACACCTTAAAGTGGAGATTGGGGCTTCGCGCAGCCAACAAAAGCTGGAAACTAAGTTTGTTGGGCTATCCCCTACATTCAGCAGGACCGAAGTCCTACCCAAGCAAGCCCTGGGGCTGAAGTCTGAGATACCAGGCAGAGAGGTGCACCAGGAACCATTATATCATGCAACATGATGTCACAAAACCCCCCCCCCCCCAAAATAAATCTACTTCAAACACGATTCTATGGACAGTCAAAGCTAGATCAAGTAATTCATTTTCACATCATTGCTGTCCATAGCATGAAATGGGAGCAAATAATAGTGGTATTGTGACCTGACATGGAAGTTGTAAGAGGTAATGTAGCAGAGAAAGGCTATGGAGTAGGGTCCACCATCTCATCACATACAGCAAGCGTTCTCAATCTGGTATGTGCCTTGATGCTCTTGCAACGATATGTGCTCCTGTCATATGAGTTAAAAATGCTCGCGAGCACCAATGGGTACATGTGACCGGTGGTCGCTAAGGTTGAGAGCTCCTGACATATGAGTCATGAGAGACAAAGACAAATAGTATAAAAATTAAAAAAGAAACATTATCCAAAATAATCCGCAAAATAATTGCATGTTCAAGTTTATACAAATTAAAAATATAAACATCAAGACACAAACAACTGTACTCATCAGAAAATTGGCATATCTCAGTGGCTTTCACATTGGAGTACAGTATATTGATCCCCTGAGTTTCTGTTGGGGTAGTAGGGACATATACCTAAACGTGTTTAGGGGAACAAAAAAGATAACTATGTGGATAGTTAAAAATGTTGAGTAGACTAAGAAGATTGATTTAATTGTATTTGGGTTTCCCTATATGTACAGTGTTCCTCTAACTATGCAGCATGCAGACAGGCAAGAGTATAATTCAATGCATGTAATTTCATTGCTCCAAATGATTTATTTTTCAATGATCTCTGAAAAACATTGGAAGATCTATAGCAGATACACAGAATAACATTAGAAGATCTATAGCAAAGTACACAAAAACATTGGAAGACCTATAGCAAGATACACAAAAAAAACATTGGAAGATCTATAGCAAGATACACAGAAATAACATTGGAAGATCTATAGCAAGGTACACAGAATAACATTGGAAGATCTATAGCATGGTACACAAAAACATTGAAAGATCTATAGCACGATACACAGAATAACATTGGAAGATCTATAGCAAGGTACACAGAATAACATTGGAAGATCTATAGCATGGTACACAAAAAACATTGGAAGATCTATAGCAAGATACACAGAACATTGGAAGATCTATAGCAAGATACACAGAAAAAACAGAAGATCTATAGCAAGATACACAGAAAAAACAGAAGATCTATAGCAAGATACACAGAAAAAACAGAAGATCTATAGCAAGATACACAGAAAAAACGTTGGAAGATCTATAGAAAGATACACAGAAAAAGTCTTGAAGAAAGTTAACATGTTTTTTTGTTTAGGTCTTAGAAGAAATTTTTGTCAAGAAATGGAGCTTCTGTAAAAAAAAAATAGGTTGAGACTGCAATGTCATAGGTGATCATGTTCCAGCACAACCTCCTGCCTCATGAATATATGCTCATGGATCTCCAATGTTGAGTTAGTGACTTTATCACCCATGCCATGACAACCACCCATCCAGCACCTTCTCTATTTGTCTTCCTCTATCTCCTCTTGCGTCGTTCAGTTACTAAATGTTCAAGTTGTGCTCTCATCGATTACTTTCTTCTGCGTTGACTCTCTGATAATCTGAACACAATCTGTGTTGACTCTCTGATAATCTGAACACAATCTGTGTTGACTCTCTGATAATCTGAACACAATCTGCGTTGACTCTCTGCTGAACACAATCTGCATTGACTCTCTGATAATCTGAACACAATCTGTGTTGACTCTCTGATAATCTGAACATAATCTGCGTTGACTCTCTGATAATCTGAACACAATCTGCATTGACTCTCTGATAATCTGAACACAATCTGCGTTGACTCTCTGATAATCTGAACACAATCTGCGTTGACTCTCTGATAATCTGAACACAAATTCATGTAATTTCCACAGGGAAGAGAGAACTACATGTCCTGTTGATTTAAAGTGGAGCTGCGTTATTTGAACTTTTTCTGGCCCAGCACATCCAATATCAGCATGACATCTTAGATGCCCTAAAATGGTAAACGTGAGGTAAGTTATTAGCTAGTCTCATAGCACATATTTTTCCCATAAGTGCTCGGTTGCCTAAACAGTGGTTGACCACATACAGTCTGACCAGCGTCACTTATAACAATTGCTGGTTGCACAAAAACGGTGCCGCAATTTCTCGACCTTCCTAGTATATGAGCTCTAACACTCTATTTCCTTGTGGCTGCGTGACGACAAGAGTAATTTGTATTTCAAACTATGAATATTGAGAGAACTCAAAATCATTATTATTCTATTTGAATTATTATATAATAGATCAGATCAAACATGAAGGTGCGCCTGACATCCAGCAACAGGGTCAGATGGATGGCAGGCAAGTGACTTTAAACTACACTAACCCAGCTAAGAAATAAAAGTACTAAAAATTTTTACTTCCTGACTCAAAATTTTGGTACAATTTGTCTCTTTACACCAGGATCTCAAAAACCCTTTACATTTGTTTTCTTAGCTAACCATGGTATTTTTATTACTCTTCACAATAAGCACATTTCGGTAGCTTTCATTAACTCAATAACTTCCAGTCCACAGATTTGAGCTTTGTTTACAGTCAATGCCCCACATCAGTAGAACAACATCTCAGTAAAAATAATTTGTTGGTAGCATATCCTTTACTTAGCTATCAACCCAGCATTTGTTGGCTGTGGTAATTTTCTAGGCAATATAAATGTTCAGTAGTTTGCCATTGCTTTCTGAAAAATAATTCGTTTGATATAATATCCTAGTCATCATCCCTCTATTCACTGAACTCATTGTTACCTTTCAGTGTCAGGGGTAGAAGAGTCTTCTGGAGATGGCCCTCTTGTGTGCTGAGTATATTATGGAGTTTGTTGCCTCTTTTATTTCAGTGGTCCATCGTTTTCTTGGTCGGCCTCTAGGTCTGCCTTCACTGTATCTGTGTAGCATAGCTTGCTGTGGTATGTTGTCTGGTGGTAGTCTTCTGATGTGTGCAAACCATTTTATCTGTTGTCTCTTAATATATTCCAAGATTGGAGTGGTACCAGTTCTTTGTCTAATGTTTTCATTTCTCACCCTGTCTCCTAGCGATATTCCTAGGATTCTGCGCAAGCATGTCATTTCAGCTGTCACAAGTCATCATCATCAGGTAGCATATCCTGAACAGGATCTAGTAGTCATCACAGAATTTCAAAACTTCTGTCAATCTTGAGCCAGTCTTTCTGCATCTGTTACTGTCATGTTCAGGTGGTCTTTGATGCCTTGTGTCCATCTTGTTGGTCTGTCTCCTGTTCATCTCCCTGGCATCATTCCTTCCATTAAGGTCTTCTCTAGACTTTCATGGTGTTTGATATATCCAAAATATTGTAATTTACTGGAAAGAACCATGCTGTTTAGCCAGTTTTCTATATCCTAGTACCCAAATTTATATCAGGTGCTTCCAAATTGGCATAAGTGATCATGGATCTATACAACTCTCTATTTCCATTATCTTTTATCAGGATTGGTGTTGACTATTTGTCATGTCACTATGTCAGACTATCTAATATTTTCTCATGTTGCTGTCCTCAATATCTTTTGCTATCTCAAATTTGTAAATATATTGATATTACACAGAATGTTTCAGTATGGGCAAGTGAAACTAATGAGGGTGGTGTATGGACAAGTGAAACTAATGAGGGTGGTGTATGGGCAAGTGAAGCTAATGAGGGTGGTGTTTGGGCAAGTGAAACTAATGAGGGTGGTGTATGGGCAAGTGAAACTAATGAGGGTGGTGTATGGGCAAGTGAAGCTAATGAGGGTGGTGTTTGGGCAAGTGAAACTAATGAGGGTGGTGTATGGACAAGTGAAACTAATGAGGGTGGTGTATGGACAAGTGAAACTAATGAGGGTGGTGTATGGGCAAGTGAAACTAATGAGGGTGGTGTATGGACAAGTGAAACTAATGAGGGTGGTGTATGGACAAGTGAAACTAATGAGGGTGGTGTATGGGCAAGTGAAACTAATGAGGGTGGTGTATGGACAAGTGAAACTAATTAGGGTGGTGTATGGGCAAGTGAAACTAATGAGGGTGGTGTATGGGCAAGTGAAGCTAATGAGGGTGGTGTTTGGGCAAGTGAAACTAATGAGGGTGGTGTATGGGCAAGTGAAACTAATGAGGGTGGTGTATGGGCAAGTGAAGCTAATGAGGGTGGTGTTTGGGCAAGTGAAACTAATGAGGGTGGTGTATGGACAAGTGAAACTAATGAGGGTGGTGTATGGACAAGTGAAACTAATGAGGGTGGTATATGGGCAAGTGAAACTAATGAGGGTGGTGTATGGGCAAGTGAAGCTAATGAGGGTGGTGTTTGGGCAAGTGAAACTAATGAGGGTGGTGTATGCACAAGTGAAACTAATGAGGGTGGTGTTTGGGCAAGTGAAGCTAATGAGGGTGATGTATGGGCAATTGAAAATAATGAGGGCAGTGATTTATTTTTCCATGTCTAGAATAAAGGAGCAAGAAACAAGCACCACTGTGAGTTTAAATGAATGTTCGTTAACAAAAAAGAGAACTGGAACTGTGAGTTTTCATGTAATTGTGGATATACTCAGAGCAATTATAGAAAAATCATGTGTGCAATGGTGATATGACGACTAAATAACAAAATGTTTATAAGTTTTGTAAACACTGATTGAACTTGTTCTTTATAAGAAAAACTGTTGAAATTACAAACAAGCATGAACCATCATGTAAATAAACAAGAAATATCAGATGACTAGAAAACAAAACATCTAAAACAAAATTGTGTCCATTCTTGATGGTAGAAACAAAGCACAAAAAATGATTGTTAAATAATTAAACAAAATAAAAATGTAGATGAAATATATAAGAAGATAGGACATTATTTTTTTGTATTCTGCGTTCAGAATTTATGGTAATGCTAGATTGTCAATTTTGTTACTAGGGTAAAGTCCACTGTCTTCTCCGGGTCAGATTGGATCTCCCATAAATTTTGCTTGAGCTCTGCATAGTTAGTTAGATGTCAGATCAAAATCATGACATTCTAGACAAGTCCATAGGTGCTATGATCATATTTAGTATGTCCTTCAGCATGTGGCAACTGACTGTTCCTTCAGCATGTGGTAACTGACTGTTCCTTCAGTATGTGGTAACTGACTGTTCCTTCAGTATGTGGCAACTGACTTTTTAAAATTTAGTGATGCCAGAAGTGATCTGGGTGTGTCAAGCTGAGCGATCAATGGCTGTAGTCTCCCAGGAGCTAGGATCGATGCTGCAGTGATCTGGGTGTGTCAAGCTTAGCGATCAATGGCTGTAGTCTCCCAGGAGCTAGGATCGATGCTGCAGTGATCTGGGTGTGTCAAGCTGAGCGATCAATGGCTGTAGTCTCCCAGGAGCTAGGATCGATGCTGCAGTGATCTGGGTGTGTCAAACTGAGCGATCAATGGCTGTAGTCTCCCAGGAGCTAGGATCGATGCTGCAGTGATCTGGGTGTGTCAAGCTGAGCGATCAATGGCTGTAGTCTCCCAGGATCTAGGATCGATGCTGCAGTGATCTGGGTGTGTCAAGCTGAGCGATCAATGGTTGTAGTCTCCCAGGAGCTAGGATCGATGCTGCAGTGATCTGGGTGTGTCAAGCTGAGCGATCAATGGCTGTAGTCTCCCAGGAGCTAGGATCGATGCTGCAGTACTTGAGAGAGTTTTTTAGATGATCCTTGAAAGCATATTTTCTGCTCTCCATTTGAACGTTTACCATTGCACAGCTCCTCATAGAATAATCTCTTTGGAAAGTGCTTGTCTGACATATGGAGGATGTGGCCAGTCCCGCAGAGTTGGGACCTAGTCAGCAGAGAATGGATGCTTTGCATACGTGACATCATCATATCCTGCTAATCTGAAGAAATTTGAGAACAAACGCAGAAGAAGAAGGCACAACTCATATGTTCAGTCACATTGCCAATACAACATGAAAAGTCAACCTCAACTAATTATGAACCTCACACGACTTCAGGTGAGTTAAGATTGTAAGACTAGCTCACTAACCCCTCTGCTAGAGAGACTTGAGAATTCTTTATCAAAATGAATATGCCATTACCAATAAAGACAAACGTGTCAGGCCATTGGCGCAAATAAAACGGAGACACCAAATTTATTTTCTCCAGACCACATTCCGCTGGAAATCTAGCAAGACCATTGTCCTGTCACAAGAGAGGTCTGGTGGAAATCTAATAGGACATTGTCCTGCTACAAGAGAGGTCTGGTGGAAATCCAGTAGGGCATTGTCCTGCTACAAGTGAGGTCTGGTGGAAATCTAGTAGGACCATTGTCCTGCTACAAGTGAGGTCTGGTGGAAATCTAGTAGAACCATTGTTCTGCTACAAGTGAGGTCTGGTGGAAATCTAGTAGGACCATTGTCCTGCTACAAGTGAGGTCTGGTGGAAATCTAGTAGAACCATTGTTCTGCTACAAGAGAGGTCTGGTGGAAATCTAGTAGGACCATTGTCCTGCTACAAGTGAGGTCTGGTGGAAATCTAGTAGAACCATTGTTCTGCTACAAGTGAGGTCTGGTGGAAATCTAGTAGGACCATTGTCCTGCTACAAGTGAGGTCTGGTGGAAATCTAGTAGGACCATTGTCCTGCTACAAGAGAGGTCTGGTGGATGTTTGAGAATGAAAAATGAAAACATATGTCACTAATAAATACAAATTATGCCACTGTGACATGCACAAAATATTTGTCCTTAAAAAAAATAAGGACAAGGTATTCGAACGGGGAACACATAATTTAATTACAAATACAATTTCTCTTAAATATATTATTTTAAATAAGACAGATTGATACATAATATATTTTATATGGTAGGTGGGTTGTGGATTAAAGCCACTTTGTGGTGAGGTTCGCCCTTTCAATCAGTATTATATCAGGGTATATGACCATTAAAAAATGCAGGTCAAAGAGGTTAGATCATTCTGTCATGACGTACCCGGAATATAATAATTATCATAACGACAATAGGTTACAATTTCAGCAAAACTGTAATCCGACAGGTGGAAGTTGGAAATGAGTAACGGCATATTGCTAATCACTAGAAACACAGATGTGTGTCCTGTGACGTATTCTCTCCAGAACGTTGTCCTCCCAATGAACTCTTCCTGCCTTGGAACATGCTGCTTGCATTTTCTAATGATGTATTCATGTTATCTTTAATGTCGTCAGTCCATCGTTTTCTTGGTCTACCCTTTCTCCTCCAACTGTTCTGCACTCCATTATTTGTTTTTCTAAACAGTTGTGTCTCTTTATATGACCAAACAAGTGTAGTTTTATTTTTTCTATTGTGTTTACACAATCTTACAATCTCTTTCTTATTGGTGTCATGCAGTCACCTGCACCATTGATGTTTTCTCCTAAGCTTTCAAATTTATCCAAACACTCAAATTTATCTCAGTATTGTCTATTATGATGTTTGGTTGGTGTGTTATTATATCTGTTGACATGATTTTTGTTTTTTTAACGTTTAAATATGTTTTGTGATTCGCTGTATTTCTTTGTATTTTTGATTAGTTGTTCCAATCCCTTTATATCATTTGAGAGAAGCACAGTGTCATCTTGGTAGTGTAGTTCAGGGATTTCAAAACAGTTGATGTTTAAAGCGTGTTAGTCAGCGTTGTGTATTTCTTCTCTCACATTCCACATTATATTTTCCGTATAGATGTTGAACAGGTATAGGGAGAATGTGCATCCCTGCCGTACTCCACTCTGTACCTCAAACAACTCTGAGAGAGCACCCTCTAACTCCACTGCAGTCTTTTGATCTTGGTAAAGTTCTTCTATTAGATGAATCAGATGTAACTTGTTGATCTTGTGATTGCTCTCCCATTTGTATCTCTGCCTACCTCTTGTTCGCTTCCATTCGACTTTACCCTCAAGTGAGGTCTTCAACAAGGTGTCATATCTTTTAATATATAAGCGGAAGCATAACATCACACGATGGACAGGCTACAGTCTAACAGAGTACACCACTGAGACAGGAGATGTTGGAGATACGTTGCAGCCAACCTTTGCTGCGGAAACGGCACTGGATGATGATGATGATGAGTCGGATACTAAGTATAGCATCTCTGGTTCTTTTGTTTTTCTGAAAACTCTTTCCGAATTGCTCTTCACCGACCTCCGTATCTATCTTGTTTTTAATTCTTTCATGTATTATCTTGAGAAGTATTTTAGTTAGATGGCTCATTAGACTTATTGTTCTATATTCTGTACAGTCCACAGCCCTGGGCTTCTTAGGTAGTGGTATTAATATTGATGATTTCAGGTCTTTAGGTATGTGGCCTGTTTTGTATATGTCATTGCAAATTTCTGTGATAGTTTCCACACTAAATTCCTTTAGAGTTTGTGTTATGTCTGCTGTTATGTTGTTGGAGTCTGCAGCCTTTCCACATTTTATTGTTTTCTATTTCTGCTTTCAGTATTGCTGTTCCATCATTGCTGTCATAAAGAATACAACATAACAGACATGTAATGAAGGGTACTCAAATCAAATTCAATTCATACAGTCATCGTGTATTGTTGTGTTATTTAGTGTCATGTGATGTTGTGTTATGTTATGTAACACTTCTATGTTATTATGTGGTATGGTGTTACATTATGTTATGTAATATTACGTTATATCGTATTATGTTATGTAGTGTCATTTATGTTATACTATGTTATGCTGTGTTGTTATGTTGGGTTATGTTGTTTTATGTTATCCTGTGTTATGTTGTATTATGTTATGCTGTGCTGTTATGTTGTGTCATGTAATATGTTGTGATCCTGTGTGTTCCAGGTAAATAGCAGAACTTCATTACCCTGTATCCAATTTTCACTTGCCTAATTAACATAACCAAGCCATTAGTAATTTACATATTGCTGAAGACAGATTTGTCAGGCTATTGTGCAAATAAAACAGCGACACAATGCATTTTCATTCTCTGGACTACATTCTGCTGGAAATCTAGTAGGACCATTGTCCTACTTTAAGAGAGAACCAGCGGGACTGTGAGAATGATCGTTGAAAAGGAAGAAGAAGTAGATATTCGCATACAAACTGTACAATGAGAGAAATGGATAAATGAAACTTTGATTTGTTATGCAATGCCATTCCTCAGAATAAGTAAAAGTAAAAGTCATTAAACCAACTCTAACAAAAAAACCAGATAAAAGTCACAGTACCTGTCAGCCTGTAATATGTTATCTTACATTGTAAAACTGTCACAAATATTTCAGCACGTCACCCTTTCATCAGATGTGCACACATTTTTCTTTCATAATTTTCAGATCTTTCCTGGCATGTTACTGACAAAATCAGTCATGTGATACAAAGATATTTCAGATCTTTCCTGGCATGTCAATAACAAAATCAGTCATGCGATATGATCATATTACATATCTTTCCTTGCATGTTACTGACAAACACTAAGTTCCTCGTGTAGTGATAGAGCTTGCGCAAAATTTTACGATGAGTATCAAAGATGACATCATCTTTATCATTCTTGACCAGGTAAAGCTATCACATATTACTACTATTTTGACATCTCATCCATGTAACTGACATTCTTCTACTCTTGACCAGTTGGTTCATTATTTGCCTGACCTCTCCCCATGCTTCGACCTGATGGAGATAAGAAAATGTTATTAGAAAACAATTTATAGCAGATGTTTTAGAAAAGAAATTAATTTTATGTATGAATTGTTAGAGGTCTCGCAGCATTAGATATTAGCATTGTGAGGTGATCAACATATTTTTTAGAGGTCACACAATACTATTGTGTTACCACTGTGAAACTGGTGCCCCAGCTATGAACAGACGACACGTGTGCATGTGGTGAAATAAACTCTGCATGACATAACAATTCACCGGCGCGTGGGAGAGCCCATAATCAGGCAAACAAGTTAGCTCTGCATAATTGGAGCTAGCCCCACACCCCCCCCCCCCCCGCATGCATTGCTAGCTGCCCCCACCCATACATATGACCATGGTCCAGAGCTGGGTTGCTATTGGACACCTGACAGGAAGGGATGCTTGGCAGGGTAGCTGAAGCCACGACTTCCAACTCTGCATGTTGTGAGAAGTAGAAAAAGCCACAAAAACCCCCTAGAATTTAACCCCTCTGAGTAGGAGACTTGTTCTCAAAGAATTGTACACCACTGAGAGTTAGTCGTCTGTGTATGAAATAAAGCTCTGAAGAAACCACCCCATTGCACATAGGAAGTAAGAGCTAATTGCTCATAATTCTTGGGGATAAATACAACAACAATAAGTGTGAGGTGGTCGATATATTTGTTAGAGGCGTCACAATAATATGTGATAGAACTGAGAGGTGGTCAATAAACTTGTTAGAAGCATCACAGCACTAGATCATAGTAATGTGAAGTGGTCAATAAACTTGTTAGAAACATCACAGCACTAGATCGTAGTAATGTGAGTTGATCAATAGACTTGTTAGAAACATCACAGCACTAGATCATAGTAATGTGAGTTGATCAATAGACTTGTTAGAAACATCACAGCACTAGATAGTAGTAATGTGAAGTGGTCAATAAACTTGTTAGAAACATCACAACACTAGATCGTAGTAATGTGAGTTGATCAATAGACTTGTTAGAAACATCACAGCACTAGATCATAGTAATGTGAGTTGATCAATAGACTTGTTAGAAACATCACAGCACTAGATAGTAGTAATGTGAAGTGGTCAATAAACTTGTTAGAAACATCACAGCACTAGATCATAGTAATGTGAGTTGATCAATAGACTTGTTAGAAACATCACAGCACTAGATCGTAGTAATGTGAAGTGGTCAATAAACTTGTTAGAAACATCACAGCACTAGATCATAGTAATGTGAGTTGATCAATAGACTTGTTAGAAACATCACAGCACTAGATAGTAGTAATGTGAAGTGGTCAATAAACTTGTTAGAAGCATCGCAGCACTAGATAGTAGTAATGTGAAGTGGTCAATAAACTTGTTAGAAGCATCGCAGCACTAGATAGTAGTAATGTGAAGTGGTCAATAAACTTGTTAGAAGCATCGCAGCACTAGATCATAGTAATGTGAAGTGGTCAATAAACTTGTTAGAAGCATCGCAGCACTAGATAGTAGTAATGTGAAGTGGTCAATAAACTTGTTAGAAGCATCGCAGCACTAGATAGTAGTAATGTGAAGTGGTCAATAAACTTGTTAGAAGCATCGCAGCACTAGATAGTAGTAATGTGAAGTGGTCAATAAACTTGTTAGAAACATCACAGCACTAGATCATAGTAATGTGAGTTGATCAATAGACTTGTTAGAAACATCACAGCACTAGATAGTAGTAATGTGAAGTGGTCAATAAACTTGTTAGAAGCATCGCAGCACTAGATAGTAGTAATGTGAAGTGGTCAATAAACTTGTTAGAAGCATCGCAGCACTAGATAGTAGTAATGTGAAGTGGTCAATAAACTTGTTAGAAGCATCGCAGCACTAGATCATAGTAATGTGAAGTGGTCAATAAACTTGTTAGAAGCATCGCAGCACTAGATAGTAGTAATGTGAAGTGGTCAATAAACTTGTTAGAAGCATCGCAGCACTAGATAGTAGTAATGTGAAGTGGTCAATAAACTTGTTAGAAACATCACAGTACTAGATCATAGTAATGTGAAGTGGTCAATAGACTTGTTAGAAACATCACAGCACTAGATAGTAGTAATGTGAAGTGGTCAATAAACTTGTTAGAAACATCACAGTACTAGATCATAGTAATGTGAAGTGGTCAATAGACTTGTTAGAAACATCACAGCACTAGATCGTAGTAATGTGAAGTGGTCAATAAACTTGTTAGAAACATCACAGCACTAGATCGTAGTAATGTGAAGTGGTCAATAAACTTGTTAGAAGCATAGCAGCACTAGATAGTAGTAATGTGAAGTGGTCAATAAATGTGTTAGAAGCATAGCAGCACTAGATAGTAGTAATGTGAAGTGGTCAATAAATGTGTTAGAAGCATCGCAGCACTAGATCATAGTAATGTGAAGTGGTCAATAAACTTGTTAGAAGCATCGCAGCACTAGATAGTAGTAATGTGAAGTGGTCAATAAACTTGTTAGAAGCATCGCAGTACTAGATAGTAGTAATGTGAAGTGGTCAATAAACTTGTTAGAAGCATCGCAGCACTAGATCATAGTAATGTGAAGTGGTCAATAAACTTGTTAGAAGCATCGCAGCACTAGATAGTAGTAATGTGAAGTGGTCAATAAACTTGTTAGAAGCATCGCAGCACTAGATAGTAGTAATGTGAAGTGGTCAATAAACTTGTTAGAAGCATCGCAGCACTAGATCATAGTAATGTGAAGTGGTCAATAAACTTGTTAGAAGCATCGCAGCACTAGATAGTAGTAATGTGAAGTGGTCAATAAACTTGTTAGAAGCATCGCAGCACTAGATAGTAGTAATGTGAAGTGGTCAATAAACTTGTTAGAAGCATCGCAGCACTAGATAGTAGTAATGTGAAGTGGTCAATAGACTTGTTAGAAGCATCAGCACTAGATCGTAGTAATGTGAAGTGGTCAATAAACTTGTTAGAAACATCACAGTACTAGATCATAGTAATGTGAAGTGGTCAATAAACTTGTTAGAAGCATCGCAGCACTAGATAGTAGTAATGTGAAGTGGTCAATAAACTTGTTAGAAACATCACAGTACTAGATCATAGTAATGTGAAGTGGTCAATAGACTTGTTAGAAACATCACAGCACTAGATAGTAGTAATGTGAAGTGGTCAATAAACTTGTTAGAAACATCACAGTACTAGATCATAGTAATGTGAAGTGGTCAATAGACTTGTTAGAAACATCACAGCACTAGATCGTAGTAATGTGAAGTGGTCAATAAACTTGTTAGAAACATCACAGCACTAGATCGTAGTAATGTGAAGTGGTCAATAAACTTGTTAGAAGCATAGCAGCACTAGATAGTAGTAATGTGAAGTGGTCAATAAATGTGTTAGAAGCATAGCAGCACTAGATAGTAGTAATGTGAAGTGGTCAATAAATGTGTTAGAAGCATCGCAGCACTAGATCATAGTAATGTGAGTTGATCAATAGACTTGTTAGAAACATCACAGCACTATAAATGGATGAAAGAGATTCACAAGATGTATACATCATTTACCTGTTCGTATTTGGGACAATGAAGCTAAGATTCTCAACATAAAGGCAGCAGGTACAGTCACAGTGTCCCTAGTCTCTTCCAACATCAACTCATTGCGTCTGATAATCTAGAAATAACCAATGAAAAACCTGACTGATAATTTAAAAACCTTAACAACCAATTAAAAGCCAGACTGATAATTTAAAAACATTAACAACCAATGAAAAGCCAGACTGATAATTTAAAAACATTAACAACCAATGAAAAACCAGACTGATAATTTAAAAAACATAAACAACCAATGAAAGATCCAGACAATAAACCAACAGCCAACCCCACTCCAAACCCTCCTTCATCATCTCTTATGACATGCATGTCAGGTCACATTGTTGTTATTCTGTGCTCCTTTTTCCAGCTTATAAACACACAGGCACTTCTCTACACATTTCCTCATCTCTGTACTCTTCTCATTCTCTGGGGATACTATGACATCATCATGGATGCCAATTTATGACAGCCCATAGGCTCTTTTACTTCTTCCATAATCAATTACTATACACCCAGTCCATAGTATAAACTTGCAGCTACAATCTTAACCTCTTAAACTTCCTTTTAGGTGTGACTGAACCTGGCATATTTATTTCCCACCAAAAAGCAATTACTTCCCCTTATAAAGTGATACTGTGATCCACTTTGGTAGGCGTACCTGAACCTCACATATTTATTGCTCAGCTTTTGGTGTTATTAACTGCCTGTTGGAGGCACTGGAAAAACATATTTGGATTATAATAGGAATTTAATTTTTTTAATTAAAATTAATAAAGAATCATATTCTATAATCAATGTGTTCTGTTTGAAAATGAAAGCTATTTTAATGGAGTTCATGATTAATGAGAAGATTTAAGTAAATTGATATAAACAATGTTATACAACACTGTAGGCCTACTAATTCATTTCAGTCAGTTCGTGTCTATTCGAATTTCTGAATTTTCTTGAATTGAAGTCTTGTCCTGTATAAAGCCATAAAATTACTTGGTGTATCAAACTGGTGACACATGACTGCCCATCCACCAGAGATTTATCTCCAGTTTAAACTTAGAGATCATGAAGTTTAGCTGTGACTGATGTTGATCATGCATAGAGCAGTTGTTTTAGGTTATTGTAAGTAAAATGTAGATCTAAACACCAAAATAACACTATTAAAAACAATTATTATGCCAACACTGTGCTACCAATGCCAAACATGGACAACGACAGCACAAGACAAATGTAAACTAGTAACAACTGAATTAGCAAGCATACGCAGAATCCTAGGAATATCGCTAAGAGAGAGAGAGAGAAATGAGGACATTAGACTAAGAACTAGTACCACCTCAATCTTGGAGTATATTAAGAGCCAACAGATCAAATAGTTTGCACACATCAGCAGACTACCACCAGACAGCATATCACAGCAAGCCATGCTACATAGATACAGTGAAGGCAGACCTAGATGCCGACCACGAAACGATGGACCACCAAAATGAAAGAGGTGACAAATTCTACAATATACTCAGCACAAACAAGGACAATCTCCAGAAAACTCTTTGACCCCTGTTGCTGAAAGGCAATAAATAAAGGGTTTAGCGAGTAGATTGATAGAATAGAGAAAGTTCACTGCAACTTGACTTGCAGAGAAGCTCCTGTAGGCCTGGCTGTTGTTCTATGAACAGTAAAATTAATGCAGCCCTGTACCCCTGGTTATTTGGTCCTTGCTGAACTGTTGACCAAAATATTTACTTTTTGGCTACACTCTACAACAGGACCTCTCAACTATTTCAGATGGTGAGCACCGCCCACATCTAGTACTGAATGTGCGAGAACTATAACATGTAATAGGATGAAAAGGAAATTGAAAGTAAAACTAAAATTGAATGTTAAAACTGCCTATATAACATTTTTCATTGCACCATACAGTCACCCCCCCCCCATAATTGTGGATAATAACACTATTTATTACAGTTTGTAAATCAAAATTTAAATTGTGAAAGCAACACATGATCATTAGTGCTCACGAGACTTTTTAACTTGAATGGTGTCAGAACCACCACATATCAAGAGCACCGTGTTAAGAACCCCTCCAATACAACAGCGATGTAACTGCTTCCTATTTTCTGTATAGATTGCACTGTGCTGTGTAGATGATATGTTTTACTTTCTGCGCCTCTTGAGCCATCATTTTCCAACTTCGATATAATGTACGGTAGTATCTCGTGACATTTGCCTGAGACCAATTATCCAGAAGAATTCCTGCACATTTTCGTTATTTTGAATGATACAAAATGTATATTTTAACGACAAAATAATTATGTCTATGTCTTCACTGCGGTGTAACTGGAAGTCCATGTACGTTTCCTAACAATCCATTGCCACTGCACATCTCCCAATTAAAATAACTACAGAAGTTGGATGTGCAGAGCCACTGGCACAAATCAAATGCTAACACAAAGCATTACCATTCTCTGGACTATATCCTGCTGGAAATATAGTGGTATTATCCTGGTAAAAGAGAGATCCAGTGGGAGTTTGAGAACGAATACAAAAAAATTAAAATAAAGTACTTTGACATGCACATTTATCATCATCTTGAATTTTTAGGGTTAAAATAAAACAGCAATGACCAATATCTATCGTAAGTGGTTTGATGAACGTACCTCGGTCTGGTTAAAATAAAACAGCAATGACCAATATCTATCGTAAGTGGTTTGATGAACGTACCTCGGTCTGGTTAAAATAAAACAGCTATGACCAATATCTATCATAAGTGGTTTGATGAACGTACCTCGGTCTGGTTAAAATAAAACAACAATGACCAATATCTATCGTAAGTGGTTTGATGAACGTACCTCGGTCTGGCTTACATTCTACATGTGTAAGAAGAAGATAGTTTGTTCTCACCATTTCAGCTTTGTCTTCATCAAACTGAGCATCTTCCTCCAAGGGACTCCATATCTTGATATCATAATCAATACCGCTGGATGCTAGAACTGAGGAAAGGTATGTGTGTGCATGTAATTATGTAAAATATTACTGGAGGTAAGGGTATGTGTGTGCATGTAATTATGTAAAATATTACTGGAGGTAAGGGTATGTGTGTGCATGTAATTATGTAAAATATTACTGGAGGTAAGGGTATGTGTGTGCATGTAATTATGTAAAATATTACTGGAGGTAAGGGTATGTGTGTGCATGTAATTATGTAAAATATTACTGGAGGTAAGGGTATGTGATTGCATGGTGTTATGTAAAATAATACTGGAGGTAAATCTATGTGCATGCATGGTGTTATGTAAAATATTACTGGAGGTAAGGGTATGTGTGTGCATGGTGTTATGTAAAATATTACAAGAGGTAAGGATTAGGAAATGGTATGATTGTATGTTATGTAAAATATTATTGGAGGAAAGGGATGGGAAAATGATATGATTGTATGTTATATAAAATATTACTGGAAATAATTAGATGGGAAATGGTATGATTATAAAATGTAAAAGTAGGTCCCATGGCTGCAACTTGTCATCGGGGATGAAGGTAACTCTTCATGTACTAAGCCACAGCAACTATTAGGTGGGGGTGGCCAGTTCTCTTCCTTGCTGTGTTTACCATCCCCAACTCATGCATCAAGTACCCATTTACAGCTGGACCGGCTGGAGGAATGGGTGTTTCAGGCAAGAAATAATATTCCAGATTTTGTGTGTCTCTGGAAATGTTATAATTGTATGATGTTATGTAAAATATTATTGAAAGTAAGGATTGGGAAATGGTATGATTGTTTGATGTTATGTAAAATATCACTGCAAGTCTGGACTGAGGACTCACAAGATCACATATTAAATACTTCTGTATTTGTTCTCAAACTCCTGCAGATTAGCAGGATGTAGTCCAGAGAACAGAATGCATTCTGCCACTTTTACAGCTTACATGAGATATCTGCGCCTTTCAGACTGACCCATCCAACTTCAGCATGGTTTCTGGATCACTTTGACCCTGTATGGGATGAGACAGCCGACTCTACCCCCAAACCTCCTTAAATGCTTTACAATACATTTGTGGCATGTGACAATATAAGAATCAGCACAACTGTCTCACCTGGAACAAATAGATTTGGTTGGATACAGTTGACAACGTGTCTGTCAGCATCCAGGTACATAACCATGTGACCAGTTTCTCGTTCCCAGGCAAGTATACGACCGCAGTCAGAACCAGACATCACAAAATTGTCACCATAGAAGTTGGCTTCTTTGATCTATGGAAATTAATACATTCTTCACAAACATATGGAAATTAATATATTCTTCACAAACATATGGAAATTAATATATTCTTCACAAACATATGGGAATTAATACATTCTTCACAAACATATGGGAATTAATATATTCTTCACAAACATATGGGAATTAATATATTCTTCACAAACATACTGCTGCATATATCAAAATTTAAGGTCAAATCTTGGACATATACATACTTCACAGTTACAGGCCCAACTTCAACACATAAATACTTCACTCTTCAAGGCAAACCTTGGACATACAAATACTTTATAGTTCAAGTCAAACCTTGGACATACAAATGCTTTACCCTTCTAGCCTAAACTTGGACACATAAATATTTCACCCTTCTAGGTTAAACTTGGACATACAAATACTTCATTCTTGAAAGCTAGACTTGGACACAAACCTAAATATTTTACAATTCTAGGCTAAACTTGAACACATAAATATTTCGCTTTTCAAGTCTAAACTTGAACACATAAATATTTCACCCCTCTAGACTAAACTTGAACACATAAATATTTCACCCCTCTAGACTAAACTTGAACACATAAATATTTCACCCCTCTAGACTAAACTTGAACACATAAATATTTCACCCTTTTAGATTAAACTTGGACATAAATACTTCACTCCTCTAGGCCAAACTTGGACACACTCCACACTTCATTTTACTATAATAGAATTTGAACAGCTAACTGAATGTTACTGGACTAAGTCACCACACACCAATGTCCTTCAATATAACACTAAATATACCAGAATTTAATTAGCAATGCCCTACCATAGTCCTACAGTTGCGATGGCCTGAATATTTCATGAGGACTCTTGGCTGTGGGGCTTCCAATATTTTTGCTTTCTCCTTAGCCTCTCGCTTCTTGCGATAGACTTCTTGAATTTTCAGTGCAGCCAGACTCATACGTTCTATATCAGACTTGGCTCTGAAATGTATGTAACATTGGCTCTGAAATGTATGTAACATTGGCTCTGAAATGTATGTAACATTGGCTCTGAAATGTATGTAACATTGGCTCTGAAATGTATGTAACATTGGCTCTGAAATGTATGTAACATTGGCTCTGAAATGTATGTAACATTGGCTCTGAAATGTATGTAACATTGGCTCTGAAATGTATGTAACATTGGCTCTGAAATGTATGTAACATTGGCTCTGAAATGTATGTAACATTGGCTCTGAAATGTATGTAACATTGGCTCTGAAATGTACAAGATAGTGGCTCTGAAATGTATGTAACATTGGCTCTGAAATGTATGTAACATTGGCTCTGAAATGTATGTAACATTGGCTCTGAAATGTATGTAACATTGGCTCTGAAATGTATGTAACATTGGCTCTGAAATGCACAAGATATTGGCTCTGAAATGTACAAGATATTGGCTCTGAAATGTACAAGATATTGGCTCTGAAATGTACAAGATATTGGCTCTGAAATGTACAAGATATTGGCTCTGAAATGTACAAGATATTGGCTCTGAAATGCATGGGACATCAAATAGATTCCTACAGAACATAGCAAATATAAAAAGACTTCTATTTCTAATACTGTTCATTTATGCATATTGCTGGGATCAAGGTATGTAATGAGGAAGAAAGAATAGCAAATATCAACAGGATATCGAAGAGATGGAATATTTTCAAACTCATATTTGCCCTGTTCTACCACAGCCCCTACATTTCCAGCATGTTTAGTTATATGATTTTTCTCTATATCAAATATAAATATATGGCAGATATCAATCAGAGTCTATCAGAGAATCAGCCAGTGTAATGTCCGTCTCAAAAATATAGAAAATAATAACAACAGTGGGACCTGTCATGTAAGCTATAAGAGGTAAATAAGGAGGGTTTGGGGATGGAATTGGTTGTCTCCTCAATTTGGTCAGAGTAGCCTACAAGGCATGCTGAAGTCAGATGTGTCAGGCTGTAGATGTAGATCTCGCAGCCAAGCTGTAAACCATGACGAAGAAAGTTTATGTTCTCTCAACTGCATCCGACTAACCAGCAGGAGTGTGAGAACTACTGCAGAAGAAGAAGAAGAAGTAAACAAAAATAATCAAGAGCTGCTGCCTGAAAGAGAGAAATGATCGCTAAAACGAGATGAAAAGATTACAGGCTTAAAAGAGACTACAGGGTTAGAGACGTATTAAAAGTTCAGAGTAGTATGAAAAAGAGAAAAATACAGGAGTCATGTAATACATCAACATCATCATCAGCTGCCATGCTGACTGGCATAGGTGATCATGGCTCTCCACAGCTATCTGTCTACAGTATTATGTACCAAGATCGTTGTTTCCTTGCTGTGCCAGGTTGTCAAACTGTCTAATATTTTCTCACGTTGTCGCCCTCCGTCTCTGTTGCCTTTTATCTTGCCTGTTGTGACTATGTTCGACAAGCCTGCCTGTCTCATGAAGTGGCACAAAAAATGAAGATTGTCTTTTTCTTATATTGTTGATTAAGGTCTGTTGCACATTTGACTCAACACCTCCACATTAGTTTTTCTGGCAGTCCATGGTATTCTCAGCATTCTTCTGTAGAACCACATCTCTGTTGCTTCTAATTCCCCACTTTCCAGTTTGTTTATTGTCCAAGACTCGCACCCATATGTTAGTATAGGGGTTATATAGCACTGCAGAACTCTCTTTCTCACCTCTAATGACAAGCTCATATACACAAAATATTTTTCATTTTTCTGAATGTTGTTTTTGCCTGCTCTATTCTGCATCTTATTTCTGTTGAACTTCTTCCATCTGCTGCTCAATGTGTTAGAACAGTCAGCTCAATTCCTAAAACCTCCTTAGTTGCCTCTTATGACACCCATTACAGTTATCAGTGCAGCTATTCTTTTCTGTTAGGTCCCAGCAACACACAGGCAATGTTTCATCTTATGTCAATCTCTCCTCAAGCCTAGTTCAGATTCACATAAATGTATGCTTGTTAACTTTTTTGACTAAGGGACCAATAAATGAGTAAAATTATTCCCACAAAAATCAAATTAGTTTCACTTCTGTTCTTGAGTCACATTCCTGCATAAAAATAAATATACTTTTTATAGCGGTCACACACAAAAGAGAATCGACCCTGAAAATAACCAGAAATGCAGACACTGTCAACACACTAGCTAGACAGTGGACCATCACCAGATACCCTACCCTACTCTACAAGATATAAGGCATACCAGTCTGCTAAAAACCTCAAGCATGATAACATTTTATACAGTAACCCTGAATAACTAAAAAGAACAGTACAGTTCCATATAGGAATATTGAAGTTATCAAGAGATAACACAGTGACTGGTGGATCGCAGGTTAGACAAGTAGTCACACATCCATTTGTCAGATATATTTCTATGTATGAATTTCAACAAATGTTCATCTGAACAGTCAAATTTATTGTTGAATACCCCATTTTTGAAGGAATTTAATGTATGTTCTGAAGTTGAATGCGTCGGGCCACTGGCACAAATAAATGGCGACAGTGCATTTCTGTTCTCTGCTTGACTACATCCTGCGTGATATCTAATAGGAACATTCTGCTATAAAGGAGAATAGTGGGAAGTTTGAGAAGGAATCAACAAAATAATGTATGTGCTCTTATTCTTTATTTCTCTAAGACTGCAATGTACCGGGTTCAAACCCCACTGCAGGCACTTGAGAATTTAGTTTAGAAAGCATGGCAAACTACTGAATGTACATACTGTCAAGAAAATACAACCAAAAACTGCTGGTTTTATGGCTTCATCCCAAATACCATATTTTTAAAAATGTATTATATTTTGACCATGCTGTAAAAGTTAATTCATCCATTCACTTTAGGGCTGAAGTTAGCTCATGTTAAACTGAAGTTAGGGCAGAGGTCAGATCTCTCCAATTCTGTCTATTCAAAGCTATTATGTGCAGTTCTTGAATAGTATGACACGAATCTTCAGAAACAAATACGTAGATTTAACATCAAAATAACACTATTCAAAATGATTATTATGCCAATGCTGTGCTACCAATGCCAAACATGGGCAACGACAGAGCAAGACAAACATAAACTTGTGACAGCTGAAATGGCGTGCTTACGCAGAATCCTATGAATATCTTTAAGAGACAGGGTGAGGAATGAGGACATCCGACAAAAAACCGGCACTACTCAATCTTAGAATACATCAAAAGACAACAGATCAAATGGTTTGCATACATCAGCAGACTACCATCAGACAGCATACCACAGCAAGCTATGCTACACAGATACAGAGAAGGCAGACCTTTGACAAATACCACAATATACTCAGCACACAAGAGGGTCGTCTCCAGAAAACTCTTCTACCCCTGACACCGAAAGGCAACAAAAGGTTTTAGCAAATAGATAGATAGAAAGAATAGTATGAATATTGTTTTACTTTCTCTAAGTATTGTTCTTCTGAGTAATTCTTTTGGTTTACCCTTGCATCTTTTGCCTGTATGTATCCATTCAAGAGATGGCTGTTATATTCTGTTGGTATCGAAGCATAGAACATGCCTGACGTAAGATCAACAGCGTTTTCTAATAACATCTGTGATTAAGTTTAGATGTGTCTCTTCTCTGATTTTATCATTCAATTTGAATTAACTCCAATGGGTGTTAGTTATCATATGAAAACATTTAAAAATTAATTAGAACTCCTCATTAGAACTCATATTTGCAATATGTTGCTGCAGCAAGAAATGAGAGCAAAGAATAGCGACATTGTTACATGCTATGCATGCCATTAAAGATGACTAAGGAGGTTTTGAGGTGGATTCGGCTTTGTCATCCCATAGAGGGTCAAAGACACCAGTGTGTTGCTGGGTTCAAAAGGGGAGTAATGAATAGCAACACTGTTTACCTACCACGGATGATGTAAAAGACGAATGAGGAGGTTATGGGGTGCAATTAGCTGTCCCATACCAGATAGGGTTACAGTGACCCAGAAGTCATAATGAAGTTGAATGTGTCAGGCCGAAACATGCAGATACCACAGCCAAGCTGTAAATCATGACACAAGACATAATGATCCCTGGACTACATCCTTCTAACCTGCTGGAGTTTGAGAATGAACACAAAAGAAGAAATTCATTGTGATACTATTTACAACTTGTTATCTAACAGATGTGAAACACTGCAACACATATTCATATGCTTTCAGTGCAAACACTCCATCTATGGAAATCCAGTTGGAACATTTTCTATGTTTATGGTACACAACTTTTGTATGTACCCTCCACCGAAGATGGATGTATCGGGCCATTGGTGCAAATAAAACGGCAATACAACACATTTCCATTATCTGGACTACATCCTGCTGGAAATCTAGTAGGACAATGATCCTGCTAAAAGAGACATCCAGCGGGAGTTTGAGAATGAACGCTGAAGAAGTATGTACCTAGAGTTTAATACAGGCTGAAATAAGACAGGGACAGGGAATGATTGGCAGCTAACCTCTAGATGAATATGATAGGGTGTTAAATTACTTGCGGCTGGGCTTGTCTCGCTCCTCATCATCTTCATCTGAGGCAAAATTATAATTGTCATGAAGCTGAAAGTTGCCTGTTGGAGGAAGACTGTAACCAACCCTACGTTGTCGCTCACAACCTAAGAGAAACGAATATTCTTTCCAATTTCAAAACATAAATGATGCAAAAATGATTGTAAATTTCTCATTCATTTACATTCATGAATTACCTTTTACTTCACCAAATGACCATTTACTTCACCAAATGACCATTTACTTCACCAAATGACCATTTACTTCACCAAATGACCATTTACTTCACAAAATTACAATTTACTTTACAAAATTACCACTAACTTTGCAGAATTACTATGTTACCTTAATTTTTGTGGCTGGGCATGCAGGTATATAGGGAAATGAAAGAACAGACAGATTTGCCAACAGGGCCACAGTAACAGGTAATAGTTCACTGGTCAGCGTAATTTTGAACGCAACCAATAAGTTACGAAATATGTTGGATGTGGGGTGTAGTTCTTCCGTGTCTATGTCTAGAATGCGGGACCTGGGAGTGAAGTGTGGTTTTGCAAGAAATGAGTGGCATATAGGAATCAAAAGAAGAGTTATCAGTTATCAACCAACACAAAACTGGAACAGTCAGTTACTGCATGCTGAATGACATACTGTATCGTAGCACCTAAGAACTTGTCTGGCATGCCATGATAATGATCTGACAACTAATTACTTTGGACAGAATTTTACACCATTTAAAACACCAATTAGTTTGTTATAACTTACTGTAATCAACCCTTTATGTTTGTTATAACCCTTAACTTCAGTGTACAACCCTTAACATCAGCATACAACCCTTAACATCATATTACAACCCTTAACATCAGCGTACAATCCTTCGTTTTTGTTATAACCCAATACTTTAGTGTATAATCTTTCATTTCAGTATACAACCCTTAACTTCAGTGTATAAACCTTGACTTCAATGTATAACATTTCACTTTATCGGATCACAATATATATATATATATATTAAATCAACAACTTCATACGCTTTACTTCTCATGTTTCATCATTACTTTTGCATCATTACTTCTCCTGTAGAAACATTACTTCTCATGTAGCATTATTACTTCTCCTATAGCATCATTACTTCTCCTGCAGCATCATTCACTTCTAATATAATATCATTCACTTCTAATATAGCATCATTCACTTCTTGAAAACTCTCTTCACATTATTTAATTACTTTCTCATTTCTCTTCGTATTTTCTCATTAGATATGTTCTCATATGCAAATTAGCAGGATGTAGTCAGTAGAATAATATAATTATAGAATAGAATAGTTATAAGAAAAAAGGCAATCTTCTTTTTTTGGCCACTTCATGAGACAGGCAGGTTTAGAGAACATAATCACAACAGGCAAGATTGAAGGCACCAGAGACAGAGGGCGACAACGTGAGAAAATATTAGACAGTTTGACAACCTGGCACGGCAAAGAAACAACAACGACTTTGATACATAATACTGTGGACAGAGAGCTGTGGAGAGCCATGACCGCCTACGCCACCCAGCATGGCACCTGATGATGATGATGAGTCAGTAGAAATGGAATATGCTGTGATATGTTTTACATAAATATATATATAAATATATAAATAAATAAATATATATATATGAAGGATAATTGAGCAAGGAATAAAGGGGTATAAAACAAAAAGATGTTTCACATCTTATTTCTCATCAAATTAGCAGGATTTAGTCAGGAGAACAGAATATGCTGTGTTATGGTTCACATCTTGGCTGCAATACATATAATTTTTGGTTTGACTTATCCATCTTCACGATGGCTTCTGGGCCATTTTTAGCATTTCCAGAATTAGATAGTTAGCATCATCCACAAAACCTCCCTGGTTGACTCTTATGACATGAATGGCAGGTCACACAGTATTGCTATTCTTTGATCTCTTTTCATGCCCCAACAACATGTAAGTGATTTAACTACCATCTATTTGACTGAATCACCTGCCATTTCATTTAATAATTCTTCACTTCATTGAAGAAATCCATCCCTGGATCATACGCTGGATAGCAAATGTGTTAATCTGTAGAAAAGTTGCTCTGAGGTGTGAATCCTGGACGTCTGAGATCAGAACAATAGCACCTGGTCTGCCACAAGGATCTCCTCTGTCCCCAGTACTGTTTAATGTGTATACATTAAACATTGCTCAATTGAAAACCTCAAACAATTTTAGATTTCTAACATACACTGATGATATCCTACTATACATGGGCAGAAACAGAACAGATATCGCTGATTGTGGACTAGATCAATTGTCGATATGGTGCAGAACATACAACGCAGTGATCAATCCCTTGAAAGCAAAGGTCGTCCAGTACTCATTAAATAATAATCTGATCAGTGATACACTGCCAGCTGTCAGTTGTATGGGCTCATTCATTGAAAGAGAACAGCACCTTAAATATCTTGGAATAATCTTTGATAGAAGTCTCTCATTCAACAAGCATGTCACAAATATGATTAAGAAGGTTAAAAGAGGGATCAATATTATCAAGGTTATGGCAACCTTCAACATGCAGCAATGGGCACTTTTTTTTCTGGCAAGATCATGGATGGCAGAGGCTGAAGACACACTGCAAAGAGTAAGAAATTGGAAGAAATAGGAAAGGGCAGTAAATTGGTGGAGATAGACACTGAGAAGAAATCATTGACTAAAGTAATAATACAACTAGATAAAGCGTGTCGAAAATGGATGGGTGTCAGGGACCAGGTTACAGTGCATGAACTCGCCCAGCTACACTCGAAACCACAAGACATAATTATATACACAGATGGCGCCGTTAACAGAAACACAAATAAAGGCGGTTGGGGTTTTGTTGCCTACAGAAACGGCGTGAAGTTGGTTGAGAAATCGTCAGCATATTCTACTGTCACATCGAGCATGAGGATGGAGATAGAGGGAGTTACAGCAGCTCTTAATTGGTTGATAACTGATACATCAATACACGCGGTAATACTCACAGACTCTCAAAGCATGCTGCGCAAGATAGAAAAGTACATGCTGAGAAAAGAATTTTGGGACTTATTGAACAACTCGTTGTCCAGAGCATTACATGTATATACTGCCCTGGTCATGCTGGAGTCAGAGGAAACGAGAGAGAGGACTTATTGGCAGGCAATGCGGCGATAGACGGTACAATGCTGAGAAGAGATAAAGCAGACTTAATGAAGGCAGTAATAAATTCATTTCAAGATGAAGATGATGTCAATGAGGTTGAGAACGTACACATACAGAGAATGTTAGAAATGGGAGTATCTAGAGGTGAGGGTAGAAGGAAAAGTAAATTTTTGGGAAAGTCCCGAAGATCACACAATCAACACCTGACCGGAACTATGAGTCTACATACACTGGGATGGCTGCTGAAACAGAGGGTGGAGCACTTATGGGAATGCCCAGAGTGCTGTGAAGCCAGTTTCTAATCAAGAATCACTTCACTGAACCACCCACAAGTTCATTAAATCATTCTTCATTTCATTGAACCACTTGCCAGTTTACTAAAGCATTCACTTCAATGAACCACACCTGCCAATTCAATCAATCATCCTTCACTTCATTGAACCATCTACCAGTTTATTCAATCATTCTTCCCTTCAATGAACCACCGCAAGTTCACTCAATAATTCTTCACTTTATTGAAACATCTGCTAGTTTATTCAATCATTCTTCACTTTATTGAACCACTGCAAGTTCACTCAATCATCCTCCACTTCATTCAATCATCCTTCACTTAACTGAACCATTGCCAGTTCACTCAATTATCCTTCACTTCACTGAAACACCTGCCAGTTCATTTAATCATCCGTTACATCCATTAAACCACCTGCCAGTTCATTTAATCATCCATCACATCCATTAAACCACCTGCCAGTTCATTTAATCATCCATCACATTCATTGAACCACCTGCCAGTTCATTTAATCATCCGTCACATCCATTAAACCACCTGCCAGTTCATTTAATCATCCGTTACATCCATTAAACCACCTGCCAGTTCATTTAATCATCCATCACATCCATTAAACCACCTGCCAGTTCATTAGAAAGTCTGTTGCTTCACTCAATAAAGTGTATTTTTACTCTTCATCTGTGCTGATTCTCAAACTCCCACTGTATCTTTGTTGTATCAGGACAATGGTCCTACTAGATTTCCAGTTGGATGTAGTCCAGGGAATGGAAATGTATTGTTTTGCTGTTTTATTTGCCCCAATTGTCAGATACATTCAACTTCAGCTATAATCTTTCCTCATCACACTCTGCCTTCTTTAATCAAACTGTACTTCGATCAAAAAATGTTTTAAAATTCCCATAACAGTAACACTTTTTCTGTATGGGTGTTTAAGTCAACTTTAGAAGACCTGCACTTTTTAAGAATGCATTGAGCTGCCACAAGCAGGTCAATTCAGTAGATTAACTATCATCATCCCCTTGACCAAAAAAGGATCGACATGTCATCTCCAATATGAAGACCATGCAGATAACATTCACTGATGTTGATGACACAGTGTATCATGAACACATCCTTCGAGGAGAGAATGTCAGTAATGAATTCTGCAGTACAGTCCTTCAATGTCTTCATAATACTGTGCACATATATTGCCCTGTAAAGTGATGCAAAGGCAATTAGATTGTGCATCATGACAATGCCCCATGGAAACCAGGTGAATTTTTGGTAAAACACAACATTCCAGTGTTCTCATAGCCCAATCTTGCTCCATGTGATTCTTTTGTGTTCTTACAACTTCAAAGACCAATTAAAGATCACCTACCGGTATGTGATTAAATTGAGGGGATTCAAGACAGACAGTGAAACAGACGGCTATTTTGAAAAGTCCCAACCAGAGGTGCTTCCTTCCATGTCAGGAGTGCTGGAATAAGTGTGTGTACAATCACAAGAGGAGTAATTAGAAGGACATAGAACCAACTAGTCTGCAAGTCTATCCCCCCAGCCCACACAATATGTCTAGAACTTAATGAAAGACTAACTATCTAACTAACTAGCTAAACTAGCTAGCTATATATAACTAACCAACTAGCTAACTTGCCAACTAACTAACTAACTAACTCACAAACTAACCAACCAACTAAATAGGAAACTAATTAACTAACCAACTAATTTGCCTTACTAAATAACCAGCTAACTTAATAACCAATCAGCCAACTAACCAACTGACTAGCACTGAAGATTTTACTGCAGCAATTTGTTCTAAATAACACAAAATAATTATGTAAAGATATTAGAAAAAAACCTTTAGTTTGATTATCTTGCGAGAATGTACTTGGAGTACAGTCCACTGCTTGATAAGAGACTCTGGTCTTCATCTTGCCTGAGGTTGATGCCTGCATTGATGATGTGCTAGTATTGGCTGTTTGATTTGAACATCTTTCTGAGGCGAGCTCACAACTAGCATGATCAGATGCTATTGCCTGGTCTGCATCTCTGGATGATGATGAAATGGGATGATCGTAGGGTGGGTATGATGTACCGCCATGGCTTGTCTCAGGTTTTATTCTCATTTTTCCACTGTTGTAAGGAGCATAACTACTGGGTTTCTCATTCATCTTCTTGGTTTTGAAACTACATTTGCCAATCCCTTTATTTTTATTATTCCTATCGGGAACTTCTGTTCCGGAAGTTTTCTGTGAAACAGTTGTTTCTGATTCGTCATATTGCACTGTTTTTAATGTACATCCAGCATCTGTTGCAAGTTTCTTTGAGAGGTGGCTCAGTGGAGAATGTAAGTTTGGATCAATCAGATCTCTGTCTGCTGTATCAGATCTTGAAGGTTCCACCTGATAGTTTTCAAGTGGGTGTAACTGTCCCTCTTGTCTTTCATAACAAGAGGGACACATTCCTGTTCTAACACTTTCCTGCACATACAGACAGTCAATATCTTTTATATCTCTAGGCAAATTCTTCCCACAACTTGTGCATGAGATAGGAATAGTCATAGAAGATTGAATCAGCTCTGATGTACTCAAATTTGGACTGGGTAGATATATAGGAGTTAAGTAGGATGAAAGGGTCTTATCTGCTGACAGAAGATCATGATTATCTTTGCTTGAAGAACTGAATTCTAAAAAAGAACTCATGCTACATTCCGAGTCTGCCTTAGAAGTTGCTGTTTCATATTTGCTATAATCTATATCGGTAGCATAGCTGATTTCGTCTGATTTGATGTTGACATGTACTGAGCTTTCATTTGTCCCAGACTTTACTAAAAGCGTTTCTGGGCAATCTTCTGTGTCCTTACCTTGAAATTGTAACAAAATGGGGACACTTTTTAATGTAACAACATCACTGCTGCTTGAGATATTTTGATTTGAGATCTGAGTGTGACTGGCAGACGGTGTTGTCTCATTTGAAGGAAAGTTGGAACTAGGGTTTTGAGTGGGTAAAAACAAGGGTTGATCCACATCGCTAAATGTACACAAGCTTCCTTCAAAGCTGCTGCTGAGAACTCCATCAGCGATAGCTATAGTGCTTTGTGTACATGACGATGCGGAAGACATATCGGAACTCATTTCAGATGGTGACTGAAACGATGACGATGATGAGTTGGCACTGCCGACAGCAACTGCATCTTGAAGTTGTGGATGTTCAGACTGTTTCTCTTCTGTTTGATTCTGATAAGAAGTTTGAACTGTGGATGTGCCATGTAAGATATTTGAATCTTCATGTTTTATTTCCCTGTGTGGATGAACTAAATTTGATTCTAATAGCTGGCTAGAAGCACTTAGTGTTGCATAAGGCTGCCCTTGAGCTACACCTGCTGCTATCAATGCTGGTTTTATATGGAGACTTGATGACATCTGTTCAGATAAAGAGTCATTACTTTCAGAGTTAGGGTCTGTGCAAACTAAAACTTTGTCTTGTATACATGTTGTATCTTTAGAAATAGTTTGAGATATAGAACTACCAACAGGCAATTGGACACTCTTATTATCTGGTACATTGTTAGAAATGGCAGCATGAAATATGTCAGATTTTTCTTGGGGATTATCAACTTCCATTTTCACCAAACAATCTGTGTTTACATCTTTATTTGTGTCCAAACTGGCATGTCTGATAGATACTTTATTATGACTATCACAAATATTAATACTAGGTACTTCCAAATTTTCTGAAGAATTAATCACAGACCTGGACTCATCTATCAAAGATTCTGCTTTATCAATGTCCACTGCTTCCATGTCCACATCATCTGTCACAACATCCAAGTTTGCAGGATTTATTTGCAAATCTAAATCCCTTGCACAACCAGAATGAATGTCAACACTCATATCACAGCAAATGTTTATGGGTTCTTCAGACTTTTCTGTCAGAAAGTCTGTCTTCTCTAAATCTGTTTTGAAAAAGTCATGAGAAATATCTACTTTGCTAATAATAACTGATGTTTCTTCAGCTTTTTTGTCCTGTGTAGCTGTTCCACAGCAACCAGTTAAATTTTCACTTGTTGAATTTACATCCAGTATACCCTTGCTTAAATTTGTCTGACCTGTCAAATCAACAGGCTGACATCTCATGAATGATAGTTCTGGGCTGCCACTAGATGTACTAGGTTTATTGATGTCTCTGTCTCGATGACATGACGTCAATTTTAAACTGTTATTAAGGTAACTTTCATTTTGAGATTCCATTTCATTTTCTGTTACAGTAACATCCCCTTGAACTTCCAAATCTTGTGATGAGAGTTCAGGTGATACCAGACCTTCGCTAGATATTGAAAACCGAGCAGATGGTCTGTTGTTATTTTCAAGATTACGTACAGCAGCAGCACTAGCAGATCGGAACATGACAGAGCGCAGCATGGCTGCCGCATCTGAGGTGGTAGAAGTGACTGTTTCTTCTCTCAAATCATCGGACATGGCCAAATCGTCCTCCCCTATATCAAACAAAGACAGAAAGTTATGTTATCCACTCAGCAAACAAATAAACAAACAAAAACACACACACGCTCGCCCACCCAAACAAACATATAAAAATACACATGCTTGCACGCATGCACACAAACACACACATCAATTTTATATTTGCATCTGTTAAAATATCAGTATCTAACTTTAGCAGGTAAAGTGCACCATTTCAACACATAGTGCACCACTTTAGCAGGTTCAGTGTACCAGTTCAGCAGGTATGGTGCACCACTTTTGCAGGTCCATGTACCACTTCAACAGGTCCAATGTACCACTTCAGCAGGGACAGTGCACCATTTCAATATACAGTACACCACTTTAGCAAATACAGTACACCACTTAAACACATAGTGCATCATTTTGACAGATCCAGCGCACCACTTAACTTGGAACCCAACACCAAAGTATACATGATCTCTTAGAGTTGCGTCTTCTGAACAGGAAATATATATATGGTTCTGGTTTGGAATGCATGCCCCACCGTATATTATATCGCATATATGATTATTAATTTGGCAATGTTTGCCAATTGATATTTTTTAATTATTAATTTAACTATTAATTTTTTTAAGGCTGGGCTTAGGGTTCAGGTTAGGAGAGAATTTGTTTTACATAACTAACCCTAACCTAACCCTAAATAAATTTATATTAAAATTAATAAAGGACAAACATAAACTGACAAACATTGCTAAGGAAAATAATCACATCTTAGGGTACATGTTCCAAACAAGAACCATATATAGTTATTAAGGAGCAAGATAAAACCATGCCAAGGCTGACTCCAAGCCTAGCTGAAAAAATTAACAGGGGTAGTAAGTAAGCATCCCCTACATCCTGTCCAGGACCACCAGACCTGTCACTTATTTATGTTAAATTTGTTTTGCTTATTTGCTGAGAACCTGAGGAATTACAAGCGATTAGCTCTTACTTTCTATGTGCAGTGGGATGGATTTTCTGAGCTTTCTTTCATACCCAGGAGACTTCAGCTTTCGGATGAGTGCAGTGCCTATTGAAGGAACCTTCTACCCAGAGGGGGTATAATTGTATAGATGACATGCTACAAAGCTTCCAGAAGGTAACCTCAATATAACAGCATGTCATTTACTAAGGTTTTCTGTTACATGGGTGGTTTGTCTAGTGGACTATTGGTGAGACCCACAGACACAACCGCATGCATAAATTTGTTAAATAAAAATGGCATAACTGTTACAGAACACAACAAAGTCATCTTAAAAGTTCCTGCTGAAGACAGATGTGTCGGGCCATTAGCACAACTAAAATGGTGACACAAATCATTTCCATTCTTTGGACTACATCCTGCTGGAAATCTAGTAGGATCATTGTCCCTCTACAAGAGAGATACGATGGGAGTTTGAGAATGAACACTGAAGAAGAAGAAGATCTTAAAAGAAAACAAACTGGAAGTGATTACAAGTTACGAAAAATTCTTCTATCAGTGATCAACTAACTATACATCTTGTCTGACATTGATCTTATGTTCTCCATATCTCAGTTTGATGTCAGTGTTCAACTAACTATACATTTTAATACTGCCAATAAGTTTTTTTTATCTCTGCAGTACCCTATCACAAACTGTGACAATTGACGAGGATGTTGTCTTGCGTATTGGAACCTTTGTGCCAACATTTGGATGAGACTGTCTGACAACTAAATTGGACGTGTACCGCGCAGTGGTTCTGCCAAGACTGCTTTATGCTGCGTCATCCTGGACTGTCTATAAAGACACGTTCGACAGCTTAACTCTTTCTACCTTCTGTGCCAAAGAAACCTCATGAGAGTACGTTGGCAGGATCGAGTACCAGACACGGAAATCCTTCAAAAGTCCCATATGTAAAGCATCCATACCTTGCTGATTAGGTCCCAACTCCGCTGGGCAGGCCACATTGTCCGTATGTCAGACAAGCACCTTCCAAAGTGATTATTCTATGGGGGAGGGGAGTTGTGCGATGGTAAATGTTCAAGAGGAGGGTAGAAAAAATGCTTCAAGGATCACTTAAGAAACTCTCACGCACTGCAACATCAATCCTAGCTCCTGGGAGACTACAGCCATTGATCGCTCAGCTTGACACACCCAGATCACTGCAGCATCGATCCTAACTCCTGGGAGACTACAGCCCTTGTTCGCTCAGCTTGACACACCCAGATCACTGCAGCATCGATCCTAGCTCCTGGGAGACTACAGCCCTTGTTCGCTCAGCTTGACACACCCAGATCACTTCTGGCATCACTAAATTCGATAAAGACAGAAAACTGCGGGCAATTTACAAGCGATGAAAGTGAAAAGATAAATCCGAAAACTCTCCTACCCAGAACTCTCTGCACTCCTGCTTGCACTGCAATATAACGTTCCTGGCAAGAATCAGACTCATCGGGCATTTATGAACTCACAAACTAAACTAGACAATCACAAATGATTTGTGTTTTCTACTTGCTCATCACATTTTTTGTTTTTCATGCCATGCTCATCATCGCTTGTGAAGGAGGAACATCATCAACTAAACTTCTTGTCTGACATTTATCCTATGCTCTCCACATCTCAGTCTGATACCAGTGATCAACTACTATACATCTAGTCTGACATGGGTCATATAAAAGACAGGCTTGTTTTAGGCTGTATATTCAAACATGTACATTCCACGCACTGCATCTCACCGAAAGTTGGGAGTATTCCAGATATGAAATAAAGCTCTGGAGAAATTAGCCATTTCACAACAGGATACAAGAGTTATATTGCTCATAAATCCTGGCTACTGAAACAAACAAACATTTCCTATAATCACTAGATCAATGTATTCAGATCGCTAGTGCTAAGTCTACATTTATGCTGATGTGACACTCAATGTAGACACGAATAGAAGGATTCAGGCTTTTGAAAACAAGTGCTTCAGATGTCTGTTAAGATTTAGTTATATAGAACACACGACAAATATACTTGTCCGGCAGCAAATAAACAAACTTGCAGGTTATCAAGAACCACTTAGGACAGTGATGAAATGTCATAAACTTGTTTGATTTGGATATGTAATGAGACATGACTCACTTTATACAATTATTTTGCATGGAACAAAGAAGAAGAGGCAGACAGAGAAAATCCTGTATTGATAACATCAAGGAATGGTCTGGGCATGATTCTTTTACACTCTGAATGACTGAAAATAGAGATGTTTGGAGGACTTTTTGTGCTGATGTCATCAGTATGGCAACCCCTATGATCCTACGAGTTATGAGTCTAACTATTATTATTTTATGCATAGGCATTTTGGACTCTTTATTTTCTCTTCTATGAAATTTTTCCTTCCCAGATTAATCTTTCTAATCCTTCTTATCTTATTTTATATGCCCAATATATGTTAGCTTACATTTTTAAAATGTTTTTCAGAAGCCAAACATTTACTATGTCCAGGTCGTTGCAGACATCTGTGTTAGTCCATGACAGAATCTTTCTATAGCATTTAATTTCTTCTTCTTCAGCGTTCATTCTCAAACTCCTGCTGGATTTCTCTTGTAACAGGACAATGCTCCTACAGTATTTCCAGTTGAATATAGTCCAGAGAATGGAAATGCGTTGTGTTGCCATTTATTTGCGCCAATGGCCCAACACATCCGTCTTTGGTGGTGCATTTAATTTCAAACACACATATATGAGTTTCCAGTGCAGGTGTCAGTGTCTATGTCCAAAAACAATGTTGCCACTAAGAAAATACAACTTCTCCATATCTGCAACTTAGATTTCTTGCTTATCCTTTATTATAAACTTTACATCTGTGAATATGCTAAAATAATATATAGTAAGAAATTTAGACAAACCATGCCAAAATCGGATATGCTGGGCCAGAAGTCACAAATAACAGAGCTTCGCTTAAACAAACATCACAGCATGCTTAACGTTCCGTGGCGAACACCCCCCCCCCCCCCCCCATGTTGGTTAACAGAGAGCAAACATAAAAGAAGATATAAATTCCACTACACTGCAGAAAGGGAATCTTACTTCCTCCAGTTGCACCTTCCTCCTCTGCCTCATGCTCTCCACTTCTCTCACCGCGGCTGTTTAACATTCGAGTCAGCAGATCGGACATGCGCTGCATAATTGTGTTTGTGAGTGCTGAAAAATCATATCATATCATTTAATGATTGTCTCAATCTTAACCCGTTCATTCATTTTCAACAAACCTATAAGTTGTCACTCAAGTATTAACTAATTCACTCATTTTCATCACTCAATAACTAATTCACTTCTCATTACTCAATAACTGTTTCACTTCTCATTACCCAATAACATTCACTCAATAACTAATTTACTTCTCATTACCCAATAAATGTTTCACTTCTCATTATCCAATAACATTCACTCAGTAACTAATTCACTTCTCATTACTCAATAACTTTTACTCTATAACTAATTCACTTCTCATTACTCAATAACTTTTACTCTATAACTAATTCACTTCTCATTACCTAATAACATTCACTCAATAACTAATTCACTTCTCATTACCTAATAACTTCTACTATATAACTAATTCACTACTCATTACTCAATAACTGTTTTACTCTATAACTAATTCACTGTGGAAGATTAATACAAATTATGGTTATCCACAGAAATTTATCACCATGGTGCATCAGTTGCATGATGGGGTACTAGTTAGAGCTCGGGATGACTAGGAATTATCAGCAACTTTTTCAGACTCAGAGTTAAACAGGGATATGTATTAGCACCTACTCTATTCGGCATCATGTTCTCTGTTCTGATGGATCTCATCCTGAGATTTGTACCATGGAATAGATAGATATTGCATTGATAGAAAATTTGTTCAACCGTAGACGGCTTCAAGCACAAACCAAGGTTACATTTCACATCATTAGGGATCTCTTATTTGTTGATGATTGTGCTGCAAATGCTGACTCTGTGGCTGATCTAAAAATTATCATCAACTGATTTTCTAAAGCATGTACGGAACTTTCCTAGAATGCGGGTCCCACTAATTTAACGAAAATATATGATTTTTATGAAATACGTAACCAAATATAAGTCAAGGTAAGGTAAGACAACTTGTACCGGAAATTAGTTATAACAGACAGTGAATGCTTCATGAAAATAATTATAGCAGATAGTGGACACAGTAATTGTAAAATGTGTGTGTTCGTCCATCACAAGTGATGATGACCATATTGTTACATGCACTTTTGAAAATTCAGTTAGAAATATGTCCATGTCTAATAGTTCGTATATGACTAATGAGCCCTAATCGAGCTGCAAATGTCCTTGGACAGTTTGGGCATGGAATGACCGCTGTAGAAAGATTGTGGTCTATTCCTGACTTTCTAACTACTCTCCATTGTTGAGCTGCAGCATTTCTCCTCTTTTCACAAGATGATGCACTCTTTTTGATTGTAGAACGCCATGTAGATCTATTTTATGCAAGTTCTTCCCATGTGTCTTGGTCTATTTCAAATACTTTCAGTGAGGTCTTTAACGAGTCCTTGTAGCGCTTCTTTTGGCCACCTTGAGATTGTGTACCCTTTTCCAACTCACCATAGAGAAGTATCTTTGGCAGCCGATGGTCTTGCATACGCACCAAATGACCTGCCCAACGAATCTGTGTCTGCATCAGGATAGTGTCAATGCTGGATGAGAATGCAGAATCCTGACCACTTTACTTCACTAGATTATTTACTAAAATACGCTGCATACGCAACTAAAATACACAACTACGCAGCATTTCGACGATGTTTTTTCAGTAGCAGCATATTAAAGTGGTCAGTGCATCAGTCGGTCATTAAAAACAAAACCAGTTGGAGAAATCAGTACTTCAGGTCACGTTTACAGTTGGAGAAATCAGTACTTCAGGTCACGTTTACAGTTGGAGAAATCAGTACTTCAGGTCACGTTTACAGTTGGAGAAATCAGTACTTCAGGTCACGTTTACAGTTGGAGAAATCAGTACTTCAGGTCACGTTTACAGTTTGGTCATGTTTACATTTTGCCGTACTCACGACATAGGCCTAATGACTACATTTTGCCACACTTGCGGTATGCACATTTTTTTTTATATCATGATCTAAACCTGACTCAACTGGGCGGGAAAACTGCTGAATTGGCAACAGGTTGCTGCAACTGGTGTATTAAAAACTAGAAACCAGAATATAAATTATTAAAAACATGAAGTCGGTATATTGAAAAGTATGACTTCCAGGACCTGCATTCTAGGTTAGAACCAACTGTGGATTTACTATTAACCCTTAACACACTGTGTTTACATTTCAGGCGATACATATCAGTCAAATTGTATCATATCTTGATTGCGGACAGCAAAATCCGCCACACAGTGCACTAAACCCAAAACCAAATGAAAAAAATCCAGATTGGTAATTTTTTGACAGAATGTTTTGGCAACATAAGTAGACAATTCATCTAACTTCCTGTTTCTATTGCTAAAATAGTGATAGATGATGTTGTGTGATTATGAAATGGAAATCTGAGCAATATGTAGGCATCAGCATTGCGGCAAAGCAACATGACAGTGAAACGAGTTTTATATACTTTTCGTTCATCGTATATTCAGTGAAATCATTATTTATTTGGATTGGAAAGAGAAAACTTGAGAGGTAAGTTCTTCAAATACATTATTTAAAATATACCACGAGGTTTCCATTATGTAAAATATATAATATTCAACAGATTTCACAGTTTTCGATCGATCAAAAATACGGTAGGCCTAGATCTAGATAGGTCTAAATCTGTCTTTATCACTTTCTCACACATCTCATATCACACACACAAAAAAAAAACGTACACCAATATATGCAGAATTTAATTCTTATATGTGCAAATATTATTTAAATATTATTGCAATTTCAAAACAGCCACCAACGATTGCATAACATTTTCAAAAACGAATTCTGTGGCAGTCAGCGGCAGGAGAGAAATTACGTAATTGTAAACACAGCGTGCCTAAGGTTAATACAAAGAAAACATAAGTCATTTCTCAATCAGAATCTAGCAAAATATATCATGAACCTGGCATAAAAGTAAATGGTGTGGTATTGAAAGTGGTGAATAGATTCACAAACCTTGGTAGTAAACTATTATAAAATGCCACTGTTGATGATGATGTGTATACCACGATCTCCAAGGCAAGTAGCACCTTCGGTAGATTTTAAGAAAATGCATGACCGATAAACGGTATTAGTCTACAAAATAAGATTAATGTTTACACTGGTAATTCCTGTGATGTTTATTTATACAAAGATTTTTTTAATGGTGGTGAACACGGAGCTCAATCGCTTCCAGACAGTTTGTCTCAGAATGGTGGCAAACATCAAATGACAAGAAACGATTCTGGATACAATTGGTCTTGAAAGAGTTGGTATTCCTGCTTGCTGATTCATAAGCCATGGGCTCATCTCTTTGACCCAACAATTATAGTACTGGTATTCCTAGTATTGATGCTAGTCAGATGCAGACACAAATCCGTTGGGCAGGTCATCTAGTACATTTGCCAGATCACTACGTAATCTAATCTGAATTTGGTAGTACATAATCAGTCCAGCAACCAATTATAAGAGAGAGATATGCAAGGTAACATAACCAATTTCCATACCTGGTTCCTCACTCTCTGGTCTGGCATCTGGTCCAGTATCTGACCAATCCCCTCTCAGTCGTAACCGTTTGATGGGTTTGAAGGTACCTTCTGAGTCAGATCCATTATCTGCTGTGGCTGAGGCTCCTATTGCAGCACTGATACTTGGGCCAGCTCCACCCATACTGGCTCCAGAGGGGGCTGTCATAGATACAGGTTTGGATGTAGCATCACTCATCTCAGGCTGGTAATAAATAAGAGTGAACAGTTGATATAACATAAATGGTGGATATATTTCTTTTCCTTGTACAAAGAATAGTGTTAGGCTAATGTGATTTATTATGTTAGTTAGTTAGTCGTTGGATCATCGTCATTGCACTCCGGACAAGTCCATAGGTGCTCAGATCTTTCCTAGAGTGTATCCGCCATTACACGTTGACTGACAGTCCCAGTACGTTGTTGATTGACCATAATTCTTTTTCGCCCACGAAAACTCTCCTTTCTAGCGACACCACATTTCAAACCAAGTTCCTTTATTCTAATCATGGAACAAGAGTCATCGTCACTTGTACAGTCATTAGTTTGTGCATTTTCACGTAGGGCATTCAAAATGTCTGCCCAATCCATTGCTCCACCAACAGCCGTAGTAGCAGCGTGGGCAGCCAACCTATCTGCTCTTTCATTACCCCGGACTCCTGCGTGTCCTGATACAAAAATAAAAGTCACTGTACGCACACAGGAATTATTCACTGCATCCAGCCACTGTTCTCGAACGTACCCCGTCTGAACTTTCACAATAATGTTCATGGAGTCACTGAGGATACAGGCATGCCCGCAGACAGTCTGTGAGCAGACCCAGTGCAAAGCTTTGGTCACCGCCAGAATCTCCATTGTCAAGCTGCTTGTCGTCTGAATGAATGCACCACTTTCCTCTCTGATAGTCTCCCCTCACCTTTGAGCCGTGAAAGCCCAGGAACTCCTGATGTGTCTCTCAACCGACCCATCTGTATATATAACTATATCACCTTCCCTGGAATTCTCACTGATCAGAGCGAGCACCTCCGACTCGACCACTGTCGGACAACATTCCCTGCACTCTCTATTGAGTGTTATTACTCCTTCGAAGGCTGTTGGGTAATCCGAGGGTGCCAGACTCCACTCGGCACCAGGTAGTACATCGTCCAATCTGCAGACACTATGTATAATGTCCTCTGCGCGCCCATCCACGACTTTCCTCTCTTTAGTCGACTTTCTTTCACTTTGATAATTTCTGGGTGTAGAGGGTGCTCTTTATCAGCAGTGATTTTTAGGTAGTCCCGCGTCCTGCACATGTGTATTCTCTGCTCCGCAGTTGGGCAATCAAGTAGGTATCGCATAGCCCGAGCCGACGTATCTCTTGTGCAACCCAAAATTATTCGCATTGCTTCATTTTGGATTCTATCCAATTTTTATGATTTATTATGCAATCAGCAACATATCAAACACTGTTTACATTTTAGAAACCACTAAAAGAAACAAGCCACAAACAACAATTGTAGGTTACAGTTTGAATAATCTCAGATATGCTGATGATAAAGGCCAATTTTTTGTCAGCGCATTAGATACCACTGCTTAAGTCACATGTGGTAGTCAATTGGTACAAATAAAATGACATTGGAACACAGTTCCATTATTTTGTCTACATCCTTCAAGAAATCAAGTATGGCTATTGTCCTGCTACACGATATATCCATGGGAGTTTGAAAATGGCACTTAAAAAATATCATAAGCTAAAAGGTTAACTTGTCAATAACAGTCAGATAGAGGAACAAGTAAACTGGTGTGTAGGAGCTAAAGGTTTAACTCATCAATTGCAATCAGATAGAGGAACAAGTAAACTGGTGTGTAGGAGCTAAAGGTTTAACTCATAAATTGCAATCAGATAGAGGAACAAGTAAACTGGTGTGTAGGAGCTAAAGGTTTAACTCATAAATTGCAATCAGATAGAGGAACAAGTAAACTGGTGTGTAGGAGCTAAAGGTTTAACTCATCAATTGCAATCAGATAGAGGAACAAGTAAGCTTATGCATGGCAGCTAAAGGGTTAAGACAATATAACTGAAGCTCTCTAACACTGGTAGTATAGCACTGTTGTGTGTTGGTTTCATAAGTACTAACCCTGGTAGTATAACACTGTTGTGTGTTGGTTTCATAAGTACTAACCCTGGTAGTATGGCACTGTTGTGTGTTGGTTTCATAAGTACTAACCCTGGTAGTATAGCACTGTTGTGTGTTGGTTTCATAAGTACTAACCCTGGTAGTATAGCACTGTTGTGTATTGGTTTCACAAGTACTAACCCTGGTAGTATAGCACTGTTGTGTGTTGGTTTTATATGTACTAACCCTGGTAGTATAGCACTGTTGTGTATTGGTTTCATAAGTACTAACCCTGGTAGTATAGCACTGTTGTGTGTTGGTTTTATATGTACTAACCCTGGTAGTATAGCACTGTTGTGTGTTGGTTTCATAAGTACTAACCCTGGTAGTATAGCACTGTTGTGTATTGGTTTCACAAGTACTAACCCTGGTAGTATAGCACTGTTGTGTATTGGTTTTATATGTACTAACCCTGGTAGTATAGCACTGTTGTGTATTGGTTTCATAAGTACTAACCCTGGTAGTATAGCACTGTTGTGTATTGGTTTCATAAGTACTAACCCTGGTAGTATAGCACTGTTGTGTATTGGTTTCATAAGTACTAACCATGGTAGTATAGCACTGTTGTGTATTGGTTTTATATGTACTAACCCTGGTAGTATAGCATTGTTGTGTGTTGGTTTCATAAGTACTAACCCTGGTAGTATAGCACTGTTGTGTGTTGGTTTTATATGTACTAACCCTGGTAGTATAGCATTGTTGTGTGTTGGTTTCATAAGTACTAACCCTGGTAGTATAGCACTGTTGTGTGTTGGTTTCATAAGTACTAACCCTGGTAGTATAGCACTGTTGTGTGTTGGTTTCATAAGTACTAACCCTGGTAGTATAGCACTGTTGTGTGTTGGTTTCATAAGTACTAACCCTGGTAGTATAGCACTGTTGTGTGTTGGTTTCATAAGTACTAACCCTGGTAGTATAGCACTGTTGTGTGTTGGTTTCATATGTACTAACCCTGGTAGTATAGCACTGTTGTGTGTTGGTTTCATATGTACTAACCCTGGTAGTATAGCACTGTTGTGTGTTGGTTTCATATGTACTAACCCTGGTAGTATAGCACTGTTGTGTGTTGGTTTCATAAGTACTAACCCTGGTAGTATAGCACTGTTGTGTATTGGTTTCATAAGTACTAACCCTGGTAGTATAGCACTGTTGTGTATTGGTTTCATAAGTACTAACCCTGGTAGTATAGCACTGTTGTGTATTGGTTTCATAAGTACTAACCCTGGTAGTATAGCACTGTTGTGTGTTGGTTTCATAAGTACTAACCCTGGTAGTATAGCACTGTTGTGTGTTGGTTTCATACGTATTGAACAAGTATATGTTTTCTGATGAATAATTGACTAGCACATCATGCGATCCCTGACGATAATTGAGCGATGTAATTCTGTAAAGTTTCTTCTCTCCTCCAGGCATCGGTGGCGGAAACTTACAAATCAGGCTATCATTTGTACCTGAAATATAAAAAAAATATTGTAAAACAAGATTATATATACGTATGTTACACCTATTTCAACTCATCATTATTATAAAGTGAAATCAAATTATATTTTAACAACTTGGTTCGGACCGACAAAATATGTATGTAATAACAGAAATTCACTATATACAGTACAAATGATAAAGAATAAATGTAACTGGGGATTTTGAAAAGTGTTGTTATATAAGGATGCGCTATAGAGGGATTCCAACTGTAGCCATACCCTCATTGAGCTAAGAGATGACCAACTGTAGCCATATCCTCATTGAGCTAAGAGATGACCAACTGTAGCCATGTCTCATTGAGCTAAGAGATGACCAACTGTAGCCATATCTCATTGAGCTAAGAGATAACCAACTGTAGCCATGTCTCATTGAGCTAAGAGATAACCAACTGTAGCCATGTCTCATTGAGCTAAGAGATAACAAACTGTAGCCATGTCTCATTGAGCTAAGAGATGACCAACTGTAGCCATGTCTCATTGAGCTAAGAGATGACCAACTGTAGCCATGCCTCATTGAGCTAAGAGATGACCAACTGCAGCCATGCCTAATTGAGCTAAGAGATGACCAAATGTAGTCATGTCTAATTGAGCTAAGAGATGACCAAATGTAGCCATGCCTCATTGAGCTAAGAGATGACCAACTGTAGCCATGCCTCATTGAGCTAAGAGATGACCAACTGTAGCCATGCCTAATTGAGCTAAGAGATGACCAAATGTAGTCATGTCTAATTGAGCTAAGAGATGACCAAATGTAGCCATGCCTCATTGAGCTAAGAGATGACCAACTGTAGCCATGCCTCATTGAGCTAAGAGATGACCAATTATAACCATGCCTCATTGAGCTAAAAGATGACCAACTGTAGCCATGCCTCATTGAGCTAAGAGATGACCAACTGTAGCCATGCCTCATTGAGCTAAGAGATGACCAACTGTAACCATGCCTCATTGAGCTAAAAGATGACCAACTGTAACCATGCCTCATTGAGCTAAAAGATGACCAACTGTAACCATGCCTCATTGAGCTAAAAGATGACCAACTGTAACCATGCCGCATTGAGCTAAGAGACGACCAACTGTAGCCATGCCTAATTGAGCTAAGAGATGACCAACTGTAGCCATGCCTCATTGAGCTAAGAGATGACCAACTGTAACCATGCCTCATTGAGCTAAAAGATGACCAACTGTAACCATGCCGCATTGAGCTAAGAGACGACCAACTGTAGCCATGCCTCATTGAGCTAAGAGATGACCAACTGTAGCCATGCCTCATTGAGCTAAGAGATGACCAACTGTAGCCATGCCTCATTGAGCTAAGAGATGACCAACTGTAACCATGCCTCATTGAGCTAAAAGATGACCAACTGTAACCATGCCGCATTGAGCTAAGAGACGACCAACTGTAGCCATGCCTAATTGAGCTAAGAGATGACCAACTGTAGCCATGCCTCATTGAGCTAAGAGATGACCAACTGTAGCCATGCCTCATTGAGCTAAAAGATGACCAACTGTAACCATGCCGCATTGAGCTAAGAGACGACCAACTGTAGCCATGCCTCATTGAGCTAAGAGATGACCAACTGTAGCCATGCCTCATTGAGCTAAGAGATGATCAACTGTAGCCATGCCTCATTGAGCTAAGAGATGACCAACTGTAGCCATGCCTCATTGAGCTAAGAGATGACCAACTGTAGCCATGCCTCATTGAGCTAAGAGATGACCAACTGTAGCCATGCCTCATTGAGCTAAGAGATGACCAACTGTAGCCATGCCTCATTGAGCTAAGAGATGACCAACTGTAGCCATGCCTAATTGAGCTAAGAGATGACCAACTGTAGCCATGCCTCATTGAGCTAAGAGATGACCAACTGTAGCCATGCCTCATTGAGCTAAGAGATGACCAACTGTAGCCATGCCTAATTGAGCTAGGAGATGACTTTTAACACTTGGAATTTTGTCAAAATGCAGGTAAAAACAATCACACACCCCCCCCCCCCAATTTACAAAAAATCTCATGAAATTTAAGGAATTATGCATGGAAAGGGGCAAATAATCTTTTCTTTTATCTTTAGATCACCCTTCCTTCTTTACTAAAGATGTATCTACGATCCTGGGTGAGGGATTGCAGACCCTTCAGGTAGTCAAATTAACCCAACAATGACATGATGGATTTGTCTATCTGAAGTGCAAATATCACAGCAAAGCCATAAACCCCAACATAGTGTATGCCCTGGATTATGTTGAGAGGAAACTTTGAAGAAGAATGGGACATGAATCTCTGGAAAGTCTAAAAGGTCATTGATTGGTCCCTACTTACCTCCAGTTGCCCTGGAAAGTCTAAAATGTCATTGATTGGTCCCTACTTACATTCAGTTGCTCTGGAAAGTCTAAAATGTCATTGATTGGTCCCTATTTACCTCCAGTTGCTCTGGAAAGTCTAAAATGTCATTGATTGCTCCCTACTTACCTCCAGTTGCTCTGGAAAGTCTAAAATGTCATTGATTGGTCCATACTTACCTCCAGTCGATCTGGAAAGTCTAAAATGTCATTGATTCGTGCCTACTTACCTCCAGTTGCTCTGGAAAGTCTAAAATGTCATTGATTGGTCCCTACTTACCTCCTGTTGCTCTGGTTTTAAGCATTCTTCTATCGTACAATCTGACGATGCCATCAGAAGATGCTATTGCTAAGTGGAAGGGTATCACAGGATCAACGGCCATTGCTGTTACTGCATTGCGAAGGTGAATCACCACATCCTGTTTTTAAAGGGAAATATGTAATTTAGAAAATGTAATAATGCAGAAACTGGATGTTATAGGCCAAAAGGTTGTATATACAGTGGTTTCTTCTTGTATTGTAGGGATATGCTGTATAGACCTATACGTTGCTTTATTCTAGCAATATGCTGTTTATATGTGGCTTTCTTCTAGGGATATGCTGTATATATATATATATATATATATATATGACTGTTTTCTGGGGACATGTTTATATGTGATTTTATTCTAGGGATATGCTGTATGTCCCTATTTTTTTATATCAGGAAATTGTGTTCCTTTCATGATCTAAGTTCTGTGCCAACTCCTGTGTGTTATCAGGGCCTGAAATGGGAGCAAAGAATAGTAATACTGTTAACTGCCAGGGTTGTTGTAAGAGGAGACTATGGAGGTTATGGGGATGGAGCTGAATGTCCCATCACATAGAGTGTCAAAGTGACTCATAGATCATGCTAAAGTTAGATGTGCCAGGAGAAAAGGCGCAGGTATCGCAGCTAAGATGTAAACCAAGCCCCAACACATTCTGCTCTTCAGACTACATCCTGCTAATCTGCAGGAGTTTGAGAATAATTGCAGAAGACCAGCGTAACAGTCTTCTACTCCGAAGGGGACTTTGAAGGGGACTATATTACTCTCATGTGATCTCAAATCATAATGTAGATAAATGGTTGATGTCCCTCCTGCAGTTCAGTCATGGTCCTCAGCAGCCTTCACCACAGCAGAGATCATCAGATAGGGTAGTCACTACTTAGTCACCTATTAGACTTACATGTGTAGATAAGACTACAGGTCCATGTACCAAGTCTACGTGGTCCATGTACCAAGTCTACATGGTCCATGTAACAAATCTACGTGGTCCATGTACCAAGTCTACGTGGTCCATGTACAAAGTCTACTCACTGAAAGTTTAACTCACAGAAAGCCTTTGAAATAGACCACGATACATGGGAAGAACTTGCACAAAATAGATCTACATGGCGTTCTAAAATAAAAAAGAGCGCATCATCTTGTGAAAAGAAGAGAAATGCAGCAGCTCAACAGCGGAGAGCAGCTAGAAAGTCACGGACAGACCAAGATCCATCAACAGTTGTCATTCCATGTCCGAACTGTCCAAGGACATTTACAGCTCGAATAGGGTTCATTAGCCATCTACAAACTCATAATCAAGGACATAACTCCAATTGAATTTTCAAAAGTGGATGTAACAAATGGTCATCATCATGTGATGAACGAACAACAAAACAACAACAAACAACAAAGTCTGTGTGGTCTATGTATCAAGTCTGCATAGCCAATGTAACAAGTCTGCGTGGACTATGCACCAAGTCTACATAGTCCATATAACCAGTCTACATACAAAATCTTTGTGGTCTATATGCCAAGTTAACATATGTGGTTTTACAATTTACTGTATCCTGTTCCAATATGAAATAACATTTTCTTCGCTAAAAACTTCTGTAATTTTTCTCTTATGTGCATTGTAACATAGAACTTGACCATGTTTATCATTTACTTTACTGACCTCCTCACAATTAAATTTTGAACAGCTGGTTTTTGTTCGCAAGTCAAAGAATCTGACAGTGCCATCATCACCGCAAGACAAGAATGTGGCAGCTTCGTTAGGCACCACAAGAAGCTGCAAGAAATGGTAAAATACAGATTAGAGATTTATATCTCTCAACATGTTCATAGTCAAAGATAGATCAAGGAAGTGGTGGATAGAAAACGTCAAGAAAACCCTCAACAAACATTCCTTCCATGAGGACTACAAACATTTAACATTAGTACATGTCATTAGGTCTCAGTATTACAAGGACCACTAGATCTATTTGCAAACATAAATAAACATTAAACATAAACAAGGTTACTTCAAATATAACATGGATGATGATGTTGGAGTAAGTCGTATAACATGGATGATGATGATGTTGGAGTAAGTCGTATAACATGGATGATGATGATGTTGGAGTAAGTCGTATAACATGGATGGTGATGTTGGAGTAAGTCATATAACATGGATGATGATGATGTTGGAGTAAGTCGTATAACATGGATGATGATGATGTTGGAGTAAGTCGTATAACATGGATGATGATGTTGGAGTAAGTCATATAACATGGATGATGATGATGTTGGAGTAAGTCGTATAACATGGATGATGATGATGTTGGAGTAAGTCGTATAACATGGATGATGATGATGTTGGAGTAAGTCATATAACATGGATGATGATGTTGGAGTAAGTCGTATAACATGGATGATGATGTTGGAGTAAGTCGTATAACATGGATGATGATGTTGGAGTAAGTCGTATAACATGGATGATGATGTTGGAGTAAGTCGTATAACATGGATGATGATGTTGGAGTAAGTCATATAACATGGATGATGATGTTGGAGTAAGTCGTATAACATGGATGATGATGATGTTGGAGTAAGTCGTATAACATGGATGATGATGATGTTGGAGTAAGTCGTATAACATGGATGATGATGTTGGAGTAAGTCATATAACATGGATAATGATGTTGGAGTAAGATGTATAACATGGATGATGATGTTGGAGTAAGTCATATAACATGGATGATGATGTTGGAGTAAGTCATAAAACATGGATGATGATGTTGGAGTAAGTCATATAACATGGATGATGATGTTGGAGTAAGTCATATAACATGGATAATGATGTTGGAGTAAGATGTATAACATGGATGATGATGTTGGAGTAAGTCATATAACATGGATGATGATGATGTTGGAGTAAGTCGTATAACATGGATGATGATGATGTTGGAGTAAGTCATATAACATGGATGATGATGTTGGAGTAAGTCGTATAACATGGATGATGATGTTGGAGTAAGTCGTATAACATGGATGATGATGTTGGAGTAAGTCGTATAACATGGATGATGATGTTGGAGTAAGTCGTATAACATGGATGATGATGTTGGAGTAAGTCATATAACATGGATGATGATGTTGGAGTAAGTCGTATAACATGGATGATGATGATGTTGGAGTAAGTCGTATAACATGGATGATGATGATGTTGGAGTAAGTCGTATAACATGGATGATGATGTTGTTGGAGTAAGTCATATAACATGGATGATGATGTTGGAGTAAGTCATATAACATGGATAATGATGATGTTGGAGTAAGTCGTATAACATGGATGATGATGATGTTGGAGTAAGTCGTATAACATGGATGATGATGATGTTGGAGTAAGTCGTATAACATGGATGATGATGATGTTGGAGTAAGTCGTATAACATGGATGATGATGATGTTGGAGTAAGTCGTATAACATGGATGATGATGTTGTTGGAGTAAGTCATATAACATGGATGATGATGTTGGAGTAAGTCATATAACATGGATAATGATGATGTTGGAGTAAGTCGTATAACATGGATGATGATGATGTTGGAGTAAGTCATATAACATGGATGATGATGATGTTGGAGTAAGTCGTATAACATGGATGATGATGATGTTGGAGTAAGTCGTATAACATGGATGATGATGATGTTGGAGTAAGTCGTATAACATGGATGATGATGTTGGAGTAAGTCATATAACATGGATGATGATGTTGTTGGAGTAAGTCATATAACATGGATGATGATGTTGGAGTAAGTCGTATTACATGGATGATGATGATGTTGGAGTAAGTCGTATAACATGGATGATGATGATGTTGGAGTAAGTCGTATAACATGGATGATGATGATGTTGGAGTAAGTCGTATAACATGGATGATGATGATGTTGGAGTAAGTCGTATAACATGGATGATGATGTTGGAGTAAGTCGTATTACATGGATGATGATGATGTTGGAGTAAGTCGTATAACATGGATGATGATGATGTTGGAGTAAGTCGTATAACATGGATGATGATGATGTTGGAGTAAGTCGTATAACATGGATGATGATGTTGGAGTAAGTCATATAACATGGATGATGATGTTGTTGGAGTAAGTCATATAACATGGATGATGATGTTGGAGTAAGTCGTATTACATGGATGATGATGTTGGAGTAAGTCATATAACATGGATGATGATGATGTTGGAGTAAGTCATATAACATGGATGATGATGATGTTGGAGTAAGTCATATAACATGGATGATGATGATGTTGGAGTAAGTCGTATAACATGGATGATGATGATGTTGGAGTAAGTCGTATAACATGGATGATGATGTTGGAGTAAGTCGTATAACATGGATGATGATGATGTTGGAGTAAGTCGTATAACATGGATGATGATGATGTTGGAGTAAGTCGTATAACATGGATGATGATGTTGGAGTAAGTCATATAACATGGATGATGATGATGTTGGAGTAAGTCGTATTACATGGATGATGATGATGTTGGAGTAAGTCGTATAACATGGATGATGATGATGTTGGAGTAAGTCGTATAACATGGATGATGATGATGTTGGAGTAAGTCGTATAACATGGATGATGATGTTGGAGTAAGTCATATAACATGGATGATGATGTTGGAGTAAGTCATATAACATGGATAATGATGATGTTGGAGTAAGTCGTATAACATGGATGATGATGTTGGAGTAAGTCATATAACATGGATGATGATGATGTTGGAGTAAGTCGTATAACATGGATGATGATGATGTTGGAGTAAGTCGTATAACATGGATGATGATGATGTTGGAGTAAGTCATATAACATGGATGATGATGTTGGAGTAAGTCATATAACATGGATGATGATGTTGGAGTAAGTCATATAACATGGATAATGATGTTGGAGTAAGTCGTATAACATGGATGATGATGATGTTGGAGTAAGTCGTATAACATGGATAATGACGTTGGAGTAAGCCGTATAACATGGATGATGATGATGTTGGAGTAAGTCATATAACATGGATGATGATGATGTTGGAGTAAGTCGTATAACATGGATAATGATGTTGGAGTAAGTTGTATAACATGGATGATGATGTTGGAGTAAGTCATATAACATGGATGATGATGATGTTGGAGTAAGTCGTATAACATGGATGATGATGATGTTGGAGTAAGTCGTATAACATGGATGATGATGATGTTGGAGTAAGTCGTATAACATGGATGATGATGATGTTGGAGTAAGATGTATAACATGGATGATGATGATGTTGGAGTAAGTCGTATAACATGGATGATGGTGTTGGAGTAAGTCGTATAACATGGATGATGATGTTGGAGTAAGTCGTATAACATGGATGATGATGTTGGAGTAAGTCGTATAACATGGATGATGATGTTGGAGTAAGTCGTATAACATGGATGATGATGTTGGAGTAAGTCGTATAACATGGATGATGATGTTGGAGTAAGTCGTATAACATGGATGATGATGTTGGAGTAAGTCATATAACATGGATGATGATGATGTTGGAGTAAGTCATATAACATGGATGATGATGTTGGAGTAAGATGTATAACATGGATGATGATGTTGGAGTAAGTCATATAACATGGATGATGATGATGTTGGAGTAAGTCATATAACATGGATGATGATGTTGGAGTAAGATGTATAACATGGATGATGATGTTGGAGTAAGTCATATAACATGGATGATGATGTTGGAGTAAGTCGTATAACATGGATGATGATGTTGGAGTAAGTCGTATAACATGGATGATGATGTTGGAGTAAGATGTATAACATGGATGATGATGTTGGAGTAAGTCGTATAACATGGATGATGATGTTGGAGTAAGTCGTATAACATGGATAATGATGTTGGAGTAAGATGTATAACATGGATGATGATGTTGGAGTAAGTCATATAACATGGATGATGATGTTGGAGTAAGATGTATAACATGGATGATGATGTTGGAGTAAGTCATATAACATGGATGATGATGTTGGAGTAAGTCATATAACATGGATAATGATGATGTTGGAGTAAGTCGTATAACATGGATGATGATGATGTTGGAGTAAGTCGTATAACATGGATGATGATGATGTTGGAGTAAGTCGTATAACATGGATGATGATGATGTTGGAGTAAGTCGTATAACATGGATGATGATGATGTTGGAGTAAGTCGTATAACATGGATGATGATGTTGTTGGAGTAAGTCATATAACATGGATGATGATGTTGGAGTAAGTCATATAACATGGATAATGATGATGTTGGAGTAAGTCGTATAACATGGATGATGATGATGTTGGAGTAAGTCATATAACATGGATGATGATGATGTTGGAGTAAGTCGTATAACATGGATGATGATGATGTTGGAGTAAGTCGTATAACATGGATGATGATGATGTTGGAGTAAGTCGTATAACATGGATGATGATGTTGGAGTAAGTCATATAACATGGATGATGATGTTGTTGGAGTAAGTCATATAACATGGATGATGATGTTGGAGTAAGTCGTATTACATGGATGATGATGATGTTGGAGTAAGTCGTATAACATGGATGATGATGATGTTGGAGTAAGTCGTATAACATGGATGATGATGATGTTGGAGTAAGTCGTATAACATGGATGATGATGATGTTGGAGTAAGTCGTATAACATGGATGATGATGTTGGAGTAAGTCGTATTACATGGATGATGATGATGTTGGAGTAAGTCGTATAACATGGATGATGATGATGTTGGAGTAAGTCGTATAACATGGATGATGATGATGTTGGAGTAAGTCGTATAACATGGATGATGATGTTGGAGTAAGTCATATAACATGGATGATGATGTTGTTGGAGTAAGTCATATAACATGGATGATGATGTTGGAGTAAGTCGTATTACATGGATGATGATGTTGGAGTAAGTCATATAACATGGATGATGATGATGTTGGAGTAAGTCATATAACATGGATGATGATGATGTTGGAGTAAGTCATATAACATGGATGATGATGATGTTGGAGTAAGTCGTATAACATGGATGATGATGATGTTGGAGTAAGTCGTATAACATGGATGATGATGTTGGAGTAAGTCGTATAACATGGATGATGATGATGTTGGAGTAAGTCGTATAACATGGATGATGATGATGTTGGAGTAAGTCGTATAACATGGATGATGATGTTGGAGTAAGTCATATAACATGGATGATGATGATGTTGGAGTAAGTCGTATTACATGGATGATGATGATGTTGGAGTAAGTCGTATAACATGGATGATGATGATGTTGGAGTAAGTCGTATAACATGGATGATGATGATGTTGGAGTAAGTCGTATAACATGGATGATGATGTTGGAGTAAGTCATATAACATGGATGATGATGTTGGAGTAAGTCATATAACATGGATAATGATGATGTTGGAGTAAGTCGTATAACATGGATGATGATGTTGGAGTAAGTCATATAACATGGATGATGATGATGTTGGAGTAAGTCGTATAACATGGATGATGATGATGTTGGAGTAAGTCGTATAACATGGATGATGATGATGTTGGAGTAAGTCATATAACATGGATGATGATGTTGGAGTAAGTCATATAACATGGATGATGATGTTGGAGTAAGTCATATAACATGGATAATGATGTTGGAGTAAGTCGTATAACATGGATGATGATGATGTTGGAGTAAGTCGTATAACATGGATAATGACGTTGGAGTAAGCCGTATAACATGGATGATGATGATGTTGGAGTAAGTCATATAACATGGATGATGATGATGTTGGAGTAAGTCGTATAACATGGATAATGATGTTGGAGTAAGTTGTATAACATGGATGATGATGTTGGAGTAAGTCATATAACATGGATGATGATGATGTTGGAGTAAGTCGTATAACATGGATGATGATGATGTTGGAGTAAGTCGTATAACATGGATGATGATGATGTTGGAGTAAGTCGTATAACATGGATGATGATGATGTTGGAGTAAGATGTATAACATGGATGATGATGATGTTGGAGTAAGTCGTATAACATGGATGATGGTGTTGGAGTAAGTCGTATAACATGGATGATGATGTTGGAGTAAGTCGTATAACATGGATGATGATGTTGGAGTAAGTCGTATAACATGGATGATGATGTTGGAGTAAGTCGTATAACATGGATGATGATGTTGGAGTAAGTCGTATAACATGGATGATGATGTTGGAGTAAGTCGTATAACATGGATGATGATGTTGGAGTAAGTCATATAACATGGATGATGATGATGTTGGAGTAAGTCATATAACATGGATGATGATGTTGGAGTAAGATGTATAACATGGATGATGATGTTGGAGTAAGTCATATAACATGGATGATGATGATGTTGGAGTAAGTCATATAACATGGATGATGATGTTGGAGTAAGATGTATAACATGGATGATGATGTTGGAGTAAGTCATATAACATGGATGATGATGTTGGAGTAAGTCGTATAACATGGATGATGATGTTGGAGTAAGTCGTATAACATGGATGATGATGTTGGAGTAAGATGTATAACATGGATGATGATGTTGGAGTAAGTCGTATAACATGGATGATGATGTTGGAGTAAGTCGTATAACATGGATAATGATGTTGGAGTAAGATGTATAACATGGATGATGATGTTGGAGTAAGTCATATAACATGGATGATGATGTTGGAGTAAGATGTATAACATGGATGATGATGTTGGAGTAAGTCATATAACATGGATGATGATGTTGGAGTAAGTCATATAACATGGATGATGATGTTGGAGTAAGTCGTATAACATGGATGATGATGTTGGAGTAAGTCATATAACATGGATGATGATGTTGGAGTAAGTCATATAACATGGATGATGATGTTGGAGTAAGTCATATAACATGGATGATGATGTTGGAGTAAGTCATATAACATGGATGATGATGTTGGAGTAAGTCATATAACATGGATGATGATGTTGGAGTAAGTCATATAACATGGATGATGATGTTGGAGTAAGTCATATAACATGGATGATGATGTTGGAGTAAGTCGTATAACATGGATGATGATGTTGGAGTAAGATGTATAACATGGATGATGATGTTGGAGTAAGTCGTATAACATGGATAATGATGTTGGAGTAAGTCGTATAACATGGATAATGATGATGTTGGAGTAAGTCATATAACATGGATGATGATGTTGGAGTAAGTCGTATAACATGGATAATGATGTTGGAGTAAGTCGTATAACATGGATGATGATGATGTTGGAGTAAGTCATATAACATGGATGATGATGTTGGAGTAAGATGTATAACATGGATGATGATGTTGGAGTAAGTCATATAACATGGATGATGATGATGTTGGAGTAAGTCATCTAACATGGATGATGATGTTGGAGTAAGATGTATAACATGGATGATGATGTTGGAGTAAGTCATATAACATGGATGATGATGTTGGAGTAAGTCGTATAACATGGATGATGATGTTGGAGTAAGTCGTATAACATGGATGATGATGTTGGAGTAAGATGTATAACATGGATGATGATGTTGGAGTAAGTCGTATAACATGGATGATGATGTTGGAGTAAGTCGTATAACATGGATAATGATGTTGGAGTAAGATGTATAACATGGATGATGATGTTGGAGTAAGTCATATAACATGGATGATGATGTTGGAGTAAGATGTATAACATGGATGATGATGTTGGAGTAAGTCATATAACATGGATGATGATGTTGGAGTAAGTCGTATAACATGGATGATGATGTTGGAGTAAGATGTATAACAAGAATGATGATGTTGGAGTAAGATGTATAACAAGAATGATGATGTTGAAGTAAGTCGTATAACATGGATGATGATGATGTTGGAGTAAGTCGTATAACATGGATGATGATGTTGGAGTAAGTCATATAACATGGATGATGATGTTGGAGTAAGATGTATAACATGGATGATGATGTTGGAGTAAGTCGTATAACATGGATGATGATGATGTTGGAGTAAGTCGTATAACATGGATGATGATGTTGGAGTAAGTCATATAACATGGATGATGATGTTGGAGTAAGATGTATAACATGGATGATGATGATGTTGTAGTAAGATGTATAACATGGATGATGATGATGTTGGAGTAAGTCATATAACATGGATGATGATGATGTTGGAGTAAGATGTATAACATGGATGATGATGATGTTGGAGTAAGATGTATAACATGGATGATGATGATGTTGTAGTAAGATGTATAACATGGATGATGATGTTGTAGTAAGATGTATAACATGGATGATGATGTTAGAGTAAGACATATAACATGGATAATGATGTTGGAGTAAGATGTATAACATGGATGATGATGTTGGAGTAAGTCGTATAACATGGATGATGATGATGTTGGAGTAAGTCGTATAACATGAATAATGATGTTGGAGTAAGTCGTATAACATGGATGATGATGATGTTGGAGTAAGTCATATAACATGGATGATGATGATGTTGGAGTAAGTCGTATAACATGCATGATGATGATGTTGGAGTAAGTCGTATAACATGGATGATGATGTTGGAGTAAGTCGTATAACATGGATGATGATGATGTTGGAGTAAGTCGTATAACATGGATGATGATGATGTTGGAGTAAGTCGTATAACATGGATGATGATGATGTTGGAGTAAGTCGTATAACATGGATGATGATGATGTTGGAGTAAGTCGTATAACATGGATGATGATGATGTTGGAGTAAGTCGTATAACATGGATGATGATGATGTTGGAGTAAGTCGTATAACATGGATGATGATGTTGGAGTAAGTCATATAACATGGATGATGATGTTGGAGTAAGTCGTATAACATGGATGATGATGTTGGAGTAAGTCGTATAACATGGATAATGATGTTGGAGTAAGATGTATAACATGGATGATGATGTTGGAGTAAGTCGTATAACATGGATGATGATGATGTTGGAGTAAGTCGTATAACATGGATGATGATGATGTTGGAGTAAGTCGTATAACATGGATGATGATGATGTTGGAGTAAGTCGTATAACATGGATGATGATGATGTTGGAGTAAGTCGTATAACATGGATGATGATGTTGGAGTAAGTCATATAACATGGATGATGATGTTGGAGTAAGTCGTATAACATGGATGATGATGTTGGAGTAAGTCGTATAACATGGATAATGATGTTGGAGTAAGATGTATAACATGGATGATGATGTTGGAGTAAGTCGTATAACATGGATGATGATGTTGGAGTAAGTCGTATAACATGGATGATGATGTTGGAGTAAGTCGTATAACATGGATGATGATGTTGGAGTAAGTCATATAACATGGATGATGATGATGTTGGAGTAAGTCGTATAACATGGATGATGATGTTGGAGTAAGTCATATAACATGGATGATGATGTTGGAGTAAGATGTATAACATGGATGATGATGTTGGAGTAAGTCATATAACATGGATGATGATGTTGGAGTAAGTCGTATAACATGGATGATGATGTTGGAGTAAGTCGTATAACAAGAATGATGATGTTGAAGTAAGTCGTATAACATGGATGATGATGATGTTGGAGTAAGTCGTATAACATGGATGATGATGTTGGAGTAAGTCATATAACATGGATGATGATGTTGGAGTAAGATGTATAACATGGATGATGATGTTGGAGTAAGTTGTATAACATGGATGATGATGATGTTGGAGTAAGTCGTATAACATGGATGATGATGTTGGAGTAAGTCGTATAACATGGATGATGATGTTGGAGTAAGATGTATAACATGGATGATGATGATGTTGTAGTAAGATGTATAACATGGATGATGATGATGTTGGAGTAAGTCATATAACATGGATGATGATGTTGTAGTAAGATGTATAACATGGATGATGATGTTAGAGTAAGACATATAACATGGATAATGATGTTGGAGTAAGTCGTATAACATGGATGATGATGATGTTGGAGTAAGTCGTATAACATGGATGATGATGATGTTGGAGTAAGTCGTATAACATGGATGATGATGATGTTGGAGTAAGTCGTATAACATGGATGGTGATGTTGGAGTAAGTCGTATAACATGGATGATGATGATGTTGGAGTAAGTCGTATAACATGGATGATGATGATGTTGGAGTAAGTCGTATAACATGGATGATGATGATGTTGGAGTAAGTCGTATAACATGGATGATGATGATGTTGGAGTAAGTCGTATAACATGGATGATGATGATGTTGGAGTAAGTCATATAACATGGATGATGATGTTGGAGTAAGTCGTATAACATGGATGATGATGTTGGAGTAAGTCATATAACATGGATGATGATGATGTTGGAGTAAGTCGTATAACATGGACGATGATGTTGGAGTAAGTCGTATAACATGGATGATGATGATGTTGGAGTAAGTCGTATAACATGGATGATGATGATGTTGGAGTAAGTCATATAACATGGATGATGATGTTGGAGTAAGTCGTATAACATGGATGATGATGTTGGAGTAAGTCGTATAACATGGATAATGATGTTGGAGTAAGATGTATAACATGGATGATGATGTTGGAGTAAGTCGTATAACATGGATGATGATGTTGGAGTAAGTCGTATAACATGGATGATAATGTTGGAGTAAGTCGTATAACATGGATGATGATGTTGGAGTAAGTCATATAACATGGATGATGATGATGTTGGAGTAAGTCGTATAACATGGATGATGATGTTGGAGTAAGATGTATAACATGGATGATGATGTTGGAGTAAGTCATATAACATGGATGATGATGTTGGAGTAAGTCATATAACATGGATGATGATGTTGGAGTAAGTCATATAACATGGATGATGATGTTGGAGTAAGTCATATAACATGGATGATGATGATGTTGGAGTAAGTCGTATAACATGGATGATGATGATGTTGGAGTAAGTCATATAACATGGATGATGATGTTGGAGTAAGTCGTATAACATGGATGATGATGTTGGAGTAAGTCGTATAACATGGATGATGATGTTGGAGTAAGTCGTATAACATGGATGATGATGTTGGAGTAAGTCGTATAACATGGATGATGATGTTGGAGTAAGTCATATAACATGGATGATGATGTTGGAGTAAGTCGTATAACATGGATGATGATGATGTTGGAGTAAGTCGTATAACATGGATGATGATGATGTTGGAGTAAGTCGTATAACATGGATGATGATGTTGTTGGAGTAAGTCATATAACATGGATGATGATGTTGGAGTAAGTCATATAACATGGATAATGATGATGTTGGAGTAAGTCGTATAACATGGATGATGATGATGTTGGAGTAAGTCGTATAACATGGATGATGATGATGTTGGAGTAAGTCGTATAACATGGATGATGATGATGTTGGAGTAAGTCGTATAACATGGATGATGATGATGTTGGAGTAAGTCGTATAACATGGATGATGATGTTGTTGGAGTAAGTCATATAACATGGATGATGATGTTGGAGTAAGTCATATAACATGGATAATGATGATGTTGGAGTAAGTCGTATAACATGGATGATGATGATGTTGGAGTAAGTCGTATAACATGGATGATGATGATGTTGGAGTAAGTCGTATAACATGGATGATGATGATGTTGGAGTAAGTCGTATAACATGGATGATGATGATGTTGGAGTAAGTCGTATAACATGGATGATGATGTTGGAGTAAGTCATATAACATGGATGATGATGTTGTTGGAGTAAGTCATATAACATGGATGATGATGTTGGAGTAAGTCGTATTACATGGATGATGATGATGTTGGAGTAAGTCGTATAACATGGATGATGATGATGTTGGAGTAAGTCGTATAACATGGATGATGATGATGTTGGAGTAAGTCGTATAACATGGATGATGATGATGTTGGAGTAAGTCGTATAACATGGATGATGATGTTGGAGTAAGTCGTATTACATGGATGATGATGATGTTGGAGTAAGTCGTATAACATGGATGATGATGATGTTGGAGTAAGTCGTATAACATGGATGATGATGATGTTGGAGTAAGTCGTATAACATGGATGATGATGTTGGAGTAAGTCATATAACATGGATGATGATGTTGTTGGAGTAAGTCATATAACATGGATGATGATGTTGGAGTAAGTCGTATTACATGGATGATGATGTTGGAGTAAGTCATATAACATGGATGATGATGATGTTGGAGTAAGTCATATAACATGGATGATGATGATGTTGGAGTAAGTCATATAACATGGATGATGATGATGTTGGAGTAAGTCGTATAACATGGATGATGATGATGTTGGAGTAAGTCGTATAACATGGATGATGATGTTGGAGTAAGTCGTATAACATGGATGATGATGATGTTGGAGTAAGTCGTATAACATGGATGATGATGATGTTGGAGTAAGTCGTATAACATGGATGATGATGTTGGAGTAAGTCATATAACATGGATGATGATGTTGGAGTAAGTCATATAACATGGATAATGATGATGTTGGAGTAAGTCGTATAACATGGATGATGATGTTGGAGTAAGTCATATAACATGGATGATGATGATGTTGGAGTAAGTCGTATAACATGGATGATGATGATGTTGGAGTAAGTCGTATAACATGGATGATGATGATGTTGGAGTAAGTCATATAACATGGATGATGATGTTGGAGTAAGTCATATAACATGGATGATGATGTTGGAGTAAGTCATATAACATGGATAATGATGTTGGAGTAAGTCGTATAACATGGATGATGATGATGTTGGAGTAAGTCGTATAACATGGATAATGACGTTGGAGTAAGCCGTATAACATGGATGATGATGATGTTGGAGTAAGTCATATAACATGGATGATGATGATGTTGGAGTAAGTCGTATAACATGGATAATGATGTTGGAGTAAGTTGTATAACATGGATGATGATGTTGGAGTAAGTCATATAACATGGATGATGATGATGTTGGAGTAAGTCGTATAACATGGATGATGATGATGTTGGAGTAAGTCGTATAACATGGATGATGATGATGTTGGAGTAAGATGTATAACATGGATGATGATGATGTTGGAGTAAGTCGTATAACATGGATGATGGTGTTGGAGTAAGTCGTATAACATGGATGATGATGTTGGAGTAAGTCGTATAACATGGATGATGATGTTGGAGTTAGTCGTATAACATGGATGATGATGTTGGAGTAAGTCGTATAACATGGATGATGATGTTGGAGTAAGTCGTATAACATGGATGATGATGTTGGAGTAAGTCGTATAACATGGATGATGATGTTGGAGTAAGTCATATAACATGGATGATGATGATGTTGGAGTAAGTCATATAACATGGATGATGATGTTGGAGTAAGATGTATAACATGGATGATGATGTTGGAGTAAGTCATATAACATGGATGATGATGATGTTGGAGTAAGTCATATAACATGGATGATGATGTTGGAGTAAGATGTATAACATGGATGATGATGTTGGAGTAAGTCATATAACATGGATGATGATGTTGGAGTAAGTCGTATAACATGGATGATGATGTTGGAGTAAGTCGTATAACATGGATGATGATGTTGGAGTAAGATGTATAACATGGATGATGATGTTGGAGTAAGTCGTATAACATGGATGATGATGTTGGAGTAAGTCGTATAACATGGATAATGATGTTGGAGTAAGATGTATAACATGGATGATGATGTTGGAGTAAGTCATATAACATGGATGATGATGTTGGAGTAAGATGTATAACATGGATGATGATGTTGGAGTAAGTCATATAACATGGATGATGATGTTGGAGTAAGTCATATAACATGGATGATGATGTTGGAGTAAGTCGTATAACATGGATGATGATGTTGGAGTAAGTCATATAACATGGATGATGATGTTGGAGTAAGTCATATAACATGGATGATGATGTTGGAGTAAGTCATATAACATGGATGATGATGTTGGAGTAAGTCATATAACATGGATGATGATGTTGGAGTAAGTCATATAACATGGATGATGATGTTGGAGTAAGTCATATAACATGGATGATGATGTTGGAGTAAGTCATATAACATGGATGATGATGTTGGAGTAAGTCGTATAACATGGATGATGATGTTGGAGTAAGATGTATAACATGGATGATGATGTTGGAGTAAGTCGTATAACATGGATAATGATGTTGGAGTAAGTCGTATAACATGGATAATGATGATGTTGGAGTAAGTCATATAACATGGATGATGATGTTGGAGTAAGTCGTATAACATGGATAATGATGTTGGAGTAAGTCGTATAACATGGATGATGATGATGTTGGAGTAAGTCATATAACATGGATGATGATGTTGGAGTAAGATGTATAACATGGATGATGATGTTGGAGTAAGTCATATAACATGGATGATGATGATGTTGGAGTAAGTCATCTAACATGGATGATGATGTTGGAGTAAGATGTATAACATGGATGATGATGTTGGAGTAAGTCATATAACATGGATGATGATGTTGGAGTAAGTCGTATAACATGGATGATGATGTTGGAGTAAGTCGTATAACATGGATGATGATGTTGGAGTAAGATGTATAACATGGATGATGATGTTGGAGTAAGTCGTATAACATGGATGATGATGTTGGAGTAAGTCGTATAACATGGATAATGATGTTGGAGTAAGATGTATAACATGGATGATGATGTTGGAGTAAGTCATATAACATGGATGATGATGTTGGAGTAAGATGTATAACATGGATGATGATGTTGGAGTAAGTCATATAACATGGATGATGATGTTGGAGTAAGTCGTATAACATGGATGATGATGTTGGAGTAAGATGTATAACAAGAATGATGATGTTGGAGTAAGATGTATAACAAGAATGATGATGTTGAAGTAAGTCGTATAACATGGATGATGATGATGTTGGAGTAAGTCGTATAACATGGATGATGATGTTGGAGTAAGTCATATAACATGGATGATGATGTTGGAGTAAGATGTATAACATGGATGATGATGTTGGAGTAAGTCGTATAACATGGATGATGATGATGTTGGAGTAAGTCGTATAACATGGATGATGATGTTGGAGTAAGTCATATAACATGGATGATGATGTTGGAGTAAGATGTATAACATGGATGATGATGATGTTGTAGTAAGATGTATAACATGGATGATGATGATGTTGGAGTAAGTCATATAACATGGATGATGATGTTGTAGTAAGATGTATAACATGGATGATGATGTTAGAGTAAGACATATAACATGGATAATGATGTTGGAGTAAGATGTATAACATGGATGATGATGTTGGAGTAAGTCTTATAACATGGATGATGATGATGTTGGAGTAAGTCGTATAACATGGATAATGATGTTGGAGTAAGTCGTATAACATGGATGATGATGATGTTGGAGTAAGTCGTATAACATGGATGATGATGATGTTGGAGTAAGTCGTATAACATGGATGATGATGATGTTGGAGTAAGTCGTATAACATGGATGATGATGTTGGAGTAAGTCGTATAACATGGATGATGATGATGTTGGAGTAAGTCGTATAACATGGATGATGATGATGTTGGAGTAAGTCGTATAACATGGATGATGATGATGTTGGAGTAAGTCGTATAACATGGATGATGATGATGTTGGAGTAAGTCGTATAACATGGATGATGATGATGTTGGAGTAAGTCGTATAACATGGATGATGATGATGTTGGAGTAAGTCGTATAACATGGATGATGATGTTGGAGTAAGTCATATAACATGGATGATGATGTTGGAGTAAGTCGTATAACATGGATGATGATGTTGGAGTAAGTCGTATAACATGGATAATGATGTTGGAGTAAGATGTATAACATGGATGATGATGTTGGAGTAAGTCGTATAACATGGATGATGATGATGTTGGAGTAAGTCGTATAACATGGATGATGATGATGTTGGAGTAAGTCGTATAACATGGATGATGATGATGTTGGAGTAAGTCGTATAACATGGATGATGATGATGTTGGAGTAAGTCGTATAACATGGATGATGATGTTGGAGTAAGTCATATAACATGGATGATGATGTTGGAGTAAGTCGTATAACATGGATGATGATGTTGGAGTAAGTCGTATAACATGGATAATGATGTTGGAGTAAGATGTATAACATGGATGATGATGTTGGAGTAAGTCGTATAACATGGATGATGATGTTGGAGTAAGTCGTATAACATGGATGATGATGTTGGAGTAAGTCGTATAACATGGATGATGATGTTGGAGTAAGTCATATAACATGGATGATGATGATGTTGGAGTAAGTCGTATAACATGGATGATGATGTTGGAGTAAGTCATATAACATGGATGATGATGTTGGAGTAAGATGTATAACATGGATGATGATGTTGGAGTAAGTCATATAACATGGATGATGATGATGTTGGAGTAAGTCGTATAACATGGATGATGATGTTGGAGTAAGTCATATAACATGGATGATGATGTTGGAGTAAGTCGTATAACATGGATGATGATGTTGGAGTAAGTCGTATAACATGGATAATGATGTTGGAGTAAGATGTATAACATGGATGATGATGTTGGAGTAAGTCGTATAACATGGATGATGATGTTGGAGTAAGTCGTATAACATGGATGATGATGTTGGAGTAAGTCGTATAACATGGATGATGATGTTGGAGTAAGTCATATAACATGGATGATGATGATGTTGGAGTAAGTCGTATAACATGGATGATGATGTTGGAGTAAGTCATATAACATGGATGATGATGTTGGAGTAAGATGTATAACATGGATGATGATGTTGGAGTAAGTCATATAACATGGATGATGATGTTGGAGTAAGTCGTATAACATGGATGATGATGTTGGAGTAAGTCGTATAACAAGAATGATGATGTTGAAGTAAGTCGTATAACATGGATGATGATGATGTTGGAGTAAGTCGTATAACATGGATGATGATGTTGGAGTAAGTCATATAACATGGATGATGATGTTGGAGTAAGATGTATAACATGGATGATGATGTTGGAGTAAGTTGTATAACATGGATGATGATGTTGGAGTAAGTCGTATAACATGGATGATGATGTTGGAGTAAGTCATATAACATGGATGATGATGTTGGAGTAAGTCGTATAACATGGATGATGATGTTGGAGTAAGTCGTATAACATGGATAATGATGTTGGAGTAAGATGTATAACATGGATGATGATGTTGGAGTAAGTCGTATAACATGGATGATGATGATGTTGGAGTAAGTCGTATAACATGGATGATGATGATGTTGGAGTAAGTCGTATAACATGGATGATGATGATGTTGGAGTAAGTCGTATAACATGGATGATGATGATGTTGGAGTAAGTCGTATAACATGGATGATGATGTTGGAGTAAGTCATATAACATGGATGATGATGTTGGAGTAAGTCGTATAACATGGATGATGATGTTGGAGTAAGTCGTATAACATGGATAATGATGTTGGAGTAAGATGTATAACATGGATGATGATGTTGGAGTAAGTCGTATAACATGGATGATGATGTTGGAGTAAGTCGTATAACATGGATGATGATGTTGGAGTAAGTCGTATAACATGGATGATGATGTTGGAGTAAGTCATATAACATGGATGATGATGATGTTGGAGTAAGTCGTATAACATGGATGATGATGTTGGAGTAAGTCATATAACATGGATGATGATGTTGGAGTAAGATGTATAACATGGATGATGATGTTGGAGTAAGTCATATAACATGGATGATGATGTTGGAGTAAGTCGTATAACATGGATGATGATGTTGGAGTAAGTCGTATAACAAGAATGATGATGTTGAAGTAAGTCGTATAACATGGATGATGATGATGTTGGAGTAAGTCGTATAACATGGATGATGATGTTGGAGTAAGTCATATAACATGGATGATGATGTTGGAGTAAGATGTATAACATGGATGATGATGTTGGAGTAAGTTGTATAACATGGATGATGATGATGTTGGAGTAAGTCGTATAACATGGATGATGATGTTGGAGTAAGTCGTATAACATGGATGATGATGTTGGAGTAAGATGTATAACATGGATGATGATGATGTTGTAGTAAGATGTATAACATGGATGATGATGATGTTGGAGTAAGTCATATAACATGGATGATGATGTTGTAGTAAGATGTATAACATGGATGATGATGTTAGAGTAAGACATATAACATGGATAATGATGTTGGAGTAAGTCGTATAACATGGATGATGATGATGTTGGAGTAAGTCGTATAACATGGATGATGATGATGTTGGAGTAAGTCGTATAACATGGATGATGATGATGTTGGAGTAAGTCGTATAACATGGATGATGATGATGTTGGAGTAAGTCGTATAACATGGATGATGATGATGTTGGAGTAAGTCATATAACATGGATGATGATGTTGGAGTAAGTCGTATAACATGGATGATGATGTTGGAGTAAGTCATATAACATGGATGATGATGATGTTGGAGTAAGTCGTATAACATGGACGATGATGTTGGAGTAAGTCGTATAACATGGATGATGATGATGTTGGAGTAAGTCGTATAACATGGATGATGATGATGTTGGAGTAAGTCATATAACATGGATGATGATGTTGGAGTAAGTCGTATAACATGGATGATGATGTTGGAGTAAGTCGTATAACATGGATAATGATGTTGGAGTAAGATGTATAACATGGATGATGATGTTGGAGTAAGTCGTATAACATGGATGATGATGTTGGAGTAAGTCGTATAACATGGATGATAATGTTGGAGTAAGTCGTATAACATGGATGATGATGTTGGAGTAAGTCATATAACATGGATGATGATGATGTTGGAGTAAGTCGTATAACATGGATGATGATGTTGGAGTAAGATGTATAACATGGATGATGATGTTGGAGTAAGTCATATAACATGGATGATGATGTTGGAGTAAGTCATATAACATGGATGATGATGTTGGAGTAAGTCATATAACATGGATGATGATGTTGGAGTAAGTCATATAACATGGATGATGATGATGTTGGAGTAAGTCGTATAACATGGATGATGATGATGTTGGAGTAAGTCATATAACATGGATGATGATGTTGGAGTAAGTCGTATAACATGGATGATGATGTTGGAGTAAGTCGTATAACATGGATGATGATGTTGGAGTAAGTCGTATAACATGGATGATGATGTTGGAGTAAGTCGTATAACATGGATGATGATGTTGGAGTAAGTCATATAACATGGATGATGATGTTGGAGTAAGTCGTATAACATGGATGATGATGATGTTGGAGTAAGTCGTATAACATGGATGATGATGATGTTGGAGTAAGTCGTATAACATGGATGATGATGTTGTTGGAGTAAGTCATATAACATGGATGATGATGTTGGAGTAAGTCATATAACATGGATAATGATGATGTTGGAGTAAGTCGTATAACATGGATGATGATGATGTTGGAGTAAGTCGTATAACATGGATGATGATGATGTTGGAGTAAGTCGTATAACATGGATGATGATGATGTTGGAGTAAGTCGTATAACATGGATGATGATGATGTTGGAGTAAGTCGTATAACATGGATGATGACGTTGTTGGAGTAAGTCATATAACATGGATGATGATGTTGGAGTAAGTCATATAACATGGATAATGATGATGTTGGAGTAAGTCGTATAACATGGATGATGATGATGTTGGAGTAAGTCGTATAACATGGATGATGATGATGTTGGAGTAAGTCGTATAACATGGATGATGATGATGTTGGAGTAAGTCGTATAACATGGATGATGATGATGTTGGAGTAAGTCGTATAACATGGATGATGATGTTGGAGTAAGTCATATAACATGGATGATGATGTTGTTGGAGTAAGTCATATAACATGGATGATGATGTTGGAGTAAGTCGTATTACATGGATGATGATGATGTTGGAGTAAGTCGTATAACATGGATGATGATGATGTTGGAGTAAGTCGTATAACATGGATGATGATGATGTTGGAGTAAGTCGTATAACATGGATGATGATGATGTTGGAGTAAGTCGTATAACATGGATGATGATGTTGGAGTAAGTCGTATTACATGGATGATGATGATGTTGGAGTAAGTCGTATAACATGGATGATGATGATGTTGGAGTAAGTCGTATAACATGGATGATGATGATGTTGGAGTAAGTCGTATAACATGGATGATGATGTTGGAGTAAGTCATATAACATGGATGATGATGTTGTTGGAGTAAGTCATATAACATGGATGATGATGTTGGAGTAAGTCGTATTACATGGATGATGATGTTGGAGTAAGTCATATAACATGGATGATGATGATGTTGGAGTAAGTCATATAACATGGATGATGATGATGTTGGAGTAAGTCATATAACATGGATGATGATGATGTTGGAGTAAGTCGTATAACATGGATGATGATGATGTTGGAGTAAGTCGTATAACATGGATGATGATGTTGGAGTAAGTCGTATAACATGGATGATGATGATGTTGGAGTAAGTCGTATAACATGGATGATGATGATGTTGGAGTAAGTCGTATAACATGGATGATGATGTTGGAGTAAGTCATATAACATGGATGATGATGTTGGAGTAAGTCATATAACATGGATAATGATGATGTTGGAGTAAGTCGTATAACATGGATGATGATGTTGGAGTAAGTCATATAACATGGATGATGATGATGTTGGAGTAAGTCGTATAACATGGATGATGATGATGTTGGAGTAAGTCGTATAACATGGATGATGATGATGTTGGAGTAAGTCATATAACATGGATGATGATGTTGGAGTAAGTCATATAACATGGATGATGATGTTGGAGTAAGTCATATAACATGGATAATGATGTTGGAGTAAGCCGTATAACATGGATGATGATGATGTTGGAGTAAGTCATATAACATGGATGATGATGATGTTGGAGTAAGTCGTATAACATGGATAATGATGTTGGAGTAAGTTGTATAACATGGATGATGATGTTGGAGTAAGTCATATAACATGGATGATGATGATGTTGGAGTAAGTCGTATAACATGGATGATGATGATGTTGGAGTAAGTCGTATAACATGGATGATGATGATGTTGGAGTAAGTCGTATAACATGGATGATGATGATGTTGGAGTAAGATGTATAACATGGATGATGATGATGTTGGAGTAAGTCGTATAACATGGATGATGGTGTTGGAGTAATTCGTATAACATGGATGATGATGTTGGAGTAAGTCGTATAACATGGATGATGATGTTGGAGTAAGTCGTATAACATGGATGATGATGTTGGAGTAAGTCGTATAACATGGATGATGATGTTGGAGTAAGTCGTATAACATGGATGATGATGTTGGAGTAAGTCGTATAACATGGATGATGATGTTGGAGTAAGTCATATAACATGGATGATGATGATGTTGGAGTAAGTCATATAACATGGATGATGATGTTGGAGTAAGATGTATAACATGGATGATGATGTTGGAGTAAGTCATATAACATGGATGATGATGATGTTGGAGTAAGTCATATAACATGGATGATGATGTTGGAGTAAGATGTATAACATGGATGATGATGTTGGAGTAAGTCATATAACATGGATGATGATGTTGGAGTAAGTCGTATAACATGGATGATGATGTTGGAGTAAGTCGTATAACATGGATGATGATGTTGGAGTAAGATGTATAACATGGATGATGATGTTGGAGTAAGTCGTATAACATGGATGATGATGTTGGAGTAAGTCGTATAACATGGATAATGATGTTGGAGTAAGATGTATAACATGGATGATGATGTTGGAGTAAGTCATATAACATGGATGATGATGTTGGAGTAAGATGTATAACATGGATGATGATGTTGGAGTAAGTCATATAACATGGATGATGATGTTGGAGTAAGTCATATAACATGGATGATGATGTTGGAGTAAGTCGTATAACATGGATGATGATGTTGGAGTAAGTCATATAACATGGATGATGATGTTGGAGTAAGTCATATAACATGGATGATGATGTTGGAGTAAGTCATATAACATGGATGATGATGTTGGAGTAAGTCATATAACATGGATGATGATGTTGGAGTAAGTCATATAACATGGATGATGATGTTGGAGTAAGTCATATAACATGGATGATGATGTTGGAGTAAGTCATATAACATGGATGATGATGTTGGAGTAAGTCGTATAACATGGATGATGATGTTGGAGTAAGATGTATAACATGGATGATGATGTTGGAGTAAGTCGTATAACATGGATAATGATGTTGGAGTAAGTCGTATAACATGGATAATGATGATGTTGGAGTAAGTCATATAACATGGATGATGATGTTGGAGTAAGTCGTATAACATGGATAATGATGTTGGAGTAAGTCGTATAACATGGATGATGATGATGTTGGAGTAAGTCATATAACATGGATGATGATGTTGGAGTAAGATGTATAACATGGATGATGATGTTGGAGTAAGTCATATAACATGGATGATGATGATGTTGGAGTAAGTCATCTAACATGGATGATGATGTTGGAGTAAGATGTATAACATGGATGATGATGTTGGAGTAAGTCATATAACATGGATGATGATGTTGGAGTAAGTCGTATAACATGGATGATGATGTTGGAGTAAGTCGTATAACATGGATGATGATGTTGGAGTAAGATGTATAACATGGATGATGATGTTGGAGTAAGTCGTATAACATGGATGATGATGTTGGAGTAAGTCGTATAACATGGATAATGATGTTGGAGTAAGATGTATAACATGGATGATGATGTTGGAGTAAGTCATATAACATGGATGATGATGTTGGAGTAAGATGTATAACATGGATGATGATGTTGGAGTAAGTCATATAACATGGATGATGATGTTGGAGTAAGTCGTATAACATGGATGATGATGTTGGAGTAAGATGTATAACAAGAATGATGATGTTGGAGTAAGATGTATAACAAGAATGATGATGTTGAAGTAAGTCGTATAACATGGATGATGATGATGTTGGAGTAAGTCGTATAACATGGATGATGATGATGTTGGAGTAAGTCGTATAACATGGATGATGATGTTGGAGTAAGTCATATAACATGGATGATGATGTTGGAGTAAGTCATATAACATGGATAATGATGATGTTGGAGTAAGTCGTATAACATGGATGATGATGTTGGAGTAAGTCATATAACATGGATGATGATGATGTTGGAGTAAGTCGTATAACATGGATGATGATGATGTTGGAGTAAGTCGTATAACATGGATGATGATGATGTTGGAGTAAGTCATATAACATGGATGATGATGTTGGAGTAAGTCATATAACATGGATGATGATGTTGGAGTAAGTCATATAACATGGATAATGATGTTGGAGTAAGCCGTATAACATGGATGATGATGATGTTGGAGTAAGTCATATAACATGGATGATGATGATGTTGGAGTAAGTCGTATAACATGGATAATGATGTTGGAGTAAGTTGTATAACATGGATGATGATGTTGGAGTAAGTCATATAACATGGATGATGATGATGTTGGAGTAAGTCGTATAACATGGATGATGATGATGTTGGAGTAAGTCGTATAACATGGATGATGATGATGTTGGAGTAAGTCGTATAACATGGATGATGATGATGTTGGAGTAAGATGTATAACATGGATGATGATGATGTTGGAGTAAGTCGTATAACATGGATGATGGTGTTGGAGTAATTCGTATAACATGGATGATGATGTTGGAGTAAGTCGTATAACATGGATGATGATGTTGGAGTAAGTCGTATAACATGGATGATGATGTTGGAGTAAGTCGTATAACATGGATGATGATGTTGGAGTAAGTCGTATAACATGGATGATGATGTTGGAGTAAGTCGTATAACATGGATGATGATGTTGGAGTAAGTCATATAACATGGATGATGATGATGTTGGAGTAAGTCATATAACATGGATGATGATGTTGGAGTAAGATGTATAACATGGATGATGATGTTGGAGTAAGTCATATAACATGGATGATGATGATGTTGGAGTAAGTCATATAACATGGATGATGATGTTGGAGTAAGATGTATAACATGGATGATGATGTTGGAGTAAGTCATATAACATGGATGATGATGTTGGAGTAAGTCGTATAACATGGATGATGATGTTGGAGTAAGTCGTATAACATGGATGATGATGTTGGAGTAAGATGTATAACATGGATGATGATGTTGGAGTAAGTCGTATAACATGGATGATGATGTTGGAGTAAGTCGTATAACATGGATAATGATGTTGGAGTAAGATGTATAACATGGATGATGATGTTGGAGTAAGTCATATAACATGGATGATGATGTTGGAGTAAGATGTATAACATGGATGATGATGTTGGAGTAAGTCATATAACATGGATGATGATGTTGGAGTAAGTCATATAACATGGATGATGATGTTGGAGTAAGTCGTATAACATGGATGATGATGTTGGAGTAAGTCATATAACATGGATGATGATGTTGGAGTAAGTCATATAACATGGATGATGATGTTGGAGTAAGTCATATAACATGGATGATGATGTTGGAGTAAGTCATATAACATGGATGATGATGTTGGAGTAAGTCATATAACATGGATGATGATGTTGGAGTAAGTCATATAACATGGATGATGATGTTGGAGTAAGTCATATAACATGGATGATGATGTTGGAGTAAGTCGTATAACATGGATGATGATGTTGGAGTAAGATGTATAACATGGATGATGATGTTGGAGTAAGTCGTATAACATGGATAATGATGTTGGAGTAAGTCGTATAACATGGATAATGATGATGTTGGAGTAAGTCATATAACATGGATGATGATGTTGGAGTAAGTCGTATAACATGGATAATGATGTTGGAGTAAGTCGTATAACATGGATGATGATGATGTTGGAGTAAGTCATATAACATGGATGATGATGTTGGAGTAAGATGTATAACATGGATGATGATGTTGGAGTAAGTCATATAACATGGATGATGATGATGTTGGAGTAAGTCATCTAACATGGATGATGATGTTGGAGTAAGATGTATAACATGGATGATGATGTTGGAGTAAGTCATATAACATGGATGATGATGTTGGAGTAAGTCGTATAACATGGATGATGATGTTGGAGTAAGTCGTATAACATGGATGATGATGTTGGAGTAAGATGTATAACATGGATGATGATGTTGGAGTAAGTCGTATAACATGGATGATGATGTTGGAGTAAGTCGTATAACATGGATAATGATGTTGGAGTAAGATGTATAACATGGATGATGATGTTGGAGTAAGTCATATAACATGGATGATGATGTTGGAGTAAGATGTATAACATGGATGATGATGTTGGAGTAAGTCATATAACATGGATGATGATGTTGGAGTAAGTCGTATAACATGGATGATGATGTTGGAGTAAGATGTATAACAAGAATGATGATGTTGGAGTAAGATGTATAACAAGAATGATGATGTTGAAGTAAGTCGTATAACATGGATGATGATGATGTTGGAGTAAGTCGTATAACATGGATGATGATGTTGGAGTAAGTCATATAACATGGATGATGATGTTGGAGTAAGATGTATAACATGGATGATGATGTTGGAGTAAGTCGTATAACATGGATGATGATGATGTTGGAGTAAGTCGTATAACATGGATGATGATGTTGGAGTAAGTCATATAACATGGATGATGATGTTGGAGTAAGATGTATAACATGGATGATGATGATGTTGTAGTAAGATGTATAACATGGATGATGATGATGTTGGAGTAAGTCATATAACATGGATGATGATGTTGTAGTAAGATGTATAACATGGATGATGATGTTAGAGTAAGACATATAACATGGATAATGATGTTGGAGTAAGATGTATAACATGGATGATGATGTTGGAGTAAGTCGTATAACATGGATGATGATGATGTTGGAGTAAGTCGTATAACATGGATAATGATGTTGGAGTAAGTCGTATAACATGGATGATGATGATGTTGGAGTAAGTCGTATAACATGGATGATGATGATGTTGGAGTAAGTCGTATAACATGGATGATGATGATGTTGGAGTAAGTCGTATAACATGGATGATGATGTTGGAGTAAGTCGTATAACATGGATGATGATGATGTTGGAGTAAGTCGTATAACATGGATGATGATGATGTTGGAGTAAGTCGTATAACATGGATGATGATGATGTTGGAGTAAGTCGTATAACATGGATGATGATGATGTTGGAGTAAGTCGTATAACATGGATGATGATGATGTTGGAGTAAGTCGTATAACATGGATGATGATGATGTTGGAGTAAGTCGTATAACATGGATGATGATGTTGGAGTAAGTCATATAACATGGATGATGATGTTGGAGTAAGTCGTATAACATGGATGATGATGTTGGAGTAAGTCGTATAACATGGATAATGATGTTGGAGTAAGATGTATAACATGGATGATGATGTTGGAGTAAGTCGTATAACATGGATGATGATGATGTTGGAGTAAGTCGTATAACATGGATGATGATGATGTTGGAGTAAGTCGTATAACATGGATGATGATGATGTTGGAGTAAGTCGTATAACATGGATGATGATGTTGGAGTAAGTCATATAACATGGATGATGATGTTGGAGTAAGTCGTATAACATGGATGATGATGTTGGAGTAAGTCGTATAACATGGATAATGATGTTGGAGTAAGATGTATAACATGGATGATGATGTTGGAGTAAGTCGTATAACATGGATGATGATGTTGGAGTAAGTCGTATAACATGGATGATGATGTTGGAGTAAGTCGTATAACATGGATGATGATGTTGGAGTAAGTCATATAACATGGATGATGATGATGTTGGAGTAAGTCGTATAACATGGATGATGATGTTGGAGTAAGTCATATAACATGGATGATGATGTTGGAGTAAGATGTATAACATGGATGATGATGTTGGAGTAAGTCATATAACATGGATGATGATGTTGGAGTAAGTCGTATAACATGGATGATGATGTTGGAGTAAGTCGTATAACAAGAATGATGATGTTGAAGTAAGTCGTATAACATGGATGATGATGATGTTGGAGTAAGTCGTATAACATGGATGATGATGTTGGAGTAAGTCATATAACATGGATGATGATGTTGGAGTAAGATGTATAACATGGATGATGATGTTGGAGTAAGTTGTATAACATGGATGATGATGATGTTGGAGTAAGTCGTATAACATGGATGATGATGTTGGAGTAAGTCGTATAACATGGATGATGATGTTGGAGTAAGATGTATAACATGGATGATGATGATGTTGTAGTAAGATGTATAACATGGATGATGATGATGTTGGAGTAAGTCATATAACATGGATGATGATGTTGTAGTAAGATGTATAACATGGATGATGATGTTAGAGTAAGACATATAACATGGATAATGATGTTGGAGTAAGTCGTATAACATGGATGATGATGATGTTGGAGTAAGTCGTATAACATGGATGATGATGATGTTGGAGTAAGTCGTATAACATGGATGATGATGATGTTGGAGTAAGTCGTATAACATGGATGATGATGTTGGAGTAAGTCGTATAACATGGATGATGATGATGTTGGAGTAAGTCGTATAACATGGATGATGATGATGTTGGAGTAAGTCGTATAACATGGATGATGATGATGTTGGAGTAAGTCGTATAACATGGATGATGATGATGTTGGAGTAAGTCGTATAACATGGATGATGATGATGTTGGAGTAAGTCATATAACATGGATGATGATGTTGGAGTAAGTCGTATAACATGGATGATGATGTTGGAGTAAGTCATATAACATGGATGATGATGATGTTGGAGTAAGTCGTATAACATGGACGATGATGTTGGAGTAAGTCGTATAACATGGATGATGATGATGTTGGAGTAAGTCGTATAACATGGATGATGATGATGTTGGAGTAAGTCATATAACATGGATGATGATGTTGGAGTAAGTCGTATAACATGGATGATGATGTTGGAGTAAGTCGTATAACATGGATAATGATGTTGGAGTAAGATGTATAACATGGATGATGATGTTGGAGTAAGTCGTATAACATGGATGATGATGTTGGAGTAAGTCGTATAACATGGATGATAATGTTGGAGTAAGTCGTATAACATGGATGATGATGTTGGAGTAAGTCATATAACATGGATGATGATGATGTTGGAGTAAGTCGTATAACATGGATGATGATGTTGGAGTAAGATGTATAACATGGATGATGATGTTGGAGTAAGTCATATAACATGGATGATGATGTTGGAGTAAGTCATATAACATGGATGATGATGTTGGAGTAAGTCATATAACATGGATGATGATGTTGGAGTAAGTCATATAACATGGATGATGATGTTGGAGTAAGTCATATAACATGGATGATGATGTTGGAGTAAGATGTATAACATGGATGATGATGTTGGAGTAAGTCATATAACATGGATGATGATGTTGGAGTAAGTCATATAACATGGATGATGATGTTGGAGTAAGTCATATAACATGGATGATGATGTTGGACTAAGTCGTATAACATGGATGATGATGTTGGAGTAAGTCATATAACATGGATGATGATGTTGGAGTAAGTCGTATAACATGGATAATGATGTTGGAGTAAGATGTATAACATGGATGATGATGTTGGAGTAAGTCATATAACATGGATGATGATGATGTTGGAGTAAGTCGTATAACATGGATGATGATGTTGGAGTAAGATGTATAACATGGATGATGATGTTGGAGTAAGTCATATAACATGGATGATGATGTTGGAGTAAGTCATATAACATGGATGATGATGTTGGAGTAAGTCGTATAACATGGATGATGATGTTGGAGTAAGATGTATAACATGGATGATGATGTTGGAGTAAGTCATATAACATGGATGATGATGTTGGAGTAAGTCGTATAACATGGATGATGATGTTGGAGTAAGTCGTATAACATGGATAATGATGTTGGAGTAAGTCATATAACATGGATGATGATGTTGGAGTAAGTCATATAACATGGATGATGATGTTGGAGTAAGTCGTATAACATGGATGATGATGATGTTGGAGTAAGTCGTATAACATGGATGATGATGTTGGAGTAAGTCATATAACATGGATGATGATGTTGGAGTAAGATGTATAACATGGATGATGATGTTGGAGTAAGATGTATAACATGGATGATGATGTTGGAGTAAGTCATATAACATGGATGATGATGATGTTGGAGTAAGTCATATAACATGGATGATGATGTTGGAGTAAGTCGTATAACATGGATGATGATGATGTTGTAGTAAGTCGTATAACATGGATGATGATGATGTTGGAGTAAGTCATATAACATGGATGATGATGTTGGAGTAAGTCGTATAACATGGATAATGATGTTGGAGTAAGTCATATAACATGGATGATGATGTTGGAGTAAGTCATATAACATGGATGATGATGTTGGAGTAAGTCGTATAACATGGATGATGATGATGTTGGAGTAAGTCGTATAAAATGGATGATGATGTTGGAGTAAGTCGTATAACAAGAATGATGATGTTGAAGTAAGTCATATAACATGGATGATGATGTTGGAGTAAGTCGTATAACATGGATGATGATGATGTTGGAGTAAGTCATATAACATGGATGATGATGATGTTGGAGTAAGTCATATAACATGGATGATGATGATGTTGGAGTAAGTCATATAACATGGATGATGATGATGTTGGAGTAAGTCATATAACATGGATGATGATGTTGGAGTAAGTCGTATAACAAGAATGATGATGTTGAAGTAAGTCGTATAACATGGATGATGATGATGTTGGAGTAAGTCATATAACATGGATGATGATGTTGGAGTAAGTCATATAACATGGATGATGATGTTGGAGTAAGTCATATAACATGGATGATGATGTTGGAGTAAGTCGTATAACATGGATGATGATGATGTTGGAGTAAGTCGTATAACATGGATGATGATGTTGGAGTAAGATGTATAACATGGATGATGATGTTGGAGTAAGATGTATAACATGGACGATGATGTTGGAGTAAGTCATATAACATGGATGATGATGATGTTGGAGTAAGTCATATAACATGGATGATGATGATGTTGGAGTAAGTCATATAACATGGATGATGATGTTGGAGTAAGTCATATAACATGGATGATGATGTTGGAGTAAGATGTATAACATGGATGATGATGTTGGAGTAAGTCATATAACATGGATGATGATGTTGGAGTAAGATGTATAACATGGATGATGATGTTGGAGTAAGTCATATAACATGGATGATGATGTTGGAGTAAGATGTATAACATGGATGATGATGTTGGAGTAAGTCATATAACATGGATGATGATGTTGGAGTAAGTCATATAACATGGATGATGATGTTGTAGTAAGTCGTATAACATGGATGATGATGATGTTGGAGTAAGATGTATAACATGGATGATGATGTTAGAGTAAGTCATATAACATGGATGATGATGTTGGAGTAAGTCGTATAACATGGATGATGATGTTGGAGTAAGTCATATAACATGGATGATGATGTTGGAGTAAGTCGTATAACATGGATGATGATGTTGGAGTAAGTCATATAACATGGATGATGATGTTGGAGTAAGTCATATAACATGGATGATGATGATGTTGGAGTAAGTCGTATAACATGGATGATGATGATGTTGGAGTAAGTCGTATAACATGGATGATGATGTTGGAGTAAGTCGTATAACATGGATGATGATGTTGGAGTAAGTCATATAACATGGATGATGATGTTGGAGTAAGTCATATAACATGGATGATGATGATGTTGGAGTAAGTCGTATAACATGGATGATGATGATGTTGGAGTAAGTCGTATAACATGGATGATGATGTTGGAGTAAGTCGTATAACATGGATGATGATGTTAGAGTAAGTCATATAACATGGATGATGATGTTGGAGTAAGTCGTATAACATGGATGATGATGATGTTGGAGTAAGTCGTATAACATGGATGATGATGTTGGAGTAAGTCATATAACATGGATGATGATGTTGGAGTAAGATGTATAACATGGATGATGATGTTGGAGTAAGTCATATAACATGGATGATGATGATGTTGTAGTAAGTCGTATAACATGGATGATGATGTTGGAGTAAGTCATATAACATGGATGATGATGATGTTGGAGTAAGTCGTATAACATGGATGATGATGTTGGAGTAAGTCATATAACATGGATGATGATGATGTTGTAGTAAGTCGTATAACATGGATGATGATGTTGGAGTAAGTCATATAACATGGATGATGATGATGTTGGAGTAAGTCGTATAACATGGATGATGATGTTGGAGTAAGTCATATAACATGGATGATGATGTTGGAGTAAGTCGTATAACATGGATGATGATGTTGGAGTAAGATGTATAACATGGATGATGATGTTGGAGTAAGTCATATAACATGGATGATGATGTTGGAGTAAGTCGTATAACATGGATGATGATGTTGGAGTAAGTCATATAACATGGATGATGATGTTGGAGTAAGTCGTATAACATGGATGATGATGTTGGAGTAAGTCATATAACATGGATGATGATGTTGGAGTAAGTCATATAACATGGATGATGATGATGTTGGAGTAAGTCGTATAACATGGATGATGATGTTGGAGTAAGTCGTATAACATGGATGATGATGTTGGAGTAAGTCGTATAACATGGATGATGATGTTGGAGTAAGTCATATAACATGGATGATGATGTTGGAGTAAGTCGTATAACATGGATGATGATGTTGGAGTAAGATGTATAACATGGATGATGATGTTGGAGTAAGTCATATAACATGGATGATGATGTTGGAGTAAGTCGTATAACATGGATGATGATGTTGGAGTAAGTCGTATAACATGGATGATGATGTTGGAGTAAGTCATATAACATGGATGATGATGTTGGAGTAAGATGTATAACATGGATGATGATGTTGGAGTAAGTCATATAACATGGATGATGATGTTGGAGTAAGTCGTATAACATGGATGATGATGATGTTGGAGTAAGTCGTATAACATGGATGATGATGATGTTGGAGTAAGTCGTATAACATGGATGATGATGTTGTAGTAAGTCATATAACATGGATGATGATGTTAGAGTAAGTCATATAACATGGATGATGATGTTGGAGTAAGTCGTATAACATGGATGATGATGATGTTGGAGTAAGTCGTATAACATGGATGATGATGTTGGAGTAAGTCGTATAACATGGATGATGATGATGTTGGAGTAAGTCGTATAACATGGATGATGATGTTGGAGTAAGTCGTATAACATGGATGATGATGATGTTGGAGTAAGTCGTATAACATGGATGATGATGTTGGAGTAAGTCATATAACATGGATGATGATGTTGGAGTAAGTCGTATAACATGGATGATGATGATGTTGGAGTAAGTCGTATAACATGGATGATGATGTTGGAGTAAGTCGTATAACATGGATGATGATGATGTTGGAGTAAGTCGTATAACATGGATGATGATGTTGGAGTAAGTCATATAACATGGATGATGATGTTGGAGTAAGATGTATAACATGGATGATGATGTTGGAGTAAGTTGTATAACATGGATGATGATGATGTTGGAGTAAGTCGTATAACATGGATAATGATGTTGGAGTAAGTCGTATAACATGGATGATGATGATGTTGGAGTAAGTCGTATAACATGGATGATGATGATGTTGGAGTAAGTCGTATAACATGGATGATGATGATGTTGGAGTAAGTCGTATAACATGGATAATGATGTTGGAGTAAGTCGTATAACATGGATGATGATGATGTTGTAGTAAGTCGTATGACATGGATGATGATGTTGGAGTAAGTCATATAACATGGATGATGATGATGTTGGAGTAAGTCGTATAACATGGATGATGATGTTGGAGTAAGTCATATAACATGGATGATGATGTTGGAGTAAGATGTATAACATGGATGATGATGATGTTGGAGTAAGTCGTATAACATGGATGATGATGATGTTGGAGTAAGTCGTATAACATGGATGATGATGTTGGAGTAAGTCATATAACATGGATGATGATGTTGGAGTAAGATGTATAACATGGATGATGATGTTGGAGTAAGATGTATAACATGGATGATGATGTTAGAGTAAGATGTATAACATGGATAATGATGTTGGAGTAAGTCGTATAACATGGATGATGATGATGTTGTAGTAAGTCGTATAACATGGATGATGATGTTGTAGTAAGTCGTATAACATGGATGATGATGATGTTGTAGTAAGTCGTATAACATGGATGATGATGATGTTGGAGTAAGTCGTATAACATGGATGATGATGTTGGAGTAAGTCATATAACATGGATGATGATGTTGGAGTAAGTCGTATAACATGGATGATGATGATGTTGGAGTAAGTCGTATAACATGGATGATGATGTTGGAGTAAGTCATATAACATGGATGATGATGTTGGAGTAAGATGTATAACATGGATGATGATGTTGGAGTAAGTCGTATAACATGGATGATGATGATGTTGTAGTAAGTCGTATAACATGGATGATGATGTTGGAGTAAGTCGTATAACATGGATGATGATGATGTTGGAGTAAGATGTATAACATGGATGATGATGTTGGAGTAAGTCGTATAACATGGATGATGATGATGTTGTAGTAAGTCGTATAACATGGATGATGATGTTGGAGTAAGTCATATAACATGGATGATGATGTTGGAGTAAGTCATATAACATGGATGATGATGTTGGAGTAAGATGTATAACATGGATGATGATGTTGGAGTAAGTCGTATAACATGGATGATGATGATGTTGGAGTAAGTCGTATAACATGGATAATGATGTTGGAGTAAGTCGTATAACATGGATGATGATGATGTTGGAGTAAGTCGTATAACATGGATGATGATGATGTTGGAGTAAGTCGTATAACATGGATGATGATGATGTTGGAGTAAGTCGTATAACATGGATAATGATGTTGGAGTAAGTCGTATAACATGGATGATGATGATGTTGGAGTAAGTCGTATAACATGGATGATGATGATGTTGGAGTAAGTCGTATAACATGGATGATGATGATGTTGGAGTAAGTCGTATAACATGGATGATGATGATGTTGGAGTAAGTCGTATAACATGGATGATGATGTTGGAGTAAGTCGTATAACATGGATGATGATGTTGGAGTAAGTCGTATAACATGGATGATGATGTTGGAGTAAGATGTATAACATGGATGATGATGATGGAGTAAGTCATATAACATGGATGATGATGATGTTGGAGTAAGTCGTATAACATGGATGATGATGATGTTGGAGTAAGTCGTATAACATGGATGATGATGTTGGAGTAAGTCGTATAACATGGATGATGATGATGTTGGAGTAAGTCGTATAACATGGATGATGATGATGTTGGAGTAAGTCGTATAACATGGATGATGATGTTGGAGTAAGTCGTATAACATGGATGATGATGTTGGAGTAAGTCGTATAACATGGATAATGATGTTGGAGTAAGATGTATAACATGGATGATGATGTTGGAGTAAGTCATATAACATGGATGATGATGATGTTGGAGTAAGTCGTATAACATGGATGATGATGATGTTGGAGTAAGTCGTATAACATGGATGATGATGATGTTGGAGTAAGTCGTATAACATGGATGATGATGATGTTGGAGTAAGATGTATAACATGGATGATGATGATGTTGGAGTAAGTCGTATAACATGGATGATGATGATGTTGGAGTAAGTCGTATAACATGGATGATGATGTTGGAGTAAGTCGTATAACATGGATGATGATGTTGGAGTAAGATGTATAACATGGATGATGATGTTGGAGTAAGTCATATAACATGGATGATGATGTTGGAGTAAGATGTCTAACATGGATGATGATGTTGGAGTAAGTCGTATAACATGGATGATGATGTTGGAGTAAGTCGTATAACATGGATAATGATGTTGGAGTAAGATGTATAACATGGATGATGATGTTGGAGTAAGTCATATAACATGGATGATGATGTTGGAGTAAGATGTCTAACATGGATGATGATGTTGGAGTAAGTCGTATAACATGGATGATGATGATGTTGGAGTAAGTCGTATAACATGGATGATGATGTTGGAGTAAGTCATATAACATGGATGATGATGTTGGAGTAAGATGTATAACATGGATGATGATGTTGGAGTAAGTCATATAACATGGATGATGATGATGTTGTAGTAAGTCGTATAACATGGATGATGATGTTGGAGTAAGTCATATAACATGGATGATGATGATGTTGTAGTAAGATGTATAACATGGATGATGATGATGTTGGAGTAAGATGTATAACATGGATGATGATGTTGGAGTAAGTCATATAACATGGATGATGATGATGTTAGAGTAAGTCATATAACATGGATAATGATGTTGGAGTAAGTCGTATAACATGGATGATGATGATGTTGGAGTAAGTTGTATAACATGGATGATGATGTTGGAGTAAGTCATATAACATGGATGATGATGTTGGAGTAAGATGTATAACATGGATGATGATGTTGGAGTAAGTCATATAACATGGATGATGATGTTGGAGTAAGTAATAGAACATGGATGATGATGATGTTGGAGTAAGTCGTATAACATGGATGATGATGTTAGAGTAAGTCATATAACATGGATAATGATGTTGTAGTAAGATGTATAACATGGATGATGATGTTGGAGTAAGTCGTATAACATGGATGATGATGATGTTGGAGTAAGTCGTATAACATGGATGATGATGTTGGAGTAAGTCATATAACATGGATGATGATGATGTTGTAGTAAGATGTATAACATGGATGATGATGATGTTGGAGTAAGATGTATAACATGGATGATGATGTTAGAGTAAGTCATATAACATGGATAATGATGTTGGAGTAAGTCGTATAACATGGATGATGATGTTGGAGTAAGTCGTATAACATGGATGATGATGTTGGAGTAAGATGTATAACATGGATGATGATGATGTTGTAGTAAGATGTATAACATGGATGATGATGTTAGAGTAAGTCATATAACATGGATAATGATGTTGGAGTAAGTCGTATAACATGGATGATGATGTTGGAGTAAGTCGTATAACATGGATGATGATGTTGGAGTAAGTCGTATAACATGGATGATGATGTTGGAGTAAGTCGTATAACATGGATGATGATGTTGGAGTAAGTCGTATAACATGGATGATGATGTTGGAGTAAGTCGTATAACATGGATGATGATGTTGGAGTAAGTCGTATAACATGGATGATGATGATGTTGGAGTAAGTCGTATAACATGGATGATGATGTTGGAGTAAGTCATATAACATGGATGATGATGTTGGAGTAAGTCGTATAACATGGATGATGATGTTGGAGTAAGTCATATAACATGGATGGTGATGGAGTAGTAGTCCTAGTTCTTGATAAATCCACTGTCTTTCTGACAAAAGCTCAGGTCCTTCAAAAAGATAAGTAACTGAGATTCCACAGTAACTGAGCTTGTATGAGGTGTTTCTTGAAAGCAATGCCGTCTTGTGAAGTATATGGATGGCTAATCACAAAGGGAGGCATTTCAGTGTGGTAATATACCAAGATGATTACCTCCTTCCAGGAGTGTAGCATACACTTCTGTGTCAACTACTTTATTATTCTTCTGTCAAGTTTGTTGACTCTTCTACAGTGATGGTACATCTGGTATTCCCCGCTACACAAAAGTCTGTTAGAGAAGGAGATAGTGCACCGGCTTTCATCTGTTTGTCCTCCATGGGGATTATTTGATAGAAGACAAAAGAAAGAAATTGAGACAAGACATGCATTTAACCCATGAGTGGGGGGGGAAGAGACAAACAATAGACAAACAACAAGAAACATTTATATCCGTAAAGATGAATGCTGGAATGGTTATCACTGAATAGTCTCACTATATAGCCATATCATGTACTTCCTCTTGAAGCTCAGTGTTATTGCAAATACTCCAGTGCAGCATTTCAATTTACAGAATTTTACTTGATGGCAACAAACACTTCTCCGAACTTGTCTTATTGGCAAGCAGAAAAAAAAACAGCTGTTATTTACGCTATTTTGACTGGAAGTTCTTAAATTTCTTCGGTTTGGACATGTAATGAAATATGACTCACTTTATAAAACTATTTTAAGTAACAGCTGAGGGTTGAAGGAAAAGAGGCGAACAAAGATAATCCTGGATTGATAGAGCAACCACATGGATATATGTGCACCCTGAACTAAATGATGATGATGTTGGCACTGAGATATCCAGGCTCTGGTTGCCACAGTATACTGTTGTATGGTGGTTGTCTGGTTGGTAGGAGAATGGTAAGACCCGCAGACCTTCCTCATGTGAAAAGACAAAACTTAGTTTCATCTAAGTGCGAATAGAAGGGCAACAATTGATGTTGTTTCATCCCATTGGAGCTTTGAGCGTTTACGGACTTTCATTATGCAACTGTTGTGTATTCTTCAGAGTTTTCTTTCACACGAAGAAGATTCCATCTCTTTTGTGGGTGTGTAATGTCTTGAAAGGAAGCATCCTACTCAAAGGAGGTCGGTGATCTGCAAAAATAATAATAATAAGAGGAGTTTGTTAGCACCGAGTAAAATTTTGCAAATTGAAATGCTGCACTGGAGTATTTTCAATAAAACTGAGCTTCAAGAGGAAGTAAAATTTCAATAATAGCAAAGCAAGGGGTTTGTGGTTGAATGTTTAGTCTTCAAAAGGAATCATTCCAGTGTAGCAGTAACCCAGGATCATCATGTCCAGCCTGGAGTATAGCATATACACTCTGGGCCAACTAGATTATCATTCTTCTGTTTATCATTCAGATGTTTTGATCCATCCACAGTGGTGGTATAGTGATGTTAAGGAAATGTCATACCTTGTAAGTAGTTCCATAATGACAGTCAAATCTGTTTGACCCATAGGTGTCTTCTCTGTCAACATCTGTGTAGAATATTTCCCCTAATCCTGAGCAGCTGACAACCTATGTATAGCGTAGAAGAGAGAAACAACGAACAGATAAATTACAGATATATTCAAATAATATAATATCAGATAATAAAGATGGGGTAAATTCTGCAACATGAACAGTTGCAATCAGGGACTTCAGTTGCCCTGCCAAGCATCCTTCTGCAACATGCACAGTTGGAGTCAGGGACTTCAGTTGCCCTGCCAAGCATCCCTTCTGCAACATGCACAGTTGGAGTCAGGGACTTCAGTTGCTCTGCCAAGCATCCTTCTGCAACATGCACAGTTGGAGTCAGGGACTTCAGTTACTCTGCCAAGCATCCCTTCTGCAACATGCACAGTTGGAGTCAGGGACTTCAGTTGCTCTGCCAAGCATCCCTTCTGCAACATGAACAGTTGCAATGAGGGACTTCAGTTGCCCTGCCAAGCATCCCTTCTGCAACATGCACAGTTGGAGTCAGGGACTTCAGTTACTCTGCCAAGCATCCCTTCTGCAGCATGCACAGTTGGAGTCAGGGACTTCAGTTGCCCTGCCAAGCATCCCTTCTGCAACATGCACAGTTGGAGTCAGGGACTTCAGTTGCTCTGCCAAGCATCCCTTCTGCAACATGAACAGTTTCAATCAGGGACTTAAGTTGCCCTGCCAAGCATCCTTCTGCAACATGCACAGTTGGAGTCAGTGACTTCAGTTGCCCTGCCAAGCATCCCTTCAACATCCACAGTTGGAGTCAGGGACTTCAGTTGCCCTGCCAAGCATCCCTTCTGCAACATGAACAGTTGAAGTCAGGGACTTCAGTTGTCCTGCCAAGCATCCTTCTGCAACATGAACAGTTGCAATCAGGGACTTCAGTTGCCCTGCCAAGCATCCTTCTGCAACATGAATAGTTGCAATCAGGGACTTCAGTTGCCCTGCCAAGCATCCTTCTGCAACATGAATAGTTGCAATCAAGGACTTCAGTTGCCCTGCCAAGCATCCTTCTGCAACATGAATAGTTGCAATCAGGGACTTCAGTTGCCCACCAAGCATCCCTTCTGCAACATGAACAGTTGCAGTCAGGGACTTCAGTTGCTCTGCCAAGCATCCCTTCTGCAACATGAACAGTTGCAATCAGGGACTTCAGTTGCCCTGCCAAACATCCCTTCTGCAACATGAACAGTTGCAATCAGGGACTTCAGTTGCTCTGCCAAGCATCCCTTCTGCAACATGAACAGTTGCAATCAGGGACTTCAGTTGCCCTGCCAAACATCCCTTCTGCAACATGAACAGTTGCAATCAGGGACTTCAGTTGCCCTGCCAAGCATCCTTCTGCAACATGAATAGTTGCAATCAGGGACTTCAGTTGCCCTGCCAAGCATCCCTTCTGCAACAAGAACAGTTGCAATCAGGGACTTCAGTTGCCCTGCCAAGCATCCTTCTGCAACATGAATAGTTGCAATCAGGGACTTCAGTTGCCCTGCCAAGCATCCCTTCTGCAACATGAACAGTTGCAATCAGGGACTTCAGCTGCCCTGCCAAGCATCCTTCTGCAACATGAACAGTTGCAATCAGGGACTTCAGTTGCTCTGCCAAGTATCCCTTCTGCAACATGAACAGTTGCAATCAGGGACTTCAGTTGCCCTGACAAGCATCCCTTCTGCAACATGAACAGTTGCAATCAGGGACTTCAGTTGCCCTGCCAAGCATCCTTCTGCAACATGAATAGTTGCAATCAGGGACTTCAGTTGCCCTGCCAAGCATCCCTTCTGCAACAAGAACAGTTGCAATCAGGGACTTCAGTTGCCCTGCCAAGCATCCTTCTGCAACATGAATAGTTGCAATCAGGGACTTCAGTTGCCCTGCCAAGCATCCCTTCTGCAACATGAACAGTTGCAATCAGGGACTTCAGCTGCCCTGCCAAGCATCCCTTCTGCAACATGAACAGTTGCAATCAGGGACTTCAGTTGCTCTGCCAAGCATCCCTTCTGCAACATGAACAGTTGCAATCAGGGACTTCAGTTGCCCTGACAAGCATCCCTTCTGCAACATGAACAGTTGCAATCAGGGACTTCAGTTGTCCTGCCAAGCATCCTTCTGCAACATGAATAGTTGCAATCAGGGACTTCAGTTGCCCTGCCAAGCATCCCTTCTGCAACAAGAACAGTTGCAATCAGGGACTTCAGTTGCCATGCCAAGCATCCTTCTGCAACATGAATAGTTGCAATCAGGGACTTCAGTTGCCCTGCCAAGCATCCCTTCTGCAACATGAACAGTTGCAATCAGGGACTTCAGCTGCCCTGCCAAGCATCCCTTCTGCAACATGAACAGTTGCAATCAGGGACTTCAGTTGCTCTGCCAAGCATCCCTTCTGCAACATGAACAGTTGCAATCAGGGACTTCAGTTGCCCTGCCAAGCATCCCTTCTGCAACATGAACAGTTGGAGTCAGGGACTTCAGTTGTCCTGCCAAGCATCCTTCTGCAACATGAACAGTTGCAATCAGGGACTTCAGTTGCCCTGCCAAGCATCCTTCTGCAACATGAATAGTTGCAATCAGGGACTTCAGTTGCCCTGCCAAGCATCCTTCTGCAACATGAATAGTTGCAATCAGGGACTTCAGTTGCCCTGCCAAGCATTCCTTATGCAACATGCACAGTTGAAGTCAGGGACTTCAGTTGCCCTGCCAAGCATCCCTTATGCAACATGAACAGTTGAAGTCAGGGACTTCAGTTGCCCTGCCAAGCATCTCTTATGCAACATGAACAGTTGTAGTCAGGGACTTTAGTTGCTCTGCCAAGCATCCCTTATGCAACATGCACAGTTGAAGTCAGGGACTTCAGTTGCCCTGCCAAGCATCCCTTATGAAACATGAACAGTTGAAGTCATGGACTTCAGTTGCCCTGCTGTCATTGCCCATAGGACCCCAGCTCTGGACCTCGTCACTTGTATGGATGGAGAAGCCAGCAATGCTTTCCCTGCCATCCAAGAGGCTTTCCAATTATGGAGGACTAACATGTTTGCCTGATTATGAACTCTCCCAATGAATTGACTTGTCCTGCACAGAGTTGCTTTTCAGAGCACCCCATGTGCCAACTGTTCATATCAGATGGATGCTGTACACATTCATAGCTAGGACCATGTTCAGGATTGCAGTTCATTTGACTGCACCAGCTTGACGTGCAATGATGGATTCTCTAAATGTGGAACCACAAAAAGGAAATGTAATTTTAGATGAAATGCTGTGGGGCATCTACGAAAGGAAAGCCTCACTATATTGACATGTCATCTACAGAGATTTTAATATTGCATAATGTTCGGTCTGACAGGTCAATAATGAGACCTTCAGACCTTCACATGCGGGATGCTGATGATAATAACAATCACAAAATTATGGTTGCATATCCGATGTATTCTTTCAGGAGGACAAGTAAAGTCCTGGATTGATAACATCAAGGAATGGTTTGGTCATGCATGATTTTTCTACACTCCTCCGAATGGCTGAGGATAGAGATGTTTGGATGACCTTTTTGTGCTGATATCTCCAGTGTGGCAACACTGATGGATTATAGGTCTTATTATTATTATTTGATGTGGAAGATTTCCAGAGCTTCTTCAAGTCACAGAAGATTGGTCTACTTAATGTGACTGTAGTGTACAATGTCATGATCTGAACAGCCTTCTATTCCAGAGGAACCACTCTGGCAACAATAGCCTGGACTTCTAGTTCAGGGTGCACAGAATAGAGTCACTGTCTTTCCATGCATGTCATAGGAGGCAACTAAGGAAAGTTAAAGGTATTGGCTGACAACCTGTCACCTGGGACAAAAATCAGTCACATCTTGTGTCAATTTCTGACTTTTGTTTTCTACCATGTAATCGCCATGGATGATAAAGAGATGCAATGGAAGAGGACATTGCACTTTGTCCTTTAGTGGCAGACTCCAGAGTGATGGGGAATGCTAGATTATCGTCACTGCTGATGGGTCAACAAATCTGACACAAGAATGTTCAGACATTTCACCCAGAAGTGTGCGCTGTTCTGTCTGGCAGGACATGGTAATCCTGGGATACTGGAGTACCTCCCTTCAGGGACTAAACATATCAATAAACCCTTTTACACATGCATGCCTTTGAGACACTCTGACATGAGTCTAGGTGTCGTCTCAGTTACACAACTGTGTTTTTGTCAGAAAGACTATGGGCTATTTGCTACCTGTGCTACCTGCTGGCAGCTAAAGTGATAATTCCATCATCATCATGTGTCATGTGCTCCCTGCTGGCAGCTAAAGTGATAATTCCATCATCATCATGTGCTACCTGCTGGCAGCTAAAGTGATAATTCCATCATCATCATGTGTCATGTGCTACCTGCTGGCAGCTAAAGTGATTATTTCATCACCATCATCTACTCCAGAAGGGAGTTTACTGTGAGTTTCTTGCAATCTTGAGGCATGCTGTAGGTAAAGGAGTTAACTTTCTCCTAGTAGTACAGGTATGGGTCTCCAGCAGATGGAGATCCATAGAATTCCAATAGAATTCATCCTATTTGAGACGATAAGGTGGGGGAAACTATCCGTATGATGTCCTGCGTTAGCTGCCTCTTAAAACATGCATGACAGATATCAGTTATCATTCACTGTCCATACTCCCTGTATAAAATCTTACCTCACTATCCATATTCCATGCATCAAATCTTACCTCTCTGTATCAAATCTTACCTCTCTGTATCAAATCATACCTCTCTGTATACAACCTTACCTCTCTATCCACACTGCCTGTATCAAATCTTACCTCTCTATACATACTCCCTGCATCACATCTTACCTCTCTGTCCATACTGCCAGGTAGAAACTTGGCACTGAAAATGTTTGATCTGTGCCCCGATCTAAATTTGACAATATTCTGAAAATAAAAAATATACAAAGAGTTGATAAGAGAACCTTTAGATTTGACTTAATATTGAAATTATGGTGAGCTTGTGACCAATATCTAGAACACTTGTCTCCAAACCGTGATATCTCAGTTGTCTTGGATTCAAACCACAGTTGTGAACAAGAATCTGCACTGTACATGTCATAGTGACTATAACAAAGAAAAGCCCTTTTCCCCCACCATCCATAAAAATGCCCAGATATGTTTCTATTCAAGGCTCAGAAACATGGACAATGAGTATACGGCTAGAAGGTAGAATTGATGCTTTTGATATGTGGATATATAGAAGAAATGGGAAAATTTCATGGAAAGAGAAGAAGACAAACAAAAAGGCACTGACAACAATTTGTATGAAAAAGTAATAAAGATCAAACAAATAAAGTATTGTGAACATAGTGAAAGACCCTACTTGAAGACCTTACTTGAGGGTAAAGTCAAAGGGAAGTGAGCAAGAGGTAGGCAGAGATACAAGTGGGAGAGAAACATCACAAGATGGACAGGTTACAGTCTAGCAGAGTTCACCACCAAGGCAAGAGACAGGGAATGTTGGAGGATCATTACAGTCAACCTTTGTTGCCTAGATGGCAATTGACGATTATGATAAAATGGCACAACCCCCCACCCCAACTCTTAGTTCTTAACAGGAAAACATGCATCAACAAAAGTATTTGTTGTTGAAATTATGTCTAATTTCATGTAACTGTGAACAAGCGATATGGCTGTGAGATCTGAACTCTAGCTGCAGATTTAGAGACAAGAATTCAGAGAGAATTACTTAGAGAGAAGAATCCAGTCGTTTAAAAACACATGCAATAGTCGTGTAATGGTATCTGTTACCGACAACATAAGACCAATGTGTTCGTGCATAACAGAATGAATGTAGTAGCGGGTCGACAAGAACCACTGTTAACAATTGTGATACTTCATAAACTCCGGTGGTACGAGCAAGTGATGAGACATTCCTCGATGACAAGAGATGTTCTTCAAGGTATGGTGGAGGGTAAAAGAAAACAAAGTGTGTAGAAGAAGATATGACTGGATAATATAGAGGACTGGAAGGGTGTGATGTTTCCAAACTCATCAGGATGGTAGAGGATAGAGATTTGTGGAAATATCACAATATGACATCCTACGACCCTGATATATTATGGGTTTTATTATTATGTTTCCATTGGGACCAACCAAAGTGTTTGACACCATCAACCGCTAGGGCATGTAGATGATTATGTTCAAATTCGGATGCCTCAAAAACTTCATGATGGTATGAAAGCTAGTGTGCTAGATGATGCTGAACTCTCATTTCTAGTGACTTCTCTTTGGCAGTTCGTTATCAAACTCCTTCAGATTAGCACGACTCTTGACTTCATCCACTTGATTTGTGCATCATTAATCTTAATACTTCATCTTGGTGGTGTCTTCTTCTTTCATTCTCAAACTCCAGCGTCTAGCAGGATGTAACCCAAAAAGTGGAATGTGTTGTGACATAGTCTAAAGCTTGGTTGTGATATCTGTGCCTTTCTGGCTGACACATCTGACTTCAACCTGACTTCTGTGTCACTTTGACCATATATGGGATAGGGCAGCCAACTCCACATGTATGGAAGGAAATAGTGTCACTATTCTTTTGGCAATCAATATAAGGTAATACTGCATGAAATGTAACAACAATAGTACTTATGTAGAACACAGGATTTTAGAACGTTCCACTTCTGCTTGAACAAGACGGACTATCACTAAGACTAAGGGGTTATGAGGTGTAAATAAGAAAACATACAAATTACAGTACACAAGACATTTTCAATGTTTCGAACCGTCTCAAGAATATATAAAACAAGCAGTGAAAAACAATGAAAACAGCAAAAACAATATTAACACCACAGAGGCAGTAAGTATCTTTTTTCATCTACAGTGTCTGAGGAAACTCTTTGGTATCCAATGGCAAGATCACATCTCAGGCAAAGATTTCCTCTAAAAGTCTAAAATGGAAAGCATCTATGTCATGTTGATCAGGTCTCAACTTTGTTGTGTTGATCATGTGTCTGAATACCAATGAAGTATCTTTCACAGAAATTGTTCTATGGCAAGATGTGTGTGTTCTATGGCAAGATGTGTGTGTTCTATGGCAAGATGTGTGGGTTCTATGGCAAGATGTGTGGGTTCTATGGCAAGATGTGTGTGGTATGTGGCAAGATGTGTGTAGTATGTGGCAAGATGTGTGTGGTATGTGGCAAGATGTGTGTGGTATGTGGCAAGATGTGTGTGGTCTATGGAAAGATGTATGTGTTCTATGGCAAGATGAGTGTGGTATGTGGCAAGATGTGTGTTCTATGGTAAGATGTGTGTGTTCTATGGCAAGATGTGTGTGGTATGTGGCAAGATGTGTGTTCTATGGCAAGATATGTGTGTTCTATGGCAAGATGTGTGTGTTCTATGGCAAGATGTGAATGGTATGTGGCAAGATTCATGTGTTCTATGGCAAGATGTGTGTGTTAATTGGCAAGATGTGTGTGGTATGTGGCAAGATGTGTGTGGTATGTGGCAAGATGTGTGTTCTATGGCAAGATGTGTGTGTGTGTTCTATGGCAAGATGTGTGTGTTCTATGGCAAGATGTCTGTGTTCTATGGCAAGATGTGTGTATATAAGCATTAAAATTGATTTTAGCAAAATCCTTTCAAGGACAATTGAAGACTCAATATTGCAGTATTGATCCAAGCTCTTTGGAAACAACAGCTCTTGATCGCCTACTGTACTGTTAATCCAAGAATTTCTTTATATGCCTCTTTGTCTTGCACCCTCAACTATTCTTTGAAAATTAGTTTTAGAAAGTAAGCTGTCACTCATTACAAGTCCAACCCAAACAAGTGTACACTGTTTCACAACCACAAACAAGTGTACGCTGTTTCACAACCACAAACAAGTGTACGCTGTTTCACAACCACAAACAAGTGTACGCTGTTTAACAACCATACAAAAAAGTGGTTCTTGATAACCTGCAATCGATAATATGTAATTACTGCACAAAACTGAAATCAAACAGGTAAAGCTTAAAACAGGGTAATGAAGTATTGTTAATCACATCAAATGCACATAATAACACACACAAATGATTCCAAAACTTCATTACCCTGTTTCAAGCTTTACATGTTGGATAACCTGCATGTTTGTTTATTTGTTGACAAATAAATATATTTGTCTTATGTTCATGTCTATTGACAGTTTTAAAAAAGCTCAAATAAACACAATCAACATTTTTTTTTGGGTAAGACTATCTATCTATTCGTTAAACCCTTTGTTGTCTTTCAGCGTCAGGGGTAGAAGAGTTTTCTGGAGATGGCCCTCGTGTGTGCTGAGTATATTGTGGAATTTTCGCCTCTTTTATTTCAGTGGTCCATATTTTTTGTGGTCGACCTCTAGATCTGCCTTCACTGTATCTGTGTAGCATAGCTTGCTGTGGTATGCTGTCTGATGGTAATCTGCTGATGTGTGCAAACCATTTGATTTGTTGTCTCTTAATATATTCCAAGATTGGAGTGGCACCGGTTCTTCGTCTAATATCCACTTTCCCTACTCTGTCTCTTAAGGAATGAAGATATTAGACAAAGAACAGGAACCGCCCAGTGCCATGTTTGGTAAGACTGTCAGTACAATATCTAACAAACCCACATACTTTGCCTGAAAATGGGTTCGTGATTGCCAAGTGCTGATCATCGGATCCAGATAATATGAGAGTTCCCTTATCATTCCAGCAGATTGTATTGACCTGGTGGATAAGAAATGACAATATTTCAGAGACTGGTTGACAAAAACATACAGGTAAAACAGAGAAACTTAAAATATTAAATTTTACATTACATAACACACGAAACAAACTAAATAACACAAAACAATATATATATAGTATTTTTCATTATATTCCAATTGCCAGTGAGTGCATCTTTTTTAGACATGGATTTTATATTATGTAAGTATGCTTTGTGAAGGTGGTGTTTTTCATCCAACATTTCTTTAATTGTATTATCTTTCTCTTCACATCAGTCATTTTGTTTCTTGATAGTCCTAGTTTTCCGCAGCAGTGTCATAAATTTGTTTCCTCAAACATGTCCAATTTGTATCCACATCTTGCTCTGGTAGTGCAGATTTCAGACATTCATCTATCGTAGAGGCTAGGGACTTGTTTATTTCCATTTGATAGCTTTCTGACATCTATATGTTTCTTTGCATTGATTCTCTATGAGCATCTGGCAGGCTGGATGTGAATTTTTAGTTTTGACACAATAAGATGATGATCCAGTCCAGCAGTCTGCACTGCACATGGATGTTGTTACTCGAACATCTTTGCGGTCTTTTCTTCTAACAAAATAATAACCTATAGGATGCCAGTGTCTTGATTGAGGGTGCATCCAGGAGGTCTAGTTTTGGATTGGAAGTTGAAATATGGTGTTGGTAATGAGGAGTCATTTTCTTCTTCTTCTTCTTCTTTCATTCACTTGAAACATGTCTATATCTGTAATTCTGTCTCCTTAATAAAACTCACTGTCTTTTGTAGTTCATACAGTGTCCCATAGAGCTTTGATTCCAGTGTTGTTTCCTCTGGCCAATATGTCTGCCTCAGCATTTCATGCTCAGAACACTCTTGAAGTATATGTTTGTCACTCTGTGCTGCCTGTCCACATGTACACATGGCCGTGTTGCCAATCTTGAACTTTGTATACATGTGACTGCGGAGTCGGTTGTGTCCTGTTCTGAGACGTAGAATTATAACTTGTTCTGATCTGTTCATAATGTGATAGTCATCTTGTGTTGGTGTTTGTGGCTTTCTTATTGACTTGATCATCTGTTTTTTCTGATGGTAGGTGATTGGTATATCTGGTTGGTCTTCGGCAGCACCTTCCTTAGCCAGTTGGTCTGCTTTTTCATTTCCTGGTATTCCACAGTGAGAGGGTATCCACTATGAGGAGTCATGTTCACCACATGTTTATAGAAGAAGAAGTCCATTGCTGTTGCAATGACATACTTCATATTTTCCTATTACACTGGACCAGGAGATATTGTATGTACCCACTCGTGCATTGAAATTTCCATGTAGTGTAGTTTATAATCTTTTGGAACTGCAGTGATAGCTGCATGAAGTTCATCATAGAACTTAACTTTAATTTCTTTTGGACTTGTCAGCATTGACACATATGTACTGATAATTGTTGCATATTTCTTACCAGAGAGCAGGGAGACTTTTACCGTCACAAGGCTGTTTAAATATCTGTCTACTCCTGCTTCCTGTCTTTCCTAAATTCCTCTTCTGCTCCAAAAGAATGTATAGCCAGCACCTCTTTCGCAGAGGTGACCGACTTCAGTAAGGCATGTTTTATGCAGAGCTGCTATGTAAATATGGTACTTTGCTAGCTCTTTCCCAATCAGGGCTGTTTGCCACACCAGTCTATATGTGTTTGTCATTGTTGAGGAGTGTGCGTACATTCCATGCTCCTAGAGTCAGTGGGAAAACCTTTTCCCTTCAGGTGAATTTTCTTGAATGTGAAAATGACTTGCACTGGGGATTTTGAATTAAGTCAGGAGGAGTTGTGCAAAGCATCGACCTCATTCTCTTGTCTGACCTCATTTTAAACCAATGGCAAAACAAGTCAACAAGACTGGAAGTGAAGTTCCATGCAGTGTATGGCCGTGGTTTTCTACGTGTCTCACCATGCCCAATGCGGCACATAATGTTCGAGCACTTGCACGTTTATCATAAACATATACACTTTTATCAATAGTCTATCTATCTATTCGCTAAATCCTTTGTTGTCTTTCAGCGTCAGGGGTAGAAGAGTTTTCTGGAGTTGGACCTCGTGTGTGCTGAGTATATTGTGGAGTTTGTCACCTCTTTTATTTCAGTGGTCCATCGTTTTCGTGGTCGGCCTCTAGGTCTGTCTTCACTGTATCTGTGTAGCATAGCTTGCTGTGGTATACTGTTTGATGGTAGTCTGCTGATGTGTGCAAACCATTTTATCTGTTGTCTCTTAATATATTTCAAGATTGGAGTAGTACCGGTTCTTTGTCTAATGTTTTCATTTCTCACTCTGTCTCTTAGCGATATTCCTAGGATTCTGCGCAAGCATGCCATTTCAGCTGTCACAAGTTTACGTTTATCTTGTGCTGTCTTTGCCCATGTTTGGCATTGGCAACACAGTGTTGGTATAATAATTGTTTTGAATAGTGTTATTTTGGTGTTTAAATCTACATTTTTGTTTCTTAAGATTGGTGTCATTTGTCATAGGGCTTGGTATGCTTTACTACATCTATTGTGTATTTCTATGCTACTCCTGCCATCTGTTGTCATACTGCTTCCTAGGTATGTGAATCTTTTCACTTGTTTCCAGTACATATGTTGGTGTTTCTTTCTGTTCTTCCTATCTTCATTACTTCGGTCTTCTCTATATTTATGTTCATGTTAAAGGTTTGGCATGTTTGGTGTAATCTGTCTATTTGTCTTTGTAGTTGTTCTTCTGATGATTCTACTAGTACTTGGTCATCTGCAAATAGTAGTTCATTTAAGCGATCCTTCAAACTGTTTTCTTCTATTGTCTTTGCTACTTTGCAAATGTGGTCTATGTATGTTATGAACAAATGTGGGATAATACAATTCCGTCTCACAACCAAGTGAATTTGGAAATTATCTGATGTATATGTGCTCATTCTCACTGAGCATTGACTATTGGCATATATGCTGCTCTGACAAAGGCTTATCAGATGTTGGGAGACTGTATGTCTGCAGTCTTATCATATATGCTGCTCTGACAAAGGCTTATCAGATGTTGGGAGACTGTATGTCTGCAGTCTTATCATATATGCTGCTCTGACAAAGGCTTATCAGATGTTGGGAGACTGTATGTCTGCAGTATTATCATATATGCTGCTCTGACAAAGGCTTATCAGATGTTGGGAGACTGTATGTCTGCAGTCTTATCATATATGCTGCTCTGACAAAGGCTTATCAGATGTTGGGAGACTGTATGTCTGCAGTCTTATCATATATGCTGCTCTGACAAAGGCTTATCAGATGTTGGGAGACTGTATGTCTGCAGTCTTATCATATATGCTGCTCTATTTATTTATCAATATTATCTACACAATTATCATCACCCATCGTTGTAAAGGCACAAAGGGGAGGGGGGGAAGAGAATAGCTGTATTGTTACTAGCGCCAGCCATACATGTCATAAGAGGCGAGAAAGGATGTTTTGGGTGTAGTTGGCTGTTCTATCCCATGGAGGGTTGAAGTGACCCAAAACCAATTCTGAAATTGGATGTGTCAGGCTGACAGGCAGAGATATTACAGCTAAACTGTAAATCATGATACAGTGCACTCTGTTCTCTGGACTACATCCTGCCAATGTGCAGGAGTTTGAGAATGAATGCAAAAGAAGAGGCATCAATCAAGAACAAGTACACTTCTGTCAAGAACACTTACACAACCATCATGAACACTGAGCTTCTTCTCTAGCTTGAGTCTTTGCAGAAAGTAGTGACTGTCTGAAATATAGTGAAATAACACTTATATTAGTGGAAACTTGCAACTAAAAACTAAATCAGTGTCCTCTTTAGTGTTTATTCACACAGCTGTGATATGTTCATTCACACAGCTGTGATATGTTCATTCTCACAGCTGTAATATTTGCAACTTTCGGTCGGACAAATCTGACTTCAGTATAGGAAAAAATTGGGTTATTTTAACTCACGGTTCTAAAGGTTAAACACACATAGAATTTCCTTAAATGATAAGGAAGCTAACAACAAGGTACGGTCCAGATTGTAAAATGCAATACTAAACATTGATAAGGAGATAAATTATTATGTTAAACTACTACTAGTTTGAGTACTATCTCAAAATAAAGTTGCTCAGAGACTTCAGTTACAGCAAGTCTCTTACAGTGCAGAGGAAATTTTCAGCATCTAGCTATGTCTATGTTTCTTTTGTGCATGTGGTTGCGTCTGTGGGTCTCACCAATGGCTAACTAGACAACTACCCATGCAACAGAAAATCTTAGTAGATGACATGCCTTTATATTGAGGTTATCTTCTTATAGAAGCTTCATGGCACGTCATCTATACAATCCCGTAGTCGTAACCTTCGATAACAGTTACCATGTTGTTCCGACAGGCTGACGTTGTGCTTGAACTAGAACGGGCACGGCGTGGGTGGGTGGAACAACGACGAAACCTGCCCCAAGGGCCAGAGTTGTGCCCTGATGTTGATGTCTGTTTCTGTGGCATTAGACTTGAAACACCATAGAGCCAGATGACTGCTGGAACAGAGAGCGGAGCACTTATGTGAATGCCTCATGTGCTGCGAGGCCAGTTTCTAATCAAGAATCAAGAATGTTTCTTTTACACTTCAAATGGTTAAAAGATAACTCCAAAGGATAAAAAATGGCTGTAATCTCATAAAAAATACCTAATATGAACCGTTGACTCAAAATAGTTGCCATGTCCTCCCTCACATTGCTCTAGTACTGCTTCAAGGCCATAAAGTCTACACATAATCAAAAATTGGCTGTGCAAGGAATTTAACACTTTACACAAATTCTAAAAGTTCAAAACTAAACAAAAAAACACAGAAGATGGATGTGTAGGGCCATTGACACATAAAAAACAGCAACAACACAATTTCATTCTCTAGACCACATCCTGCTGGAAATCTAGTAGGTCCATTGTCCTGCAGCAAGAGAAATCTGGTGGAAGTCTGAGAATGAACCCTGAAGAAGAAGAAACAAAAACCTCAAGAGTGACTTCCACAGTTTAGAAGGAACACAGATGGTTGCTCTCTTCTATCAACAACTTTAACGATAATTTCCAGACTAACAGTTCCTTCGAAATTTTCTTCCACATAACTGACTAGGCCTAATATTAGATTTACTTTGTTATTTCAATCTTTATTTGTTTGTCCCTATCGATAATATCTCTTGGTTGAAACGTTGATTCTTTGTATGTGCTCTTAAAGCTGATATTTGATATTTTTTACTTTTTATAGTCATAAAGGTAAAGGTAAAGGTAGGTCTCATTGCATCTGCCGTCGGGGATGAAGATAACTCTTCATGTACTAAGCCGCAGCAACTATTAGGTGGGGTGGCCAGTTCCCTTCCTTGCTGTTTTTTACCTTCCCTAACTCATGCGTCAGGTACTCATTTACAGCTGAGTCGACTGGAGGAGTGGTCGTATATAGGCCTATTAATAATTATTTTGGTTATTATAGGCCTCAATTATCAAATAGGGTATGGCTATGGGTCTCAACAACATGCAAGGATTACACACAGTAGCATCATATCGGTCAAAATTAAAGAGCTCTAGTTTCTGCACAGTGCACCGTATTAGGAGCTGATGAAACATGGCCTGGGATTGATTTATTATTATTGATTAGATACTAGCATGATAGCACACAGGGCACTTCCATAAGTTTTCCAGCAGCCATTTAAGTTTACGTGTATGTAGAATCAAAGTCCCAGTCAGGTGTCGATTATGCGATCTTCAATTTTGTTAAACAATGTAAATTTTCTTTCCTCTCCTCTAATCACCTTCATTTCTGTCATTCTTTGTATGTGTATATTTTCAGTCACATTGTCTTACTGCTTTAAACAAGTCAGCTTTCATTTCCTCTGACATCAGTATGACCCAAGCAGTAGATCTAAGTAATGCTCTGGACGATTGAGTTGTTCAATAACGCAACCCATTCCTTTTCTCAACAAATTCCTTTCCATTTTGCGCAACAATCCAACATTCTTTGAGAGTCTGTGAGTATCACCAAGTTGATTCATGTAACAATTATAAGCAAACTTAGTGCTGCTGTTATTCACTCTATCTCCATCCTCATGAAGATGGAGGATTGATTGATTAGGCCCTACTTATGGTCACGGATTTAGTAGATGAAATTATTATGATATTGATCCTACTATTTAATTTTACTTTTTCTGAGGCTCAGTTTTACTGCAATCCTTGGTATATGTGTAAACTATTCATGATTGCAATAGAAAATGAGTTATTTGCGCAAGAGACTGACATTGGTCTTGGACTGGTAGAGTTGAGACGCAAAAAATTTCATTCCAACTTGGCTACCAAACAAAACAAAGATTACAGCGCTAACAAACCTGTAGCTGTACTATACAGACGTCGCAAACTGTTATCCCGGTTTTCCCTTTCTTTCAGAACGTTAAACATTGTTGTCCTTCTCGCGTCTCTAATAATCTTGTTTGTTGTTGTGAAATAACTGATTATGTTATGATACTTGTAGCCATTTTAGACAAAGGTAAGTAACTCACGTTAATGTCTTATAAGAATACATTCCCTTGTTTTGTTTGTTAGTCGTGGGATCATCATCGCTGCAAACTGGACACGTTCATATGTCCAAAGTTCCTCCGATCTCTCCATGGTTGTATCCGCCATTACACTTCTGCTGACAGTACCGGTCCTATGCTGGTTGACCATCATTCTTTTGCGCACTCCAAAATGTTCACTTCTAGCAGCACAGCATTTCAATCCCTGACGCAAAAAATGATCCCTGATCTTTAATCATGGCCAAAAGAAATCATCATCCACATTAGTCTCACTCTCGCGTGCTATATCTCTTATGGAGTTCAAAACATCAGCTGGATCCATTGCCCTGTGCCACAATCACGCATGACGCCAATTGATTTGCTCTAGATTTATTAAAAGTAATCCTTCTTTTGTATTTGTGAGAAGTACAATGGAAAAGTTTAACCTAATACTTTATTATGCTGTTTTCCCAACTCTTCTGCGTTCGTTATAAAATGAGCTTAAGATTAGCAGGATGTAGCTATGAAAACGCAAGGCGTTGTGTCATAGTATACAGCTTGACTATTATCAGCGTTACCACCACCACAAACAGAACGTCCGTATTCGTATTCCCGTCAATCTTAAGAATTTTTCATTTATCCTCATGCTTCCTACTTGAATTTACTTGTATAAGAAATTTTAAGCAATATTGTCCTGTCTCTATGTTATTTATGTTACAAGTAGGACTATCGTTCCCTGTAGTATGAATACTGATCTTCTTTGTTTGTGGTCCTTATGATACTTGTACGGAATGTTTGATGTTGTTGTAATAGTCTTTGATCATAGCTCCTGGGAGACTACAGCCCTTGGTCGCTCAGCCTGGCACACCCAGATCACTGCTGGCAACGCTAAATTTGAAAAATAGGGTGCACCGCGGGCAGTTTACAGGCAACAGAGGCACAGATCCGAAAACTCTCCTATCCAAAAAACTACCTCTAACAAAAATATCGGAGGATGTCTGACAAAATGGAAAGTGCCGCAGTAACCAGACAAATAAGAGGTACATACAAAGTTAAGTACACAGGTTACTGAAGATAACTACCTATCAATATAAAATAATCAGAAAAAACAATAAAACATAGAAAAAAGACAATTATCGACGTGTCGGTCCTATTGGAACCTTTATTAAGAAACAAAAACCAACTAAGACAACAGTGTAAAAAAAACAACAAAAAAACACCTAGACAATGCTGTCCTTTCAGAAGGCATTGCCCAATGGGGTAATGACAATAATGCAATACAATATGTTATACAATATACCCAAGCTTTGGCAATGGCTTTTTGTATGGAAGGCATTGTCTAGGTTTTGGTTGTTTAAAAACATTTTGTTATGCTATTGTGTTGTCTTAGTTGGTTTTTGTTTCTTGATAAAGGATAATTGCCTTTGTTCTATGTTTTATTGTTATTTCTGATTATTTTATATCGATAGTTATCTTCAGTGTACTTAACTTCGTATTTACCCCAAACCCTCTACACTCCTGCATACACTGCAATATAACTTTCCTGGCACGAATCGGACTTGTCGGGCATCTACGAACTTACAAACCAAACAATCACAAATGTTTTGTTGTTTTCCTACTTGCTGATCACATTAATTGTTTGTCATGCCATGCTCATCTTCGCTTGCGAAGGAAGAACATTATCATCAATAGCCTATGTCTCGATTGGTCCGTACTCCGTGATTTGAGTACATAGGATGAATGTCTTGACAAAATTGCATATTTTTGTTGTTGTTGAGATGTAGTTGGTTAAGTACAGTAATCATGTTTACTTGAGATGAAATGCGATTCAATTCCGCTAGAACGAACCTGGTTAAACCTGGAAACAGACCACCGGCCCAATCTACTCCTAATCTAGAGGAAGAAGAGACAATGCCACCATTAGAAGCTTTGATAGAAAATTTCACCCTTGATTAGGTAAAAACATACCATTAGGAAATTTAAATAAAACAATAAAAAGGCAGGTCAAGATGACATCACAAATGAAATATTAAAAGAAGCAAATTATAATACCTTGTCCTTTTTACTTGATATTTTCAATATGATTTGGAAAAACGAATGCCCACCCCCAACAATGGAAAAATGGTACCATTATCAAACTACCAAAAAAAGGAGTCCTAACAAACTGTGATAACTGGAGGGGAATCACACTGCTATCCGTACCTGGTAAAATTCTTTGTAATATGATGCTTGCAAAAGTAAAGACATCCTTAGACAAAAGACTTAGAGAAGAGCAGGCAGGCTTTAGACCAGGTCGCTCCAGTCTCGACCATATATTCACTCTTAGAACAATAATTGAAGAATTTTTAGAATTTAGATCTAATCTCATAATAAACTTCGTTGATTTTCAAAAAACCTTCGACAGCATCCATCAGCCATCGCTGCAAGTTTTAAATTTAACAAAATATGTGGATTTCAAAACAAATATATAAATGTGATAAAATGTTTATATACAAACTCAAAATTCTGTGTTAGAACAGACAACGGCAGTTCAGAATGGTTCCATGTGATTACTGGTGTTAAACAAGGCTGCCCTATGTCACCATTGCTATTCAATATCACAATTGATTGGGTTATGAGAAAAAGCACATCCAACGTAAATTTATGAATTAAATGGATAAATAGAACAACATTAGACGTTGATTTTGCCGATGATCTTGCACTATTGAGTGAAAACCATCAAGATGCACAAACAAAAGCTAATAGATTAAAACTCATCGCATGCCAAATACGTCTCCAAATCAATTCATCAAAAACAAAAATTATGGACTTCACCAAACGTAATTAGTTTAAATGGACAACAACTTGAAAAGTACACACATTTTCTTATCCAGGAAGCAAATTAACACCCGACGGTGATGTCATGTCAAAAGTTACAATTCGCATTGCATTAGCTGCTTCAAATGCCTTTAAAGACTGTCACTGGAGATCAAAGACAATCAACACACGCACGAAAATGCGCTTTTTAAATTCCTGCGTTATTCCGGTGCTTTCATATGGATGAGAGAGCTGGACAAGTTCTTTATCTTCAGAATAGAAACTACTGAGTTTCAAGAACAGATGTCTTCGTAGGATAACTAACACCCATTGGAATGAATTCAAATTGAATGATAAAATCACAGAAGAGACGAATCAAAACTTCCTCACAGATGTTATCAGAAAACGATGTTGGTCATAAATCGGGCATGTCCTACGCGCAGACACCAACAGAATACACCACTAATCTCTTGAATGGATACCTACAAGCTAAAGAGCAATCGGTAGATCAAAAGAAACAACCAGAAGAACAATACTTAGAGAAAGTAAAACAATCAATATTCATACTATTTAAGAACTGCACAGAATAGCTTTGAACAGACATAATTGGAGAGATCTGACCCCCGCCCTATGATATCGCTAACATCAGAATGAATGAATTCTTCAAAAAACGGACTTTCTGAAGACGACCTGGCACCAGAATGTAAACTTCCGGTAGAACTTTAATAGTTTCATTGAATAACAAACACGGATTGTTTTCTGTTCCATATTTAATACACATTTCAAATTGTGTATGCAGATTAAGAAATGGCTGTATCATTAAAGGTTTTAACTTTAAATTGTTGGTAAGATAGAATATTGATGTGTGCAATAAATATATAAATCAAAATGAATGTTTGTTATGAATATAAAATTAGTAACGTTTTTTTAGTATAAGATAATTACTAAGTAAATATTAGTACTTTGTCATTGTAAAGTTTATTTTAGTTCTGTCTTTGAAATTGTAGGCCTAGTTACCTACTAACTACCTACTGTTGGCTCCCACGAAGATGCTTGGGACAATATTTGCTTGTTTCATTTTTCTGTAATTAGTTAGAGATATTTCCTTTCTGTCTATGAGTTTGAGGAAAATATGCGACCTCTAACGGCCCCTTGACGTTTTGACATGGAGTGAACACTAGTCTACAAAGTAGGTACTTGGACAAAATTTCAAAATAGTGCTGCATAATTACAAATAATATAATTAGATAGCCATTAAAAATTGCAATTTAACGATACCTCAACCAAGTCTGTATGTCACACCCTGAAAAAAGGTACAATTTTTTTTCGAATTAATTTGACATCAAAATAATATACATGACCCATATAGAAAAATAATAATACAACGTGTGACACAATGATTTACAAGATGCTGTCCCATTTTTAATTGCAAGGCCACATGTAGCTTTGTTTGTGTTCAGGAATAATGAGCATTGAGTCGCAATCATGGGTTTCTTTTTGAATTAGTAGTTGCGTTATTTTCCGAGTTTGGAAAATAAAAACAATAAATTATAATCTTTTTTTAATGTCACAAAAAGTGAAAACATGATGCGTAAACATATTTCATATGTTTTCAGACAAATCAGTACACCCTTAGATGGATTAAAAGTAATCCAACTGTATAGTAATAGAGATTAACAAAGAGTATATTTGTCAGTATGTTACTATTTGATACTTTGCTAGTGCAACTTATCCAGTTGCAGTCTTTTGCAGTATTATCTCCACCTGCATATTGGAAAATTGGATTGTCACTGCCTATCAAGTTCTAGGTCTTCCTTACGCATTGTAGCACGATCTTCTGCTGCAGTATGAAAGGCTGGTTGTGTTGCTTCCATCCTCATGAAATAGCCACATCATCTGGATTTCTGTCTTTCTATGTAGTCTTGACTTGAGATGGTCTTTATTTCTTTCCTGATATCTTTATTTCTCCATCGCTCTCTTCTGGTGACATTTATAGCTTTCCTCAAACATTTCACACACTGATCATTTTTGCTTGTGTTTTTGCTATGATTGATTCTTGATTAGAAACTGGCCTCACAGCACGTGGGGCATTCCCATAAGTGTTCCACCCTCTGTTCCAGCAGCCATTCAACTCGATGGTGTTTTCAGTTTAATGCTGCCAAACAGACGTTGACATCAGGGCACAACTCTGGCCCTACGACAGGTTTCTTTGTTGTTCCGCCCACCCACGCCATGCCCATAACTAGTTCAAGCACAACGTCAGCCTGTCAGAACAACATGGTAACTGTTAACGAAGGTTACGGCTACGGGATTGTATAGATGACGTGCCATGAAGCTTCTATAAGAAGATAACCTCAATATAATGCTTGACAGTGGTAACACAGAGTTGGTATAAAAATACTGTTTATCAATAGTTGTTTTGTAGCCATGCAGATTTATGAGTCTTTGACTATTGGTAACAGCTGGTAAGTCACAGCATTTGCTTTCTGACTATCTTGTTTCAATCTCTCTTTTGAGATTGCCATCCTCTGTAAATTGATTCCTAAATATTGGAACTCTGAGACCTGCTTTTGTTTTATACCATTGACAGATACATTTAACTGACCCGGTGTTTTGCTTAACTTCATAGTCTTTGTTTTAGATGCATTTAGTTTCATGTTGTGTTGTTCACATGTTGTGTTGTTCACATGTTGTGTTGTTCACATGTTGTGTTGTTCACGTGTGTGTGTTTGTCGATGTAATTCATCTTCAATTTTGTATATTCAACTTTAATCATTTTCAAATATCAGTTTGTTTAGTAAGCTGTGTTCTTCATTTGGTTTCTCTGCAGTAGTGGATTCTTCTCTTGGGTCTGCTGCTTTAGTTATCCTGTTCACGTATATTACGAACAGAAGTGGTGATAATACACAGCTTAATTCAATTAAGTGACATTCCACCATAAAATATTAGAACAAATAAAAAACACTATTGAAACTCAGACTTCAAAACTATTTAGATATAACATAAAAGGGATGTAATACCAGGTAGGATTGCATTATATGCTTCTAGTTACATTTTTATTTATCAATTCAGTCTACCACAGCTGTTGCATGTCATATGTATAGCAATATATTTGACTTTTTAAAAAAATCACCATATATATATATATATGGTGATTTAAAAAAAAAAAAAATAAAACTAAAAAAAAACTAGAGCAAATGAACATTTCTAAATATCATTGTCATTTTCAGCACCCCAAAATTAAGATCAACTTTTTTTCATTACTGATACAATTTTGATGTTGACTAGTGTTATTGGTTTTACTCTCTGCTCTATCATTTTATATATATATATATATATAATGAAACAAATAAGACAAATAAGAGGTACATACAAAGTTAAGTACACAGGTTACTGAAGATAACTACCTATCAATATAAAATAATCAGAAAAAACAATAAAACATAGAAAAAAGACAATTATCGACGTGTCGGTCCTATTGGAACCTTTATTAAGAAACAAAAACCAACTAAGACAACAGTGTAAAAAAAACAACAAAAAAACACCTAGACAATGCTGTCCTTTCAGAAGGCATTGCCCAATGGGGTAATGACAATAATGCAATACAATATGTTATACAATATACCCAAGCTTTGGCAATGGCTTTTTGTATGGAAGGCATTGTCTAGGTTTTGGTTGTTTAAAAACATTTTGTTATGCTATTGTGTTGTCTTAGTTGGTTTTTGTTTCTTGATAAAGGATAATTGCCTTTGTTCTATGTTTTATTGTTATTTCTGATTATTTTATATTGATAGTTATCTTCAGTGTACTTAACTTCGTATTTACCCCAAACCCTCTACACTCCTGCATACACTGCAATATAACTTTCCTGGCACGAATCGGACTTGTCGGGCATCTACGAACTTACAAACCAAACAATCACAAATGTTTTGTTGTTTTCCTACTTGCTGATCACATTAATTGTTTGTCATGCCATGCTCATCTTCGCTTGCGAAGGAAGAACATTATCATCAATAGCCTATGTCTCGATTGGTCCGTACTCCGTGATTTGAGTACATAGGATGAATGTCTTGACAAAATTGCATATTTTTGTTGTTGTTGAGATGTAGTTGGTTAAGTACAGTAATCATGTTTACTTGAGATGAAATGCGATTCAATTCCGCTAGAACGAACCTGGTTAAACCTGGAAACAGACCACCGGCCCAATCTACTCCTAATCTAGAGGAAGAAGAGACAATGCCACCATTAGAAGCTTTGATAGAAAATTTCACCCTTGATTAGGTAAAAACATACCATTAGGAAATTTAAATAAAACAATAAAAAGGCAGGTCAAGATGACATCACAAATGAAATATTAAAAGAAGCAAATTATAATACCTTGTCCTTTTTACTTGATATTTTCAATATGATTTGGAAAAACGAATGCCCACCCCCAACAATGGAAAAATGGTACCATTATCAAACTACCAAAAAAAGGAGTCCTAACAAACTGTGATAACTGGAGGGGAATCACACTGCTATCCGTACCTGGTAAAATTCTTTGTAATATGATGCTTGCAAAAGTAAAGACATCCTTAGACAAAAGACTTAGAGAAGAGCAGGCAGGCTTTAGACCAGGTCGCTCCAGTCTCGACCATATATTCACTCTTAGAACAATAATTGAAGAATTTTTAGAATTTAGATCTAATCTCATAATAAACTTCGTTGATTTTCAAAAAACCTTCGACAGCATCCATCAGCCATCGCTGCAAGTTTTAAATTTAACAAAATATGTGGATTTCAAAACAAATATATAAATGTGATAAAATGTTTATATACAAACTCAAAATTCTGTGTTAGAACAGACAACGGCAGTTCAGAATGGTTCCATGTGATTACTGGTGTTAAACAAGGCTGCCCTATGTCACCATTGCTATTCAATATCACAATTGATTGGGTTATGAGAAAAAGCACATCCAACGTAAATTTATGAATTAAATGGATAAATAGAACAACATTAGACGTTGATTTTGCCGATGATCTTGCACTATTGAGTGAAAACCATCAAGATGCACAAACAAAAGCTAATAGATTAAAACTCATCGCATGCCAAATACGTCTCCAAATCAATTCATCAAAAACACAAATTATGGACTTCACCAAACGTAATTAGTTTAAATGGACAACAACTTGAAAAGTACACACATTTTCTTATCCAGGAAGCAAATTAACACCCGACGGTGATGTCATGTCAAAAGTTACAATTCGCATTGCATTAGCTGCTTCAAATGCCTTTAAAGACTGTCACTGGAGATCAAAGACAATCAACACACGCACGAAAATGCGCTTTTTAAATTCCTGCGTTATTCCGGTGCTTTCATATGGATGAGAGAGCTGGACAAGTTCTTTATCTTCAGAATAGAAACTACTGAGTTTCAAGAACAGATGTCTTCGTAGGATAACTAACACCCATTGGAATGAATTCAAATTGAATGATAAAATCACAGAAGAGACGAATCAAAACTTCCTCACAGATGTTATCAGAAAACGATGTTGGTCATAAATCGGGCATGTCCTACGCGCAGACACCAACAGAATACACCACTAATCTCTTGAATGGATACCTACAAGCTAAAGAGCAATCGGTAGATCAAAAGAAACAACCAGAAGAACAATACTTAGAGAAAGTAAAACAATCAATATTCATACTATTTAAGAACTGCACAGAATAGCTTTGAACAGACATAATTGGAGAGATCTGACCCCCGCCCTATGATATCGCTAACATCAGAATGAATGAATTCTTCAAAAAACGGACTTTCTGAAGACGACCTGGCACCAGAATGTAAACTTCCGGTAGAACTTTAATAGTTTCATTGAATAACAAACACGGATTGTTTTCTGTTCCATATTTAATACACATTTCAAATTGTGTATGCAGATTAAGAAATGGCTGTATCATTAAAGGTTTTAACTTTAAATTGTTGGTAAGATAGAATATTGATGTGTGCAATAAATATATAAATCAAAATGAATGTTTGTTATGAATATAAAATTAGTAACGTTTTAGTATAAGATAATTACTAAGTAAATATTAGTACTTTGTCATTGTAAAGTTTATTTTAGTTCTGTCTTTGAAATTGTAGGCCTAGTTACCTACTAACTACCTACTGTTGGCTCCCACGAAGATGCTTGGGACAATATTTGCTTGTTTCATTTTTCTGTAATTAGTTAGAGATATTTCCTTTCTGTCTATGAGTTTGAGGAAAATATGCGACCTCTAACGGCCCCTTGACGTTTTGACATGGAGTGAACACTAGTCTACAAAGTAGGTACTTGGACAAAATTTCAAAATAGTGCTGCATAATTACAAATAATATAATTAGATAGCCATTAAAAATTGCAATTTAACGATACCTCAACCAAGTCTGTATGTCACACCCTGAAAAAAGGTACAATTTTTTTTCGAATTAATTTGACATCAAAATAATATACATGACCCATATAGAAAAATAATAATACAACGTGTGACACAATGATTTACAAGATGCTGTCCCATTTTTAATTGCAAGGCCACATGTAGCTTTGTTTGTGTTCAGGAATAATGAGCATTGAGTCGCAATCATGGGTTTCTTTTTGAATTAGTAGTTGCGTTATTTTCCGAGTTTGGAAAATAAAAACAATAAATTATAATCTTTTTTTAATGTCACAAAAAGTGAAAACATGATGCGTAAACATATTTCATATGTTTTCAGACAAATCAGTACACCCTTAGATGGATTAAAAGTAATCCAACTGTATAGTAATAGAGATTAACAAAGAGTATATTTGTCAGTATGTTACTATTTGATACTTTGCTAGTGCAACTTATCCAGTTGCAGTCTTTTGCAGTATTATCTCCACCTGCATATTGGAAAATTGGATTGTCACTGCCTATCAAGTTCTAGGTCTTCCTTACGCATTGTAGCACGATCTTCTGCTGCAGTATGAAAGGCTGGTTGTGTTGCTTCCATCCTCATGAAATAGCCACATCATCTGGATTTCTGTCTTTCTATGTAGTCTTGACTTGAGATGGTCTTTATTTCTTTCCTGATATCTTTATTTCTCCATCGCTCTCTTCTGGTGACATTTATAGCTTTCCTCAAACATTTCACACACTGATCATTTTTGCTTGTGTTTTTGCTATGATTGATTCTTGATTAGAAACTGGCCTCACAGCACGTGGGGCATTCCCATAAGTGTTCCACCCTCTGTTCCAGCAGCCATTCAACTCGATGGTGTTTTCAGTTTAATGCTGCCAAACAGACGTTGACATCAGGGCACAACTCTGGCCCTACGACAGGTTTCTTTGTTGTTCCGCCCACCCACGCCATGCCCATAACTAGTTCAAGCACAACGTCAGCCTGTCAGAACAACATGGTAACTGTTAACGAAGGTTACGGCTACGGGATTGTATAGATGACGTGCCATGAAGCTTCTATAAGAAGATAACCTCAATATAATGCTTGACAGTGGTAACACAGAGTTGGTATAAAAATACTGTTTATCAATAGTTGTTTTGTAGCCATGCAGATTTATGAGTCTTTGACTATTGGTAACAGCTGGTAAGTCACAGCATTTGCTTTCTGACTATCTTGTTTCAATCTCTCTTTTGAGATTGCCATCCTCTGTAAATTGATTCCTAAATATTGGAACTCTGAGACCTGCTTTTGTTTTATACCATTGACAGATACATTTAACTGACCCGGTGTTTTGCTTAACTTCATAGTCTTTGTTTTAGATGCATTTAGTTTCATGTTGTGTTGTTCACATGTTGTGTTGTTCACATGTTGTGTTGTTCACATGTTGTGTTGTTCACGTGTGTGTGTTTGTCGATGTAATTCATCTTCAATTTTGTATATTCAACTTTAATCATTTTCAAATATCAGTTTGTTTAGTAAGCTGTGTTCTTCATTTGGTTTCTCTGCAGTAGTGGATTCTTCTCTTGGGTCTGCTGCTTTAGTTATCCTGTTCACGTATATTACGAACAGAAGTGGTGATAATACACAGCTTAATTCAATTAAGTGACATTCCACCATAAAATATTAGAACAAATAAAAAACACTATTGAAACTCAGACTTCAAAACTATTTAGATATAACATAAAAGGGATGTAATACCAGGTAGGATTGCATTATATGCTTCTAGTTACATTTTTATTTATCAATTCAGTCTACCACAGCTGTTGCATGTCATATGTATAGCAATATATTTGACTTTTTAAAAAAATCACCATATATATATATATATGGTGATTTAAAAAAAAAAAAAATAAAACTAAAAAAAAACTAGAGCAAATGAACATTTCTAAATATCATTGTCATTTTCAGCACCCCAAAATTAAGATCAACTTTTTTTCATTACTGATACAATTTTGATGTTGACTAGTGTTATTGGTTTTACTCTCTGCTCTATCATTTTATATATATATATATATATAATGAATATATATATATATATATATATATATATATATATATATATATATATATATATATATATATATATATATATATATATATATATATATATATATTTCCTATATGGCTGAGTAGAGATATGCCTCTGTATGCCTCACTTCTGAATTAAGTGATATGTACAAATAAACGTATATTAATGGTAAATGGGAAAGAATAGCGAGTAGACAACGAAAACAATGTTAAGTAGCAGCTAAAAAAACATGATAAATAATAACCAAACTGTCAAATTGTATCAGACAATGTGGAGAGTGGCGATGTAACAAAAAACAAGAAGTGATAGCAGCTATGATAACATATTAACTATGAGACTAGAAGTTCATGTCTCTAAAGAAACATCATGTTCCATCTAAAAGAAAAGAGCATAAAAACATAGTAGTAACAACATATGGTTGTGAGACTTGGGCAATAACATCCTCATTGGAAAGAAACAAATCAGCATTTGGGATGAAATACTCTAGAAATTTCTAAGAGTATCATGGACAGAAAGATGATCCAACGCAGATGTTTGTAAAGACTTGAACATAGAAGAAGATTAGTTTCTTAAATCTATTTTAAAAAACAACTCCAAGCTAACATGTTTTGGACATATAAAAAGACACAATTGTTTAGAAAGATTAATCTTGGAGGGAAAGATTCCAGGAAAGAGAACAAGAGACAAATACTATGATAAACAAAGGATATCAAAGACATTTTGAACATGGCACTGCAAAAGGCTGGACAGGCTTGCACAAAACCAATAGGCGTAAAGAGTAGCAAGTGAGGACAATTTACTGTACAGGACTCATCATATAGGAGAAGAAGATGATGAACAAAGCATGTTGTTATTGTTGTTAATCCATCACATGATGATGATGACCATTTGTCACATCTACATTTGTCTCCTCCACATTTGAAAATTCAGTTCGAATTATGGTCTTAATTATGAGTTTGTAAATGGCTAATAAGTCCTATTCTTACCATAAATGTCCTTGGACAGTTCTGGCATGGAATGACCACTTTTTTGTTTACCTGTGACTTTCTAGCAACTCTCCGCTGTTGAACTGCTGTACTTCGTTGCGCTAATGTTTAGTAATACAGAGAAATATTGACATAATTGTAAGAAGTAATTTTTGTATATTTAGTAATACAGAGAAATATTGACATAATTGTAAGAAGTAATTTTTGTATATTTAGTAATACAGAGAAATATTGACATAATTGTAAGAAGTAATTTTTGTATATTTAGTAATACAGAGAAATATTGACATAATTGTAAGAAGTAATTTTTGTATATTTAGTAACAGAGATATTTACATAATTGTAAAATTAATTCTTTTACTTTTTAGGGCCCTTCCATTTCCTGTGCCCTGTAAAAATCGGAAAGAGAGAGTTAATGCCATTGGTGAATATTTGAGAGACAACAATTATGATATTGTGGTTCTTGAGGAGGTTTGTCATTATGAATTGTGTGTTTTTAAGTATGTGTGCGTGTGTATGTTCTCAAACTCCCATCGGATCTCTCTTGTAGCAGGACACATTCTCAAACTCCCATCGGATCTCTCTTGTAGTTAGATGTCATATTAGATTTCCAGAATGATGTAGTCCAAAGATCAGAAATGTTCTGTGTTGTCACTTATTTGTGCAAATGGCCCAAAACATCCATATTCTGTGTTGATAATGAATACGTTCAGTACTTTTACCACTTCTGCTGAATAGACAGTGATGTCACAAATTTGGCAACAGAGATGGCCACAGTAGTGTTCTATACTAAAACTCTTAACATTCTGTCTATCCGTGATAGTAGTTTTTATGCAAATATTTTATATCACAAATTTGATTGGTTTTCACTATCTTCTACTTCTGTGTCTGTTCTCAACCTTCTGTTTATGCACAGCATGTAGAGTGCAATGCATTGTGTCATAGTTTATAGCTTGGCTGTAATATTTGCACTTTCTCACCTGTTACATCCTTACTTCAGGATTACTGATTAGGTAACTTTGATCTGTGAGATACAACATCCAATCTGTTCCCAAAAAATTCTTAGTTGCCTTTAATGACATGCATGATCTGTGGTGAAAGAGTCACTACTCCTCCTACTACATGTACCTTCTCCAATGCTGAAATTCATTTACCAATTTGTACAGCTAGGTTAATTTATTATTCCTTGAATTAAGATACAGCTGGTTGGTTGCTGATTCTGCGGTCCATGGGATCATGCCCTTTGACCCCCCCCCTTTGACCCAACATCTGAAGATAGCTGGGCTTCGTTTAAAGGAATTATTTACGCCAAAGCGAAGGAACATTTGGGTGTGAAGGTACATAGACACCAAGACTGGTTTGATGATAATAACTTTGAGATAACATCCTTGTTAAAAGAAAAACACAAAGCTTTCAAGAAACTACAAGGGGCAGCATCTTCACCGTCCAAGAAAGTAGCCTATAACAAGATCCGTAACACTTGTCAAAAGAAGCTTAGAGAGATAAAGGATAAATGGCTAAGTCGAAAAGCTGAAGAAATTCAAATGTTTGCAGACAGAAAGGACTATAAGCGATTCTATGAGGCTTTAAGAACTATCTATGGCCCACACTCATCAGGATCACGGCCTCTATTAAATGCCGATTCGTCGAAGCTTCTCACTGATAAAAATGACATCTTAAATCGGTGGGCTGATCATTTTGAAGAAATCCTAAACAAACCATCAGTAATAAATGAAGAAGTCATAAACAGAATACCACAACTTAGGATAAGAGAAGAACTCGATATACCTCCAAGCAGTCAAGAGGTTATGATAGCGATTAAACAAATGTAAAATGATAAAGCTCCAGGTTTGGATGCCTTACCTGCTGAAATTGATAAAAATGGCGGACCACTGCTGATTAAAAAACTAACTGACATTTTTGGTAATTTCTGGAACTCAGGTACATTGCCTCAAGATCTAAAAGATGCTTCTATAGTGCACCTATATAAAGGCAAAGGTACCAAACAGTCTTGCGATAATCATAGGGGCATATCACTTTTGTCTATAGCTGGTAAAATTCTCGCTCGTGTCATACTCAACAGATTAAATAATTCACTACTAAACGAGCTACTCCCAGAGAGTCAGTGCGGTTTTCGTGCAGGTCGTGGTACAGTTGATATGATATTCTCTGCATGACAAATTCAGGAAAAGTCACAAGAGCAACATAGTGAACTCTTAGCAACATTTGTGGACTTAACTAAAGCATTCGATACTGTTAACAGAGAAGGACTGTGGAAGGTGCTTACAAAGTTCGGATGCCCCCCAAAACTTGTCACTGTGATACGACAATTTCATGACGGTATGATGGCTAGTGTTATCTGCGACGGAGGAGTATCTCCTGCATTCCCTGTCACAAATGGTGTAAAGCAGGGATGTGTGCTGGCCCCTACTCTTTTCAGCCTGTTATTTACGGCCATATTAACGGATACACACCATAGTAATGAAACAGCAGTCATAATGATCAATTACAGAACGGATGGTGGTCTTTTCAATTTATGTCGTCTAAAAGCAAACACGAAAACTAAATCTAGTACTGTTAGAGAATTACTTTATGCTGACGACTGTGCATTGTATGCTGACTCTGTCGTAAACATGCAGAGTACCATAGGCCGCTTCTCAAAGGCCTGCAACAACTTTGGTTTCACTATTAACACCAAAAAAACAGAAGTCATGCACCAAGCAACATCAAATAGCCAACATACTGCTACTTCCATCATCGTCAATCAGGAAAAACTGCAGGTAGTCGACAATTTTACTTACCTTGGAAGTACTCTCTCTCGCGATGTCAACATTGATGTGGAAATTAACAATAGACTGGCAAAAGCTAGTGCTGTATTTGGCAGATTACGCAATTCAATGTATGGGACAGAAGAGGTATAAGAACAACCACCAAACTACAAGTATATCATGCTGCTGTTATACCAACCTTACTATACGCCTGCGAAACGTGGACAGTGTATGCTAGACATGCAAGAAAGTTAAATCATTTCCATCTTATCTGCCTACGTAAATTACTAAACATCCATTGGTGGGACAAAGTACCAGACTACGAGGTCTTGGAAAAATCAACCTCAATAAGCATCCACACAATACTTATGAAGGCGCAGGCACGCTGGGCAGGCCATCTTGTGCGTATGGAGAACTCGCGTTTGCCAAAACAAATATATTATGGAGAACTCAAGGCAGGATTTTGAAAAGCTGGTGGACAGAAAGATCGTTTCAAAGACACTCTCAAGTCATCCTTGAAACATTTTAACATTGACGTAGGCGCTTGGGAGAGCCTCGCTCAGGATAGAACAGCATGGCGTTACAGCATTAGAACGGGAGCACTAGCGGCGGAAGAATTCAGACAAGAAACTGCAAGACAGAAGCGGACACGTAGAAAAGAAAAAACATCTCAACCTCACACAGATACCTTCTATTGTTGTCAATTCTGTAAAAGAACATTTTGTGCGCGCATTGGACTTGCTAGTCATTTAAAACGCACTATTAACTTTATTATTTTATTATTATGGTTGAGTTTTTGGTCATCGTCGATCACGACGGACGAACATCATCATATTGCTTTCGGCCCACCACCGGCCAGAGCCAGAGAATAACTATCACACCACCAGGATGGTATATTTCAACCTATGCACTGCCCCGAGCCACTGCAGCCAAGATATGGTTCACTGTGCTCGTTTCCTGCCACTAATTGACTACTGGTTATGCCAATCTTCTCTATTGCTCCAGGGATGCAACCAAATATTCAAGTCAAAAGGATTATCACATCCTTAGTCACTGTGCCTCTATGATGCCTCAGCCATAGGAAAAATAATACTGTCAGTTTCCTCCTCCTCAGTGCTGCGCAATACATCTCTGGCTTCCTCTCAACCACAGAGATACATATATAAAAATAACAAAGCATAAAACACATTGCAACAGCAAAATACAAGCATTAGAAGCATAATTGTATAGATGACGTGCCATGAAGCTCTATAAGAAGACAACCTCAATATAACGGCATGTTATCTACTAAGATTTTTTGTTGCATGGGTGGTTTGTCTAGTGGCCTATTTTTTAGACCCACAGACACGACCACCAGAAGATTGTGAAGATGCGTGAAGATTCATTGAATGAATATACACCTTATTATTCATTGAGAATTAAATAAACTTACTTTAATTGTGTCTTGAAGATTGTTTTTTAAATTTCTAAAATCATATTCCTATTTTAGTGAATTATTTGTTTTGACAGGTGTGGGTTAAATCTGATTTTCAAAAGTTGAAAGAAAGACTGCAGCAACAGCTGCCATTTTCTCACTATTTCTACAGGTAGAGATTTCATTTAATTTTGTACTGTTCAGTGAAAGTATGCTGTTGGTATAAACATTTTGAGATGTCATATATTTTGTGATTTGCAATTATTGAATACTAGCAGTCGGTGAGTATATTAGAATATACTTACAATGTCATATATTTTGTGATTTGCAATTATTGAATACTAGCAGTCGGTGAGTATATTGGAATATACTTACAATGTCATATATTTTGTGATTTGCAATTATTGAATACTAGCAGTCGGTGAGTATATTAGAATATACTTACAATGTCATATATTTTGTGATTTGCAATTATTGAATACTAGCAGTCGGTGAGTATATTGGAATATACTTACAATAGGTGAAACTAAAAAAAATAAGTTTAGAAGTTTAGAGGAGGTTTCTATGTTTACTTATCTGGGAGCCCAGATTAGTGTCGATGGTGAATCAACAGCTGAAGTTAAGAAACAACTGGCCATGGCCACCATGACAAGATTAACCGCTATTTGGAAAAGCAGGATCACATCCAGTGTTAAGATCAACTTATATAAATCTTTGGTTTTGTCAATATTTCTATATGGTTGTGAGACCTGGACTTTAACAGCAGATTTAGAAAGAAGAATCCAGGCGTTTGAAAACAAATGTTATAAACGTGTGTTGGGTATCTGTTATCGAGAACATAAGACCAATGTTTTTGTGGATGATAAAATTAATTCATTAGCTGGACAACAAGAACCACTGTTGACAATTGTGATACTTCGTAAACTCTGATGGTACAGGCACGTGATGAGACATTTATCGATGACAAAAGATGTTCTTGAAGGTACAGTGGAGAAAGTAAGATGATGAGGTGACCAGAAGAAGACATGGCTAGATAATATTAAAGAATGGACAGGGTGTGGAGTTTCCAAACTCATCAGGATGGTAGAGGATAGACTTACATGGACATCTTTCGGCACCAAATGTTTAATTGTTATGCCCCTACGACCCTAACGGTTTATGGGTTTATTATTATTATAATTAGTAACTACACTTCAACACCATGACTCTGAATTGCTGTGTATATGTGTCAGCTGCGGTATTGGTTTATAATACTCACGTGTAAAACAGGTAATGAAGTCCTACTGAATGATGACTAAAACACTACACACTATCACTAACGGATGTAAATATGGTACATATAACAAAACAAAACACAGAATATAATCTACAGATGACAATACACAGGACAAAGTCGACGTTTCGGACCAATAGGCCTTTTTCAAGATACGGACATAACATACAAACATAAAAAAACCACAAGTAAAAATGAATGCGTATCCGAGTGCACTATCACTAACGGATGTAAATATGGTAAATATGGTTTTTTTATGTTTGTATGTTATGTCCGTATCTTGAAAAAGGCCTATTGGTCCGAAACGTCGACTTTGTCCTGTGTATTGTCATCTGTAGATTATATTCTGTGTTTTGTTTTGTTATATGTACCATATTTACATCCGTTAGTGATAGTGTTTTAGTCATCATTCAGTAGGACTTCATTACCTGTTTTACACCTGAGTATTATTTTCCATTATGTTCTACTAGCAGTACCACCTTCTATTGGTTTATAGTGGTGTATATATGTCAACTATGATACTTGTGTATATTGGTGCACCTATGGGTTGCTTTTCTTGTGTGTTTTTGTGTTGCTATTCCTGTGTGTTTTTGTGTTGCTATTCCTGTGTGTTTTTGTGTTGCTATTCCTGTGTATTTTGTGTTGCTATTCCTGTGTGTTTTTGTGTTGCTATTCCTGTGTGTTTTTGTGTTGCTATTCTTGTGTGTTTTTGTGTTGCTATTCCTGTGTGTTTTTGTGTTGCTATTCTTGTGTGTTTTTGTGTTGCTATTCTTGTGTGTTTTTGTGTTGCAATTCCTGTGTGTTTTTGTGTTGCTATTCCTGTGTTTTTGTGTGTTGCTATTCCTGTGTTTTTGTGTGTTGCTATTCTTGTGTGTTTTTGTGTTGCTATTCCTGTGTGTTTTTGTGTTGCTATTCTTGTGTGTTTTTGTGTTGCTATTCCTGTGTGTTTTTGTGTTGCTATTCCTGTGTGTTTTTGTGTTGCTATTCTTGTGTGTTTTTGTGTTGCTATTCCTGTGTGTTTTTGTGAGACTGCATTTTTTAACACACATAAAACGAAAATCATGAACTTTACCGGCCTGACAGAATCAATTAAATTAGATGATAATATACTAGACAACGTTTCAAATTTCATATATTTGGGAAACAAGATAACAGCAGATGGGGATACCAACTCAGAAATCAAGACTCGAATCACTCCAGCCTCCAACGCCTTTAACAAACTTTCAATCATCTGGAGATCGAAGATCGCAAGTAAACACATCAAACTGCGACTATTCAATGCAAGTGTGATTTTATTATTGATATGCGGAAGTGAAAGTTGGAAATCTACCACAATAATGGATAAGAAGTTAGTTGCTTTCGAGAATAGATGCCTCAGAAAAATCACAAATACTAATTGGAAAGATTTCAAATTAAACAACATACTAAGAGAGGAGACAAAACAAGAATATGTGACAACCATCATCATAAAATGCCACTGGACATACATCGGCCACGTACTTAGAATGAAGGTAGACAGAATTTCATGACAAGTCTTCATGTGGACACCAGACAGGAACAGAAAACAGGGAAGGCCTAAAACAACTCTCAGAAGAACTGTTAAGAATGAATTAAAATCAACAGGCATAAATGCACAAGTCCTGCAATCCTTGGCAACTGACCGTCAGGCATGGAGAACTATGACATCCGCCCTATGTGTCAAACTTAGCAGAAGAGGAACTGACCTATGTTAGCTGTGGTACTTGTTTATAGTGGTGTATATATGTCAGCTGTGGTACTTGTTTATAGTGGTGTATATATGTCAGCTGTGGTACTTGTTTATAGTGGTGCATATATGTCAGCTGTGGTACTTGTTTATAGTGGTGCATATATGTCAGCTGTGGTACTTGTTTATAGTGTTGCATATATGTCAGCTGTGGTACTTGTTTATAGTGGTGCATATATGTCATCTGTGGTACTTGTTTATAGTGGTGCATATATGTCAGCTGTGGTACTTGTTTATAGTGGTGCATATATGTCATCTGTGGTACTTGTTTATAGTGTTGTATATATGTCAGCTGTGGTACTTGTTTATAGTGGTGTATATATGTCAGCTGTGGTACTTGTTTATAGTGGTGTATATATGTCAGCTGTGGTACTTGTTTATAGTGGTGTATATATGTCATCTGTGGTACTTGTTTATAGTGGTGTATATATGTCATCTGTGGTACTTGTTTATAGTGTTGTATATATGTCATCTGTGGTACTTGTTTATAGTGGTGTATATATGTCAGCTGTGGTACTTGTTTATAGTGGTGTATATGTCAGCTGTGGTACTTGTTTATAGTGGTGTATATATGTCAGCTGTGGTACTTGTTTATAGTGGTGCATATATGTCATCTGTGGTACTTGTTTATAGTGGTGTATATATGTCATCTGTGGTACTTGTTTATAGTGGTGTATATATGTCAGCTGTGGTACTTGTTTATAGTGTTGTATATATGTCATCTGTGGTACTTGTTTATAGTGGTGTATATATGTCAGCTGTGGTACTTGTTTATAGTGGTGTATATATGTCGGCTGTGGTACTTGTTTATAGTGGTGTATATATGTCATCTGTGGTACTTGTTTATAGTGTTGTATATATGTCATCTGTGGTACTTGTTTATAGTGGTGTATATATGTCAGCTGTGGTACTTGTTTATAGTGGTGTATATATGTCAGCTGTGGTACTTGTTTATAGTGGTGTATATATGTCAGCTGTGGTACTGGATATATTGCTTTATATTGGTGTGTGTCTGTCAGCTGTGGTGCTGATTATTTATGAGTTGATCTCATTGAACTTCAGGCAAACCCATAGTTGCTCAGTTTCCCCCCCCCCCCCCCAGCATTTGTCAAAGGGTGTGCATGCTTGTTGTTCCCGTGGCTTGCTGGTTAAAACTCCTGAGAGTTCTGCACAAATGCCAATCTTACTAGTGCTACATTTACCAACACACTTCCCCAATTGTTTACTTGATTCATCATCAGTTGTAGTGTACACATCTAACAGCTTTTTCCTTTCGTGCATGTCACAAGAAGCAACTAAGTAGGTTATAGGGCGGAAGTGACTGTCCCCTCCAATATAGGGTCAAAGTAACCCAGAAGCCATGATGACGTCAGATGTATCAAACAAAAAGGCGCAGATATCGCAGCAAAGCTGTAAACCATGACACAACACATTTCTTTCTTCAGACTATATCCTGCTAATCTGCAGGAGTTCGAGAGCAAACACAGAAGAAGAAGACAACAAATTTTACAACTCAGTGGTTAGTTATTGGCTTCCCAGTTGTACGATCCAGTGTTCAATTCTCAGTACATTTGGAAGTATTTCTACAATCACCAATAGTTTTTACATCAAGCCAGCCTAAGGATATCAATATCAGATCAGTTGTGGAAGTAAAGGAGGTAGACATGATACTCATTACATCATCCGCATGTGTGCCATTGGTCAGTTAACTTCGTCTTCATCGTTCTTCAGTCAGATATCAGGTTACAGCACCAATAGCTTCAATGAATTGTGTGATTCGTTTCAGGTCATTCATGGAACCCCTCAAGTCTGGAAGCAGTGTCATCTCAGTAGGACATATTTTCTCCCTCTCTTCTTGATAGAGTTGACAGGCATGAAGAATGTGTTCTGCAGTCTCTGGGCTCAGTCCATAGTTACAAAGGTCTGTCTCACCAATCTTCAGCTTTTGGAACATGTGACTTCTCAGTCTGTTGTGGCCAGTTTGTAGTCTGAAGATGATGGTTTGTTCCTTGCATGACATTGGTCAGTTAACAATATGGATCTAAGATTACATCATTCACATGTCTGCCGTTGGTCAGTTAACAATATGTATCTAAGATTCCATAACACACCTCAATAGTGTGAAAAAAAGATACATTTACTGACATATATTGTCTCATTTATCTTGGCTTGGTCTGGAAAGATCTTCAAAAATGGAGTTGAGTAGGCTTGAGTGGAACAAATCTTATCAAAATTGGAGTTGAGTGGGCCATGAGTGGAACAGATCTGTTCAAAATCTGCTTATCTATAGTAAATTGTAATCTTATGCAACACTACCTGAGATATCCTTATCACAGTGGTTAAGTTGTTCACCATGAGCTCAATAGGTTATGGGTTCAAATCCGGCACATGACTCATTTTTTACGAAGTTGATTTTTTTCGGAGATATCTGGAGATTATTGCTTGAAGTTTCGACGTTACGTGATATGTAGTACTTTCTACAGAAAGCATGCTGCTTTGTTGAGAGGAACGGAGTGCATATGGAGAAACTTCAGTACAGTTAAGTCAATCCACTATGCCTTTTGAGCCCATTGGAATATTATACCGCTGGAGCTGCTTCTTTTGACATGCTTGACAAGTCGCAGTACTGTTTTCTCCCCTTTGGGCCCGGTAATACACTGACATATTATTGATAATGATGTGTTTTGTTATTGATAATAATGTGTTTTGTTATTGAATAATGATGTGTTTTGTTATTGAATAATGATGTGTTTTGTTATTGAATAATGATGTGTTTTGTTATTGATAATGATGTGTTTTGTTATTTTGCAGTGGGACAATAGGAAGTGGGATTTGTGTATTTTCCAGACACCTCATTGCAGAAACAAGCTATCACCAGTTTCAGCTCAATGGCCACCCCCATAAAATCTTCCACGGTGATTGGTTTGGTGGAAAGGGTGTCGGCCTCTGTAAAATTCATCAGGAAGGGCTGGACATTAACCTCTACTGCACACACGTAAGACTAACTTATGTAGCTTTCTTCTTCCTTAGGGGATATAACACTGCACCAGTCACTCTGCAGAAATTTCTATTCAGAGTTGTCTTATTTTAGCCCTGCTCCCAAAGTATTATTTTCTAGAATTTTCTAGAATTGTTTGACTCTCCATATTTCTTTGTCCATTGATGTCATGTGATTTGAGTTTCTGACATCAAATCACATACCTATCACATCAAATCACATACCTGTCACATCAAATCACATACCTATCACATCAAATCACATACCTATCACATCACATACCGTTAAATTCTGAATATAAACCCATCCGATTGTAGGCCGATAACCTAACTATCCCTTCCCAAAAGTGAAGAAAGTCGAAAGTCCGACTATAGACCGACATCCCCAACTTAACAAAGCCGGCAATAATGAACTTCATCATCATAAGAAAGAACCAACATGCTAAATGGAAATTAACACAAACTTTTGCAACTCTAAGAAAATAGCATTCCTTTCATTTGCTTCACTCACGTAACTTGAATGAATCAAGGAATGAAACCCCGGTGGCTACTGTATTCTGGATCAATATATCCGAAAATAATGAATACCCAGTAGGCTGACTTCCCTATCCATGACTATAGATGGTTTATGAGGTGGCGAGACTTTGGGGAACAAAGTTTTTCCTGAATGAATTGTCTGTGTTGGGTGTCTGGGCGTTATGACGCGGAACAGCCCTAGTGAATAGTAATTACTACGTAACTATTATGTCACCGGCTTCTGACAGTGACGTTTAAGTGGGAAATGATGAAAGGCAAGACAGCGAGATCACCTTTGTTTTTATAAGATACAAAAGAGTTTGAACGTTGTTCCTGGTTATGTTTACCATGTGGGGAGAATACGGTAATAAAATAAACATAACAGAGGATTGTGAAATTGATCTCTTCTTCCACTACATGTACAGTGGTTGGGGGAGGGAATCAATTACGGCGGCGCAATTTTACTACAAAATGCCTATGATGTGTTGTGATTTGGAACCCGTTTCAAATCTTCTATAAAGAAAGATTGCATTTTAGTCACTTATCTGAATGGCATACATAATGTGAGGGAAACTTGGATTGGTTGAGCCGATTGAAATGGGTAGGGCCAGTAGTCCATCTGCGGCCTCAGTCTATCTTATCTCTCATAATCCATATAAATTTATCTTATCTCTCACAATCCATATAAATTTATCTTATCTCTCACAATCCATATAAATTTATCTTATCTCTCATAATCCATATTATAAATCTATCATCTCTAATAATCCATATTATCATCAAGCATAATCCATATCCACAACGAAGGCTTGCTGCAACAGACCTCCAATATCCCGTCTTTTGTTTTGATGGTGCACTCTGCTAAACTGTAACTTGATGGTGCACTCTGCTAAACTGTAACCTGTCCATCTTGTGATGTCACTCTCCCACATGTATCTCTGCCTACCTCTTGCTCGCTTCCCTTCGACTTTACTCTCAAGTAAGATCTTCAATAGGGTGTCATGTCTTTTAATGTGTCCAAAGTATTTTATTTGCCTGATCTTTATTTCTCTTAGTAGTTCTTTCTTCATTTTAAGTGTCTTTAGCACCTCTTTATTTGTTTTCTTCTCTTTCCATGATGTTCTCCCTATTCTTCTATATACCCACATCTCATAGTCATCAATTCTGTCGTCCAATTGTTTATTTAGGGCCTATGTTTCTAAGCCATACATTAATATAGAATATATGTAGCATTTTATAATTCTCATTTTTAACTTGTTTGTAATTTGTTTAGATGTTACTATTTTCCTCATGTCATTGAAGGCACTTTTGGTCATTCCTAATCTCTTAATTTCTGTTTCACATCTGCTGCCATTTGTGATTATGTGTCCAAGATATTGATAGTTTTCTACTTGTTGTAGTTTCTCTCAATATATGTTTATATTTAGCTCCTGGTCTTCTGTGACTTTGCTGATTATCATGGTTATTGGATATTTATATCCAGTTCATATTCATTACTTGATTTATTGACTTGGTCTATTAGTCTTTGTAGTTCACGTTCACTTTCTGCTAAAAGAAATGTGTCATCTGCATATCTCAAGGTTGTTTATTATTTTCCCATTGATCTTGAGTCCTGGTATTTCTTATATATTTTTAAAGATATTCTCTGTGTAGATATTAAATAGGCTTGGTGATAAAATGCAGCCTTGTCTTACCCCAATTCTTATTTCTATGTATGGTAAGTAGCTTTTTTCACACCTTATTGATGCAGTTTGTTCCCAATATATATTTCTAATCAGCCTGATGTCTTTTCCATCTATGCCTATTTCTTGAAGACATTTGATTAATTTTTCATGTTGGACACTGTCAATGGCCTTGCTGTAGTCTATGAAGCAAATATAGATACGTTTTTGGACTTCTATATATTTATCTATCACTAGTCGGATACTAAGTATAGCTTCTCTGGTTCCTTTGTTTTTCCTAAAACTGAATTTCTCTCCCCCTGCCTCAGTGTTTGTCTTGTTTTTAATTCTTTCATATTATCTATATTATAAATCTATCTTATCTGTCATAACCTAATCATATCAGTGTATGTAATTTCTCATCATATGAATGTCACGCCCGTGTGTTGCCTGGGCCCGAAAGGGGAGCAAAGAATAGCAACACTGTTTACCTTCCACGCATGTTGTAAAAGGCGACTAAGGAGGTTATGGGATGGAGTTGGCTGTTCCATTCCATATAGGGTCAGCGACCCAAAGCCATGCTGAAGTCGGATGTGTCAGGCCAAAAGGCGCAGATATCACAGCAATGCTGTAAACCATGACAACACATTTCGTTCTTGGACTACATCCTGATAATCTGCAGGAGTTTAAGAACGAACGAAGAAGAAGAAGAATATGAATGTCAAGTTGGACTTCAAGTGAAATAAATTAAAAAATAAAAGAATACCCCACAGTAACGTCATTTTAGGAAACCTGCTTGGGAGAATATCCCACAGTAATGTCTGTCAGGAAACCTGTCTGAGAGAATATGCTGCAGTAACGTCATTTTAGAAAACCTGTTTGGGAGAATATCCCGCAGTAACGTCTGTTAGGAAACCTGTCTGAGAGAATATCCCGCAGTAACGTCATTTTAGGAAACCTGTTTGGGAGAATATCCTGCAGTAACGTCTGTCAGGAAACCTGTCTGAGAGAATATCAATGAAATTTTGTGATCTGTAGATAGAAGATTTGACCCAAGTACAGAATATTATAACAAGTTAACACAAATTAGGAGTTACTGTCTCACTGAATATTATTATTTTTGATTTTGAAGCTGCATGCAGAATACAACAGTGCCCAAGATGAATATGCAGCTCATAGACTTGCTCAAGTGTTTGAACTCTGTCAGTTTATAAGGTTTGACTTTTATTATTCAAATAATACTTTTTAATAATCTTTTCAATAATACTTTTAAATAATCATCATCTTCTTCTGTGTTCGTTCTAAACTCCTGCAGATTAGCAGAATGTAGTCCGGAGAATGGAATGCGTTATGTCATGGTTTACAGCATTGCTGCGATATCTGCGCCTTTCGGTCTGACACATCCAACTTCAGCATGGCTTTGGTTCACTGACCCTATATGGGGTGGGATAGCCAGCTCCATCCCATAACCTCCGTAGTCGCTTCTTATGACATGCATGGAATGTAAACAGTGTTGCTATTCTTTGCTCCACTTTCGGGCTCCGGCAACACACGGGCGAAATAATCATCTATTATTTGATTATGTACAGAAAAGTTATAAGTTTTAATTTTTATAATATTAATAGTTGTTTCTGTGGCAAAGGAGATTGTAAGCTATCCTTGCAATTGTAACGTGTTTGAATTAGATATTCAACATCGCTGTGTGTTATAGAGACCAGTAAGGGGAGCAAAGAACAGCAGCACTGTTGCCAGCGATGTATATTTGACGGCTAAGGAGATTTGGGGGTTGAATTGGCTGTTGCATTCCATTGAAGAGTCAAAGTGACCTAGAAACCATGCTGAAGTCAGAGGTGTCAGGCTGAATGTCGCAGATAGTGCAGACAAGCTGTTGTTTGTGTGTGTGGTCTGTGTTCGCATCTTTCATCTTTTGTGTTGGACTTTCATTTTCTCTGATTTATCACCTTAGATTATTTTTCATCACTTTTGGTATTCTATTTCCTTGAATCTGTGGGAATGTCTGTGTGTGTTTACATTGATAGTTAGGCTTCGATAGTAACCTTTGTACTTTATGTAGTATTTATCACTTAACTTTCGAACCATGTCAGAGCATAAGCATACATGGCGATTAACATCTGCTGTTGGACAATGAGTATCCATGGATTTACTCAAAGTGCTGGGATGTTGATTAATAAACCTATAATCAATAAACTATGAGATCTACTACAAAGTGTTTGATTAGTAGGATTGGTAGATTAAGAGGTTAGTATAAAGTCTTTGATTGGTAGATTGAGAAACTGAGATCTGAATGCTGTTCCTAGTAAATCTAAACCTATTGTTTCCCAAGGTTGACGTCTGTTGACTGTGACATGATTATATTGGCTGGTGATCTGAATACTGTTCCTAGAAGCCTTGGTTACAGGATCATCACTCAACATGCTCATCTCAAGGATTCCTGGATGGAAAAGGTGAGGCAGGTGTTAAACTACCTTATTTCTACCTTTGATTATCCTGTGATACTGCTGCATTGGAATACCTCCCAGCAGGGATCATGCATGCATCTGTAATCTACCTAACACAACTACTCCTTTGAAGCAATGAACCTTATTCTCAGAAAGTGGTTGTGGTCAAAAGCTATCATTTTAGCCCACAGCTCTATTACTTCATCATCATTACCTTTTCTGTCATTGATTGGAGGTGTTTGCCATAATGCAGGCTAAAAGATCTCAAAATATGTCAGATTTAATATTTATTCTGTCACTGTTCTACTGTATGTTTTCTTTATTAAAATAAATAAATGTAATCCTGTTATGTACTCTTGTAGACTGTATCTACTTAAATCAGACATGTACTTAGAATAAATGAAAACAGACTACAAGGATTAAAATGGGTACCAGATGGCAAAACAAAAAAGAGGAAGACCAAGAGAAACTCTTTCCAGAACAACCATCAAAGAGGGTATGGCTGTGGGTCTCAACAACATGCATGGATTACACACAGTAGCATCATATCGCTGCAACTGGAGAGCTCTAGTTTTTGCGCTATGCACCGTATTTGGTGCTGCAGGAACCTATGCAGATAGACAGGCTGTATCTAAACACCACGAGGCAAGATAATACATGAGAAAAAGGTGAAGGCCACAGTTATAAACTTTGATAATACTGCAAACAAGGATAAGTGGTAATATGTTTCGAGAAAATCTAAGTTGAAAGATAATAATTAATGTGTATAAAATGTAATATAAACAGAAACAACTTCTACATTAAGGCCAATGGTGCCGTTATCAAGAAACTATTTTAAGGTTAGGGTTAGATAATAAACTATTTTAAGGTTAGGGTTAGATAATAAACTATTTTAAGGTTATGGTTAGATAATAAACTATTGTAAGGTTAGGGTTAGATAATAAACTATTTTAAGGTTAGGGTTAGATAATAAACTATTTTAAGGTTATGGTTAGATAATAAACTATTGTAAGGTTAGGGTTAGATAATAAACTATTTGGGTTAGGGTTAGATAATATACTAATAGGGTTAGGATTCACATTTTTTGGTTTTGTTGTGGAGAGGTTAGCTGTTTATGTTGCGTAATACCATGGTTACTGGTGTACCTGTCAGCATGGTATTTCCGATTTCGACACCAGTGATTGCTTGGGCACGATAAAAAACCACTTGGGGAAAGACAATAGATAGGCTATATCTTGTTGGAAATCTAGTAGGTTCATTGTCTGAAGCAACCATGTTAACATATGTGGGTTTTTTAAAATGTTTACAAGAAGGCCTAATTGGTCATTGTAGTAATGAGGCCTTCTGGCATGGGCTGATGTTAAAATGTTTATGGTTCTCAAGGAATTAACATACCTGTGCAGTGTGTGTATGTTTTTATTTGTCTGTGTGTCGTACGATCGGTCAATATTCATAGTAGCTTGGGAATATATGTGTTTAAAGTATTGACTAAAATTGCATCTGTTTTTTATGGATGCATTGTGGTCGAACATGGAAAATTAGGTGCCATTTGAACGGACTGTGTTCAAATCTCGTTTGTTGTATTATGATATTTCTTTTATAAAATAGTTGCCTCTCTCTGCGAGTTGGACAAGTGCAGTGGAGATAGAGGAAAGAATAGAAGCTTTTGAAAAACAAGTTTTACAGATGAATATTGTGCATCAATTTTGCAGAATGTAAAACTAATGTATGTGTAAGAAACAAAATACATGCACTTGCAGGTCAGCAAGAACATCTGATAATGGTAGAGAAACTCTAGTGGTTTGGACACATAATGAGGCATGATTCCCTTTGCAAGACTGTTCTGCAGGGAACAGTTACATGTTGAGAAAGAGGAGGACAAAGGAAAGTATGGATTGATAATATCATAGACTGGATGGGGTTAAGATTCTTCACACTCAAATAAGGAACTGAGAACAGAAAGGCATAGATGGACTTGCATTAATGATACTAAAGTGGCACTCCCATGACCCTGTGAGGTTATGGTGATGAGCTGCTTCTAGCTTACACTGGCACACAATTGTGATATACATTCTGGCACACAATTGTGATATATATTCTAGCACACAATTGTGATATATATTCTAGCACACAATTGTGATATATATTCTAGCACACAATTGTGATATATATTCTAGCACACAATTGTGATATATATTCTAGCACACAATTGTGATATATATTCTAGAACACAATTGTGATATACATTCTAGCACACAATTGTGATATATATTCTAGCACACAATTGTGATATATATTCTAGCACACAATTGTGATATATATTCTAGCACACAATTGTGATATATATTCTAGAACACAATTGTGATATATATTCTAGCACACAATTGTGATATATATTCTAGCACACAATTGTGATATATATTCTAGCACACAATTGTGATATACATTCTAGCACACAATTGTGATATATATTCTAGCACACAATTGTGATATATATTCTAGCACACAATTGTGATATATATTCTAGCACACAATTGTGATATATATTCTAGCAGACAATTGTGATATATATTCTAGCACACAATTGTGATATATATTCTAGCACACAATTGTGATATATATTCTAGCACACAATTGTGATATACATTCTAGCACATAATTGTGATATATATTCTAGCACACAATTGTGATATATATTCTAGCACATAATTGTGATATATATTCTAGCACACAATTGTGATATACATACTAGTTCATAATTTGGATATTATTATCTCCCCTTTCATGCCTAGGTAATACAAAAGTGACAGATCTTCACTTATTGTGATATGATGAATTTATTTTCAGGAGAATATACCTAATGATAATTGCGAAGGTACATGTGATGTTCCGTTCAACACTTACACAAAAGCAGATGTAAATCTCGCATGTCCGTACGGGGAACGTATTGATTATATTATGTATAATGTAAATTCAAGTAAGTAATTTTGTGTGTATATGCAAATGTTTCTGCCTTCTCTAGACCATGAAAGTAAACAATGGAACATCATTATTGAGAAAGTTCTATAAAGTAGGTCATAGTATAATGTAAATGTTGTTTTCTATATTGCACAAGCATCTGTCTATTGATGTGTTATTTGGTGCATTGAATTCGTTAGTTTTTAAGTAGGTGTGCATGGTTGCTGGTGTTACATAATGAAGGTTAATTCTAGCAGTTATTTAGGTTTCGGGATTCTATTTAAGAGCTGGGGTTGTTTCTCGATGGATTTTTTCGGAATTTGGGTTCGAAATATGCTGTTATCTAGAATATTCAGAATCACAAAATAATAACAAAAATAATAGAGTAACGAAAGAATTCCAAAACAATAATGTAAACAGTGCAGTAATAAGAGAAGAATCTGTTGAGGAATAAAACAATGAAATGCTATTTGCTGATGATGAATGCCTTATCTATGAATTGGAACAGCAATTAACAAAATCATATTAATGCACTCACAAAATGTAGAGCACTGGTTTTTGTCCTATTCGGCACTGAAGAAACATAGAGAGATAGATATTATATGCGAGAGATAGATATTATATGCAAGTTTTAGTTCCCACCATTTTTCTGTGCTCATTTTTCAAACTTTTGTTTTAGTAACAATTATTGCTTAAGAAATGTCATTGAGTACAGATTAACATGTCACTAAGTACCGATGAACATGTTCACAGACTATACAGCCTCAGTAACAGACTGCAGTATTGGAATAGGCAAGATCTCAGATTTGAATATAAGTTATTCAGATCATGAAGCTGTTATGAGTTCCTTCATCGTCAACAAAACTGGAGGTGATCATTTTTATATGACAGTGTTGATATAATATTTTATGCTATCACTTGTGTTGTCTTGTCCATTTTTTACAAGTTCTAACATTGAAGTAATGCCATCATTTGTTCTAGTCTACAGGAAATATTGTGAATTGTAGTAGTAGCATCATGAATTGTTCTAGTAACATCATGAATTGTTCTAGTAACATCATGAATTTTTCTATTAACATCATGAATTGTTCTAGTAACATCATGAATTGTTCTAGTAACATCATGAATTTTTCTATTAACATCATGAATTGTTCTAGTAACATCATGAATTGTTCTAGTAGCATCATGATTTGTTCTAGTAACATGTATGTAATGTTGGGTCTTGTAATATTTGTTCTACTTGTACCATCATTGTTCTAGTAATATTATAATTTGTTCTTGTAACATCATGAATTGTTCTAATAACATGATGGTTAAGTCTTGATGTTTGATGTTTACGTGAACAGATGCACATCAGGAAAAGAGAAGATTGACACTAGACAAAGATGTTAAAGAGAGTTTACAGGAAACATTGCTAGTTCTGGATAAGGGAGTGAACCAATGCTTGAATGATGAGAAGTTTTTCCAGGTAAGACATGTACCATTAATGTGTGTGGTGAAGAAGAATCTCTGATCAGGTAACACAGGTAAGTCACCATTCTTGTATCAAGAAAATTTTCTGAACAGGTAACACAGGTAAATCAACATTCTTGTGTGAAGATGACCTCATCAGGTGACACAGTTTATCTTGTGTGAAACTATAATTTTTATAAAAATTTTTTTTCAAAATCACATCCAACAATAACAGCAGTATTATGTCCAATTACATGTTCTTTATTGTAACTGGTTTAAGTCTCTACCGGAAATGCTGGCTACAATTATTTAAGGCAATGGTAGATGTCACAAAGCGAAACACTGTTTAAAATAAAAAGATGTTTTTAAGAACTAAAGTCATTAAGTACAGTAATGATGTATGTAAGTATTTGTGAAACATGGACATTAACCTTTTAAAAATAACAGCTAAAAATAACGCATACTTCCTCTGGCACCCTGCCAGTTTTTACTGACTTCTGGTTTTTCTACACGTGTTTGATTTTTTGGCGCAACACTTTTATTTATTGATTTCAAATTCGGAAACAATAGAGATAAGTGGATGCTGTATATGGGGGTGTTGTTTGTTTGTGTGTGTCAGTGGGATTACCAACATGGACAATAACAAAAACACACACACATAAAGACTTACAGTTTCCTGATAGGCCTAGTCTAGACCTAGTCCACTCACGGAGCCTAGGATGATGATAGACCTAGTCTAGACCTAGTCCACTCATGAAGCCAAGGATGATGGTAGCCAGAAAACCCGGACTACTAACATAATTTACGTTACTATTATTATCATTTCAATTATTTTAGCTTAATCTGTGTAACTAACACAGTGAAACTTCAAAATGTCCTTCAATCAAATCAGTAGAATATCCAAGAAGCATTGGCCAACACCAATAGTTTATTTCAAAAGCATAGTAAACAATGTGGCTTAGTATACAATGTGGCTTAGTAAACAATGTGCTTAGTAAACAATGTGGCTTAGTAAACAATGTGGCTTAGTAAACAATGTGGCTTAGTAAACAATGTGCTTAGTAAACAATGTGGCTTAGTAAACAATGTGGCTTAGTGAACAATGTGACTTAGTTAAACAATGTGGCTTAGTAAACAATGTGGCTTAGTAAACAATGGGGCTTAGTAAACAATGGGGCTTAGTAAACAATGTGGCTTAGTAATCAATGTGGCATAGTAAACAATCTGGCATAGTAAACAATGTGGCTTAGCTTCCTAATGTTAATGACCAAATACAATGTACGGATCTTTCAAATACTACTAAAAATTTCAAGGACAATAACTCTAGTAAATAGTTATTACAAAATCATGACAGGAAAAGATCATGTGAGGCTGTTTACTATGACAACAAATGGCTAATTGGAATGTGACATACACCACCCTTGGGTTTCTATCCAGAAAGGAAATATGTGACAGCCGTCAGCGGATGGCTACACGTTAAAGACAACCAAACAAATTTTAGGACAAATAAATTTGACATGCGTGTATCACAGGTGGTATATCTAGTCCCGTCATTAGAGGAACACAATTTAATGGCCGTAACTTGGGTATCACCAGCACCCCTGGTGATCTGCGCTAATGAAGTGGGTCAGTAAACGGAGTCCCAGAGCAGTATCTGTTTCTTCGAAAATGTCAAAAGTATCGGTCTGCAAGCCGTAAACTTATTTCCCCTCTGTACGTCATGGTGGAATGTGTGCAAATTAATGCATAAATGATGTTACGGGTCACACAAGTAAATGGGTCTCACACGGAACATACACGTTTTGGATGACATTTTTTCAGCAGTTATTGCCTATTATAGATGACTTTCCCAAAAGATCTGGTACAGTTTTTTTGTTAGTCTGGGTCAACCTAGGAGCTGTTGGAGAATATATAATGTACATAAAAGTTCTATTGTACATAAAAGTTCTATTGTACGTAAAAGTTCTATTGTACGTAAAAGTTCTATTGTACATACAAGTTTATTGTACATAAAAGCTCTATTGTACATGACAGATCTATTGTACATAAAAGAACTATTGTACATAAAAGATCTATTGTACATAGAAGATCTATTGTACATAGAAGATCTATTGTACATAGAAGATCTATTGTACATAGAAGAACTATTGTACATAAAAGATCTATTGTACATGACATCTATTGTACATGACAGATCTATTGTACATAAAAGATCTATTGTACATAGAAGATCTATTGTACATGCAAGTTAAAATGTATATACAAATTATATTGTAGATAAAAGTTCTATTGTAAATAACAATTAATTCCAATGTTTTTATTTATCTTCAAACAGCTGATAATTTTCCTGCTTTCGCTCATCTTGTATATTGTGAATTCATACATCGACGTTGAATCATACAACAATCTTATAGTGGCCTTCACCTTAGCTTCATCAAAGCTGTTTCTAGCGTTTGCTATTGGCTTCTCTGTTTGGACAGCACTAATCGTCAAGCGTGGAGAGTTTCATGCGCTAATAGCGTGCAAAGAAGATATTATGAAACTCTTAGGAATGTGATGCAAAGAAAATACTCAGTTTTATGATAAGTTTGTGTATTTTTGTATACATTCATGTTTTCCAGGTAAGGCTGTGGTAATATTTGGTTTTAATTTTTGTGTCCAGGGTAATTGATTTGGCATTTTCCTATTCATCGGGAATACAAATTAAGCAAAGCAAATCTGTAATAGCGCCATGTGTTGCTGAGGCATGAGAAGAGAGTAAAGAATAACAACAATATTGCTGTCATGCGTGTTCTGGGATGTGACTAAATAGGCTTTGGGGTGGAGTTGGCTGTCCCTTCTCATAGAGTGTCAAAGTGGCTCTGAGGTCATGCTGAGGTTGAATGTGCCATGCCGAAAAGCACAGATATCACGGACAAATTGTAAACCATGACACAATGCATTCCATTCTCCAGACTACGTCCTGCTAATCTGCAGGAGTTTGAGAACAAAAACAGTAGAAGAAATGAGTTATACAAAATTAAATCTTGACACAAGGGAAACAACCCAAGAGAATAAATGTGTTCTAGTGATCACTAACCGTTTCTTTTATCTAAAAGTAAAGGTAGCTGACTTTGCAGCAATCTGCTGCGAGGGATAACTTTGCAGCAAACTGCTGCGAGTGATAACTTTGCAGCAAACTGCTGCGAGGGATAACTTTGCAGCAAACTGCTGCGAGGGATAACTTTGCAGCAAACTGCTGCGAGGGATAAAGATATTTCTTCATTTGCTAAATTGCAGCAACTATTAGGTGGGGTGGCTAGTTACCTTACATGCTGTGTTTACCTTCTCCGACTCATGTGTCAGGTATCCAATTACAGCTGGGACAACTGGAGGAGCTGTTGTGTTGGACGAGAAATTCTTCTTCTTCAGCATTCATTCTCAAACTCCCACTAGATCTCTAATGTAGCAGGATAATAGTCTTACAAGATTTCCAGTTGGATGTAGTCGAAAGAATGGAAATGCGCTTTGTAACCGTTTTAATTATGCCAATGGGCCGTTACATCCTCTGTGGTAGGGAGCGAGAAATCATGAACCGGATTTATTTAATTTTGTCCTGATGTGGTTTCAAACCTGGCACACTGTAACCCGGTGATAGTAAGCAAGCTCACTATCAACTTGGCTACCGAGCTAATGTTATCTAGGATGGTGTCAAGTAGACACAGCCCACACATTAATTCAGCTAGGCAGTTTTCAAGATGAGTTCTGACCATCCCATTATATTACCGGGTACTTATTTCTCTGTTTTGTGATGCATTACAATCTTTTCACTGTCTATCTGCGTATGATCTTTGCGAAAAAAATGACATATCATATAATATTCAAACAATATTTTCACTTGTCTATCTACATATGATGTCCGTGAAAAAAATTGTACAGTGGAACCCCTCTATAGCGCATTCTTTTATAACAAATTTCCCTATATAACAACACTTTTCAGAATCCCCAATTATATTTATTCTATATTGTTTGTACTGCATATATCAAATTTCTGTTATTACATACATATTTTGTCAGTCCGGACCAAGTTATAACGAGATTCCACTGTATCTGAACAATATATATTCACCAACATATGCACCCATTCTACAATTTTTGTATTGTCTATCTACGTACGATCTGCGGGATCAAAACAACATATTGACAAGCTATAATATTTTCACTATCTATCTAAATATAATCTCTATGAAAAAATGAAGCCATACAAGCATGTGTTATTGGTAGAGTAATCAGAAAATAAGACATTGACAGACTTTTTTTTTGGGTTGGCTGGCCAGATTAACTTTTTTCTGATTGGATGGGACAAACCAATTTTTGTGAGTCCTTTGATGTTCTAGAAGATGTTGAGTTAATTGTTATATCATGTACAGAAAAACTTCATCTACATTATAATGCTTGTCGGGAGTAACATCAAACATTAGCAGCGGACAACACTGCTTTCAGCTAGTAATATCACCTATGATATAGTATTATTGTCAATGATTACTAATATAACTAATAGATAGCAACAATCATGTATTACTTTGAGCAATAACAGTACTTGCAAGTATATCAGGTGCTGCACTCTCTCCTTGTTGGATATCCTCAGACTATTTGGGTATTATTTCCACTGCTTTCCACTAGTAAAAGTTTTTTGTAATAATTATCTCATTATCACTGTTTAGCAACATGTTTTACAGTTTGACTGAGATAGTTTATAATTTGATACTTTCTGAGGTAAGGGGTCTGTCTGTCAATCTATCTATCTATCCATCCATCCATATGCTATGGCCCATGTTTGCCTTGCGGTGTCAGGGGTGGAAGAGTTCTCTGGATATGGCCGCCTAATGTAAGGGGTCAGTGTATATAGTAATTTTAAATAAGTCTGGTGGGCCAATTAAAAAAAGGTTTCGTTGGCTGAATTTTACCTGCAAGCTTTGCTCCCTCTGAGTAGAGACTTCATCACAAAGCATTTTACACCACTGAGAGTTAGTCTTCTGAGTATGAAATAAAGCTTGGGAGAAACCAACCCTGTGCACATAGGAAGTAAGATAATCAGTTAGGCCTATAATTCCTGGGAATGGATTCAACAACAATGACCTGTGACCGTATTGTCCCACCAGTCGTGCAAATGATGTAACGGAAATATATTAACATAGAAACACACATTATTTTCTCCGTAAATTGGGGAAGTGCGAGTGACTTCTGTTTAACTAAGTTAATAATAGGAACTTATCATTCATGTGTCTCTGAAATAGGAACTTATCATTCATGTGTCTCTGAAATAGGAACTTATCATTCATGTGTCTCTGAAATAGGAACTTATCATTCATGTGTCTCTGAAATAGGAACTTATCATTCATGTGTCTCTGAAATAGGAACTTATCATTCATGTGTCTCTGAAATAGGAACTTATCATTCATGTGTCTCTGAAATAGACAAAGATCATAAATATACCAAACTACAACTGTACACCTTCACTGTAACATTTTGCTATGTAACATGGTTATGTAACATTTTGCTATGTAACATATGGCTATGTAACATTTTGCTATGTAACATATGGTTATGTAACATTTTGCTATGTAACGTATGGTTATAACATTTTGCTATGTAACATATGGTTATGTAACATGTGTAACGTACGGTTATATAATAAATGGGCATGTAACATATAGGTATATAATATATGATTTATGTAACGTATGGTTATGTAACATATGAGTATGTAACATGTGGTTGTGTAGCATGTGGTTATGTAACATGTGGTTATGTAACATGTGGTTATGTAGCATGTGGTTATGTAACATGTGGTTATATAACATGTGGTTATATAACATGTGGTTATGTAACATGTGGTTATATAACATGTGGTTATGTAACATGTTGCTATATAGCATGTGGTTATGTAGCATGTGGTTATGAAAGCTGGAAAATAACAAAAGCACTGAAGAAGAAATTAAATTCATTTGAAAATAAATGTGTTAGAAAACTCTTATATATTGATTGGAAAGAATTCTAGTCAAACAAACAAGTAAGAGAAGACACCAAACAGCAATATGTTTCTACAACAACAAGAAGAAAATGATGGACGTATAGCGGACATGCATGTACTTAGAATGAATGAAAACATACTGCCACTACAAACATTAAAATGGGTACCAGATGACGAAAGAAAAAGAGGAAGACCAAGAGAGTCTTTTCGAAGCACAACCATCAAAGAGGGTATGACTTTAGGTACAACATACAAGAAGTACACACTTGAACTGGAGAACTCTGGAACTATGTATTATATTTGCAGCTGAAGGAACATAGATAATTATATCTAGCTAGAATACTTGTAGAAAATGTACGGTGAAAGTGCTCCAGTTATGAGTACTTTTAGCATAAGCTATTTTTAAGTGTTAGAAGGCCAGAGATTTCATCAAGCATACTTAAGTTGATGTGTGTGGGCAAATAAGGTGGAGAATATGATGAGTATTAAGATAGATGTTTGCCATCATTCCTTATGAGGACCACAGCTTGAGTTTTGTGTTATTGTCCATAATTGTTTATGAGGACCACAGCTTTGTTTTGGTGTTATTGTCTTGTCCATCATTGCATATGAAGACCACAACTTGAGTATTGTATTATTGTCCATCATTGCTTATGAAAATCGCAGCTTGAATTTTGTATTATTGTCCATCGTTGCTTATGAAGACCACAACTTCAATTTTGTATTAATATCCATCATTACTAATGAGGACCACATCTTGAGTTTTGTAATAATGTCCATTATCTCTAATAAGGACCATGGCTTTTATGTTGTCTGTCACTGCTAATGAGGACTGTGGCGTAAGTTTTGTATTACTGTCTGTCATTGCTGATGCGAATAGTTTCTTTCATGTATTGACCATGTAACCAATGACTTTAACTTGAGTGTATCTCCTCTTTACTTTTGGATTGTAGTAAAACATATTAGCCACAAATTTCTAACTTCTGTTACTATACCTTTCAATGGTATAGACCACCTTGGTGCTCATGACATCTAAGTTACCGCGATAAACTTGTGCATCACTGATTATTGGGCCCCGTGAGCTCTTAAGAATCATTATATATTCCAGTATGGTAAGTTAAAACTGTATGGTCTCAATACACTTCATTCCTATATCTAGATATGCACTTAATTCCTATATCATATATCTAGATATGGTCTCAATACACTTCATTCCTATATCATATATCTAGATATGGTATCAATACATTTCATTCCTATATCATATATCTAGATATGGTATCAATACATTTCATTCCTATATCATATATCTAGATATGGTATCAATACACTTCATTCCTATATCTGGATATGTGGTTTTGTCATTATTTTTACCAGTCATAGTTGTTTTGTTCTGATTGCATACTTTCAGTTTTTTAGTATTTGTTTCTACCTTAGTTCATCATTATTCTTGTGGTCTTCCCTTTACTGAATATCTAGTGTTTATTCTTTGTCTTCAGTTTGTCCTGTGTTTTTTTCTTGATAAAGACCTTTTGGTTGAAATGTAGAATTAGCCTGTTTTGCAAACTTTTAACTATGCAGTCAAGTATTGTTATAACAACTTGGTCTAGACTCACAAAATAATTATGTAATAACAGAAATTCACTATATACGGTACAAACAATACAGAATAAATATATGGTAATTGGGGACTTTGAAAGTCTTGATTAGAACCAGCATTACAACACTCAAGGCATTCCCATAAGGGCTCAGCTTGCCAGTCCATCAACCATCTAAAGGTGTATAAGCTATCTGGATTTCCCTGGTGTATTAGTAAAGCCAGGTTAAGTTTCGATTGTGTTTTGTTTAATCCAACTTACATTCATAATACTGTCAACTATTGCCCCCCTGTCCATTCAAACAAACCGCCCCCCAAATCTCTACATTGATTATTGGTAGCCCCCTGCTTTGTGTTTGTCCTCGTGTTACCTTCCACACACTATTTGGAGTGTTTTATGTTTTCATTTATCATCCTTGCAATTAGTATTTTTCTAATTCTGATTTAACTCTTATAACTTCATCAACTGTGACCATCTATTTATATATCGCTTATTGTACTTATTAATAACATGTATGATTTTACACATGGCAGTCAACATAATTGAATGCAATCGCCCTAATATCTATTCACTTCCTTTTTTTCTATGTACACGGATATCTTGGTATAAATATCTCTGTGCATAAGTTTTTGTTATTGTTGTGTGTTTTCATTTCTTGAAGAATGTCCCATTTGGACTGCAATGTAGAAACAGTTCTTCTTATTGCGTTTATTGTTATTCAGTTTTGACATTGTTTTGTTTATTTTGATAGTTAGTATTAAAGTAACATCTTTCACTTTATTAGTCTTTATCGCTTATTTATTTTGTTAATGCGGCACTTCCCACTTTGTCCTGACATTTTGGTTATTTATGCGAAGTAGTTAAGCAGTTCACTTTGTGGCCAAGAGGTCTTGGGTTCGAGCGCTGCTCACATCTTGTTTATAATGTGGATTTTAAAAAAATCTTTGAAAATTATGGCTTGAAGATGCAGAGTTATGTGCTAGGACTGGTACTCTCAGCAGGACAGATTGCTGCTTGTTTGAGAGGTGCGGAGAGTACATTGAAGCAATCCTCTTCACTATTTGATCATTTTTAAGCTTGGTGTCCCAGTTAGTTGCTGATTGTGGGTTCTTCTGATCTTTCCAGAGAGGAAACACTTTTTCCACCCTCCCCTGGTCACTTCCATTTGATCACTCTGTGTGATATCACTTCCATTTGATCACTCTGTGTGATATCACTTTCATTTGATCACTCTGTGATATCACTTTCATTTGATCACTCTCTGTGATATCACTTTCATTTGATCACTCTGTGATATCACTTTCATTTGATCACTCTGTGATATCACTTCCATTTGATCACTCTGTGATATCACTTCCATTTGATCACTCTGTGATATCACTTCCATTTGATCACTCTGTGATATCACTTCCATTTGATCACTCTGTGATATCACTTCCATTTGATCACTCTGTGATATCACTTCCATTTGATCACTCTGTGTGATATCACTTTCATTTGATCACTCTGTGATATCACTTTCATTTGATCACTCTCTGTGATATCACTTTCATTTGATCACTCTGTGATATCACTTCCATTTGATCACTCTGTGATATCACTTCCATTTGATCACTCAGTGATATCACTTCCATTTGATCACTCTGTGATATCACTTTCATTTGATCACTCTGTGATATCACTTTCATTTGATCACTCTGTGATATCACTTCCATTTGATCACTCTGTGATATCACTTCCATTTGATCACTCTGTGATATCACTTCCATTTGATCACTCTGTGATATCACTTTCATTTGATCACTCTGTGATATCACTTTCATTTGATCACTCTGTGATATCACTTCCATTTGATCACTCTGTGTGATATCACTTCCATTTGATCACTCTGTGATATCACTTCCATTTGATCACTCTGTGATATCACTTTCATTTGATCACTCTGTGATATCACTTTCATTTGATCACTCTGTGTGATATCACTTTCATTTGATCACTCTGTGTGATATCACTTTCATTTGATCACTCTGTGTGATATCACTTCCATTTGATCACTCTGTGATATCACTTTCATTTGATCACTCTGTGATATCACTTTCATTTGATCACTCTGTGATATCACTTTCATTTGATCACTCTGTGATATCACTTTCACATTGTATTTTTCAGCTTCATCATTCTGTAGTGCAACATTTACCATCTTAAGTCAGTCCTGTTCTCATTAATATGCTGCAGCTCGCCAGTATGTCAGCTCTTTCATTATCTCTGACTCCTGCATGATCTGGAAAGTAGATCCATATGCTACTTTTGATTATTGTTGAGAAGAGTGATCCACTCTTTTCTTATCATGCACTTTTCTATCTTGTGTAGCGTCTGATACAATCTCTCTGTGTGTTAATGGTTACATCATCAGTCATTGGGAAAAATTACTCTTATATTTGTCCCTGCACATGCAGGTATGAAGGGAAATAGATGGGCTGATAAATTAGCTAGCCTTGCCATCATAACAGGTGGTTAGCCTATGGACATGAAGGTATGAAGGGAAATAGATGGGCTGATAAATTAGCTAGCCTTGCCATCATAACAGGTGGTTAGCCTATGGACATGCAGGTATGAAGGGAAATAGATGGGCTGATAAATTAGCTAGCCTTGCCATCATAACAGGTGGTTAGCCTATGGACATGCAGGTATGAAGGGAAATAGATGGGCTGATAAATTAGCTAGCCTTGCCATCATAACAGGTGGTTAGCCTATGGACATGCAGGTATGAAGGGAAATAGATGGGCTGATAAATTAGCTAGCCTTGCCATCATAACAGGTGGTTAGCCTATGGACATGCAGGTATGAAGGGAAATAGATGGGCTGATAAATTAGCTAGCCTTGCCATCATAACAGGTGGTTAGCCTATGGACATGCAGGTATGAAGGGAAATAGATGGGCTGATAAATTAGCTAGCCTTGCCATCATAACAGGTGGTTAGCCTATGGACATGCAGGTATGAAGGGAAATAGATGGGCTGATAAATTAGCTAGCCTTGCCATCATAACAGGTGGTTAGCCTATGGACCAAGCAGACATACTCGGTGCTCTTCATGAGTCAGCACAAGCAGAGAATTTTGAGATACATGAACAGGAGCACGCATGTGGTTGCATCTGTGGGCCTCACCAATGGCCCACTAGACATACCACACATGCAACAGAAAACCTTAGTAGATTTCATGCCGTTTATATTGAGGTTATTTTCTTAGAGAAGCTTCATGGCACGTTATCTATACAATTATGCTTTTATTTTGTAGTTGAAATGTGTTTCGTATTTACCTGAATATATATGTATGCACCCTCTGTGGTTGGGAGGGAGCCAGAGATGTACTGTGCAGCACTGAGGAGGAGGAAACTGACATCACTGTTTTTCCTATGACTGAGGCCCTTCATAGTGGCACAGTGACTCAGGATGTGACAATCCTTTTTACTTGAACATTTGGCTGCATGCCTGGAACAATAGAGAAGTTCGGCATAACCAGTAGTCAATTGGTGGCGGGGAATGAGCACAGTGAACCCTATCTTGGCTACAGTGGCTAGGAGCAGTGCATAGTTTGAAACCTACCATTCTGGAGCTGTGATAGTTATTATCTGGCTTTTCCCCAGGGTGGACTGAAAATCCACAGACAATAAATCCCAGCAATATAATGCAATTTAATGGCATTAGGTCAAAGGGCATGAGCCCATGGACTGCAGGATCAGCAACCAACCAACCATGAACAGGAGTTGATATCGAGAATGTATGATGTGGGAGTGAGGATAGGTGTGGTCTGTATCGAATACCTAACAAAGATTTCAAAAATAGCACTGAACCAACATAGAACTGGAGCCATCAGCCGTTATGCCCTAAGAAATTTACAGAAGCGGAGATCTGAGCACCTTTGGACATGTCCGGTGTACGAAGAGGATAATCAACATACGACTACCTAATCATCAGTCAAGTGAGATACTGTTGTCTCCTATCATCTCCATTCTAACGCTCAATGTACATAAGTATACACAGTGTGTGTGTGTGTGTTGTTAAAATACAATATCTGCCGTGAGCTTTCTGAAGCTGCTTCATAATTTTTGTGGTACAATGGATTGACATATATGAAATGGGTTGACCTATGTAAAATGGTATGCTGTTTACAAAGAGTGAATATTTTTATGCTTGTGTTATTATTTTTAAAATGCTTGATAATTTAATGCATTGAATTTTTTGGCATCTTGTTCATCCATCACAAGTGATGATGACAATAGTTACATTCATTTTTGAAATTCATTTTTGAATTTCTTGGTATTGGACTAAATACTTGACTGAAAATGTGTCTACATGGGTTTCCATAGAAAATGTGTGCCTATGTGTCTACATGGGTTTCCATAGAAAATGTGTACCTATGTGTCTACATGGGTTTCCATAGAAAATGTGTCTACACAGGTTTCCATAGAAAATGTTTTTACACAGGTTTCCATAGAAAATGTGTCTACATGGGTATCCATAGAAAATGTGTTTACATAGAAAATGTGTCTACACGGGTTTACATAGAAAATGTGTCTACACAGGGGTTTCCATAGAAAATGTCTACACAGGGGTTTCCATAGAAAATGTGTCTACACGGGTTTCCATAGAAAATGTCTACACAGGGGTTTCCATAGAATGTTTAAATGGTGGGCTCACTAGCATGAATATCTATACAAAGTGTAAGTGCTCTTAAAATGTATACATCAGCAGTTTTCTGTGTCAGTTCGGCTACTACTTGTAACAATTTTTTTATACCCATAGCCTATAGTCTCATAGTATCTGTATTCATTGTAAAGCTGATATAGTCTGTGTTAGTTAGTTAGTCGTCGGATCATCATCACTGCAAACTGGACACATCCATAGTTGCTCCGATCTCTCCTTGAGTGTATCCACCATCACACTTCTGCTGACAGTACCGGTCCTATGCTGGTTGACCATCATTCTTCTGCGCCCTCCAAAATGTTCACCTCTAGCAACACCGCATTTCAATCCCTGATCTTTAATCCTAGCCATTGAAAAGGAATCATCATCCACATTAGTCTCACTCTCGCGTGTTATATCTCTTAAGGAGTTTAAAACGTCAGCGCGATCCATTGCCCCATCGCCCTGTGCCACAATCGCACACGATGCCAGTTGATCCGCTCTTTCATTGCCTCGAACGCCCACATGTCCCAGCACGAAAATAAATGTAACCGCTTTCAAGCTCGCATTTCTCAAGGCCTCAATCCACTGTTCACGAACGAGACCCACTTGTACCTTCTTAATCATACTCATAGAGTCACTCAAGATGCAGACCTGCGTTACCTTCTGTTGCGTAGCCACTCAAATGTCTTGGTCACCACCATAGTCTCCATGGTCATTCTACTCGTAGTGACCGCAAAGGCACCACTTTCCTCCTTGATCGTTTTACCTGCGCACTGAGCTGTAAAGGCCCAAGCACTGCGAACATGCCTAATTACAGATCCATCAGTGTATATAATCACACCCCCCTCTTTGGTATTCTCACTGATTAAAGCCTGCACTTCTTTCTCCACAGCTGTGGGACACCATTCTCTGCATTCCCTGCTAAGTGATATTACTACTCTCAAACAAGTTTCGAAATCTGTGGATAGACCTATCCATTCCGCACCTGCTGCCACATCCTGTAATCTGCACACGCTTTGTATTACATCCTCAGCACGTCCCATCCACGACCTTCCTCTCTTGAGTCTGCTGCCTTTAACTTTCTGTATTTCAGAATACAACGGGTGTTCCTTATCATAGTCTGTGTATTCATGGTAAATCTGATATAGTCTGTATATTCATGGTAAATCTGATATAGTCTGTATATTCATGGTAAATCTGATATAGTCTGTATATTCATGGTAAATCTGATAAACTTTGTTTATGTAAAGTTCTATTACATAAGATTGTTATATAAGATAGTGACATGTGAGATGAAATGTTTGAGAAAAGCTGCAGGGGTCACCAGACGCGACAGATTACGAAATGAAGATATCATGGAAATAATAGGTAAAAATAATAACAAAACCTTGCACAGAAAACAAAGAAAGGCAGTAGATCAAGTGGTTTGGAAATATGAGAATGCATCATGGCAAGTTACCAGTGAAGGAATATTGCCAGACAAAATATACCAGACAAAATATCCTCAGACAAAATATTCCAGGACAAAATATTCCTAGACAAAATATACCGGATAAAATATACCATACAAAATTTTCCTACATAGCCAAATATTAGGAAAAACGTAATAGTAATCGTAACAGAAAATAAAGTGTAGGGAATTTTCAACTGACCTGCACATGTGTTTCATAGATTACTCAAAAGTGTTCGACTGCGTCCAACACCAGCAACTATGGGAGATAATGAACAGCATGGGTTTCCCAAGACATCTGATTCATCTAATAGAGGAACTTTACCAAGATCAAAAGGCTGCAGTGAAGTTAGAGGACAATCTCTCAGAGTGGTTTGAGGTACAGAGTGGAGTAAGGCAAGGGTGCACACTCTCCCCATACCTGTTCAACATCTACGCTGAAAGTATAATGAGGAACGTGAGATGAGACATACACAACACTGACTACCATGCTTTAAACATAGGTGGATTCCTAATCCCGGAACTACGCTACGCAGACGACACAGTACTTCTTTCAAACGATATAAAGGGATTGGAACAACTAATCAAGAACACAAAGAAATATAGCGAAGCACAAAATTTGCACAAAACACGCAGAAAACAAAAATCATGTCAACAGATATAACAACCAAAAATCAGAATAGACAATACCGAGATAGAATGTGTGGATAAATTTGAATACTTAGGAGCAAACATCAACGGTGCAGGAGACTGCATGGTAGAAATAAGGAAGAGATTGGCAATGGCATATTGCAAAATAACACGGCTGAAAAACATATGGAAAAGCAAGAAAATAGAAACGAAAGTGCTAATGTTACGAACTTTTATTTTTCCGGTTGCAGGCATATGGCTGTGAAACATGGACTCTAAGTAAAACAGCGGCAAAGAAGATCAACACCTTCGAGCTGAAATGCTACAGAAAGATAATTAGAATATCATGGAAGGATAAAATCAGAAACTCAGATATTATAAACACACTGAATATTCCAGAGTGTTGGTTACTAAACACAATAACAAAAAGAAAACTACGCCTGTTTGGTCATATAAAGAGACATAACTGTTTAGAAAGACAAATAATGGAGGGAAGAGTACCTGGGAAGAGGAGAAGGGGCAGATCAAGAAGACGATGGACTGACGACATTAAAGATAACATGAATACATCGCTAGAAAATGCAAGCCACATCGCCCAAGACAGAGAGAGGTTCAGAGAGTTCATTGGGAAGACAACGTTCTGGAAGGAATATGTCACATGACACAACAGAAAATTTGGTGAAGTAATTTATGACAATCTCCTAGGTGATTTGGCTCATTTATGCAAACATAAAATGTGAACCAACTCTGGAACCATCAGCCGTTATACCCTGAGAGATTTACTGAAGTGGAGATTGGAGCACCTATGGACGTGTCAGGTATGTGAAGTGGATAATCAACAGACCTAATACCTAATAAGATGTAAATATAGTATGACATCTTGTATAGAAACATACCGTGGAGATATATGGTATGACTGAGGCTGTGAAAATAACTCCTTTATTGTTCAAATTACTTTGTTTCCACAAACTAGAAAATTAAAATAGCAAACATAGGCTGGAATCAGAAGTGTCACTAAACTAACCAGTCTCTTATGTAAACATACTACCTCGACATTTGTGTGTGGTCAGTGCGTGCCTCTAGGATAGTCTATAGCAGGGTCTTGGGACATGCAAAACATGGGATGGCCATGTTGACCATTGAGGGGAAAAGAAACTAAACTCAGGTGTTGAATGATCCAGGGGTAAGATATAAGGAAGATAAGGTTTGACTCTAGGTTCTCAGTTCAGAGGTTCGTAATCAGTAGTCCATTTTATTCGAGTTGTATTTCAGTGTAGAGATTTCTAGTATAGTATTATGTGAACTTTTAGTTGAGTGATTAGAAGGACTTCCAAGCCATTAGTAAGTAGTTGAGTGATTAGAAGGACTTCCAAGCCCATCGTGAGTTGTAAGTTCGTTCAGATTTAGGATTATTTATTATTATATTTTATATTGTTCATAAATGTTTATTACAGTTTGAATGAAATTTTTTATATATTTTGTTTTTTATTATGTTATATATTTGGGATATTTTGTCTGGTATATTTTGTGTTCTCCAAATCAACTCATCAAAAACAAAAATTATGGACTTCACCAACTCACCTAACGCAATTACTTTAAATGGACAACAACTTGTAAAGGTACACAAATTCTCCTATCTAAGATGCAAATTAACACTCGACTGTGATGTCATATCAGAAATTACAACTCGCATTGCACTAGCATCAAGTGCCTTTAACAGACTGTCTAATACCTGGAAGTCGAAGTCAATCAGCACACGCACGAAAGTGCGCTTATTTAATTCCTGCGTTATTCCGGTGCTATCATATGGATATTTTCTTCTTCTTCAGCGTACATTCTCAAACTCCTGCTGAAATTCTCTTGTAGCAGGACCATGGTACTACATTTCCAACAGGATGTAGTCCAAAGAATGCAAATGTGTTGTGTCGCCGTTTTATTTGCGCCAATGGCCCGACACATCCATCTTCGGCGGGATATGGATGTGAGAGCTGGAAAAGCTCCTTATCTTCAGAAAAGAAACTACTGAGTTTCAAGAACAAATATCTTCGTAGGATAACTAACACCCATTGGAGTGAATTCAAATCGAATGATAAAATCAGAGAAGAGACACATCAAAATTTCATCACAGATGTTATCAGAAAACGCTGTTAGTCCTACATAGGGCATGTCCTACATGCAGACATCAACAGAATACACCACCAATCTCTTGAATGGATACTTACAGGCAAAAGAGCCAGGGGTAGACCAAAAGAAACACTCAGAAGAACAATACTTAGAGAAAGTAAAACAATCAATATCCATACTATTCAAGAACTGCACAGAATAGCTTTTAACAGACAGACAGGGAGAGATCTGACCTCTGCCCTATGCGCTAATTTCAGCGCAAAAGGAAAATGAATGAATGAATGAATATTTTGTGTGGTAATATTTTGTCCTGGGAATATTTTGTCTGGGGATATTTTCTCTGCGGGATATTTTTTCCGGTATATTTTGTCTGGGAATATTTTGTCTGGTTACCCATATAACTAAATGAGATCAGGATACATAGCCAGAGGAAGACCATGAAAAATATAGATAGAAAATGTCAGGGACATCTTGAATAAACACGGTCACAGCACCGCCGAGGCAACACATCTGGCCTTGGATCACAAGCTCAAGCTCCCATCACCCCTACACTTAATGGCAAGAGTAAATAACAAACCATCTGCGGTAGGACAATAGACTATTGGTATACAGTTTTACAGCAGTTCACTTATCAATTGTGCTACTTGTAAACAGTGTTGTTTGACAGTGTTCAGTCAGTACCATGAACTCATGTTTACTGCCTCAAGCTATTAAATCTATTCCTTTATAATAATTAACCATGAATTTCTTGAGTTATATGTAAAAATAGCATTAAAAACTGCAGGAAATATTATGTCATCTGAGGCATATAACAAATTAATTCTATGGAAATCCTTGTACACACATTTTCAAGTCTCATATTATATTTGAGACTAATACCAATTTCTTTATTGTTGTTGTTTTGAAATATTAAATATTTTTGCTATGTTGCAGTGTTGATATGTTATTATAAATCTTCTGATGTTGTCATGTGACGTATTATCTCCAGAATGTTGTCTTCCCAATAACTCCCGGAACCCTTCTCAGCCTTGGGCGATGCGGCTTGCATTTTCCAATGATGTATTCATATTATCTTTAATGTTGTTAGCCCATCGTCTTCTTGGTCTCCCCTTTCTCCTCCTCCCAGGTGCTCTGTCCTGCATTATTTGTCTTTCTAAACAGTTGCCTCTTTATATGACCAAACAGGTGTAGTTTTCTTTTTACTATTGTGTTTAATAACCAACACTCTGGAATCTTCAATGTGTTTGGAATATCTGAGTTTCTCTTTTTTTCCCTCCATGATATTCTAAGTATCTTTCTGTAGCATTTCATCTCAAAGGCATTGATCTTATTTGCTGCTGTTTCAATTAGGGTCCATGTTTCACAGCCGTATGTTGCAACTGGAGAAATAAAATTTCTTATCATTAACAGTTGCGTTTCAATTTTGTTGTTTTACCATATGTTTTTCAACTGTGTTATTTTACAATATCCCATTGCCAATTTCTTCCTTATCTCTGCCATGCAGTCTCCTGCACCGTTGATGTTTGCTCCTAAGTATTCAAATTTATCCACACAGTCTATTTTGGTATTGTCTATTCTGATTTTCTGTTGTTGTGTTGTTATATCTGTTGACATGATTTTTGTTTTTTGCACGTTTAAATATAAGTTTTGTGATTCTCTGTATTTCTTTGTGCTACCTGTACTTAAATTTAATATTATATTTCCTTTATGCTTTTTGGGCTTTATGGAGACTTGTGTTAAAAGTTGTCTCAGGCTCTCAATTGTACTTTATTGTCAGTGACTTTTGTCTTGTATGGGGTTAGACATTCTGCAAACGGATTAATATATCTGATCATGTGACTTCATTGTACCTAATTGACGGTTACTTTTTCTTGTATGGGATTAGACATTCTGAAAACTTATCTATGTCACTTCCCTCTAATTGAATTACCCAACAACCAGAGAACATCTCAAGATTTGGTTGGGGCTGTAGTATCACAAAAATAAATATTATATAATTTTTTAAATATTATATTATAGGTGTGGACGTGGCTATGTTAATAGCGACGCAGGCAGGGGGGGGGAAGATCAAGAAAGTTTGATTGCTGTTAGTTTTGATGTTGGTGTTCAACATGAACCAGTCCTCTAGTATGGTTGACCTACTAGCAATATGGTTATAGATGTCTGCCATTTAGTACAACTGGTACAAACACTAACCATAAACATGTTAGTTACCACCGCTAAAGTTGGATGTGTCAGCCATTGGCACAAACAAAATGGCTGACACAAAGAATTTCCGTTCTCTGAACTACACCCAGCTGGAAATCAAGTAGGATCATTGTCCTGCAAAAGGATAGATCCTGTGGGAGTTTGAGAACAAACAAAAGAAAATTACTAACCATGATAAGATAAAAGAATGATAATAGAAAATGTTGAAAAAACGTATGGCTTTCAGTATAAGTCTTTTTTTATATGCTGAAATCGGATGTACTAGGCTGGAAGCCGCAAATAACGCAGTTCTACTTTAAGTCAGCAGTACAACTTACTTTGTGCTGCACTGTGAAAATCACACAAAACTTTGCATTGTTTTTCAAAGAGCGAACACAGAAAATCTTCGTTAGAGTAATAACAACATTATAACAAGTAGAAAAAGAGCAGAATAATACTATAAAATGTGTATGAAAAATATTTATAAATTAAGAAATAACAACAGAATGGATAGGTAGTGAAATATGACTAAAAAAGTTTATTCAGTATTGTCAGTGCAATCCTTAATTATGCACATTTTCTTCATAGTGTGCACGTGTCTTGTCTTATCCATGTCTGCTGCTAGGCAACATGGGGAGCCAAAGTCTATTTTATTTTGCTAACTGTGATGCTGCTGCCATAGTACAGTCTTGGTATTCTAGTATTTCCCTGATATCATATATCCATCTTCGTCTGGGTTCTTGTTCCTGAGCATATTGAAGCTATTTTGTCGGATATGTTATTGCCTGTAGATCCTGTGTCTGTGGTTTATATATACAGTGGAATCCCATTATAACAACTTGATCCAGACTGACAAAATATGTATGTAATAACAGACATTCGCTGTATACAGAGCAAACAAAATATTATGTAATAACAGACATTCGCTGTATACAGAGCAAACAAAATATTATGTAATAACAGACATTCGCTGTATACAGTACACACAAAATATTATGTAATAACAGACATTCGCTGTATACAGTACACACAAAATATTATGTAATAACAGACATTCGCTGTATACAGTACACACAAAATATTATGTAATAACAGACATTCGCTGTATACAGTACACACAAAATATTATGTAATAACAGACATTCGCTGTATACAGTACACACAAAATATTATGTAATAACAGACATTCGCTGTATACAGTACACACAAAATATTATGTAATAACAGACATTCGCTGTATACAGTACACACAAAATATTATGTAATAACAGACATTCGCTGTATACAGTACACACAAAATATTATGTAATAACAGACATTCGCTGTATACAGTACACACAAAATATTATGTAATAACAGACATTCGCTGTATACAGTACACACAAAATATTATGTAATAACAGACATTCGCTGTATACAGTACACACAAAATATTATGTAATAACAGACATTCGCTGTATACAGTACACACAAAATATTATGTAATAACAGACATTCGCTGTATACAGTACACACAAAATATTATGTAATAACAGACATTCGCTGTATACAGTACACACAAAATATTATGTAATAACAGACATTCGCTGTATACAGTACACACAAAATATTATGTAATAACAGACATTCGCTGTATACAGTACACACAAAATATTATGTAATAACAGACATTCGCTGTATACAGTACACACAAAATATTGTGTAATAACAGACATTCGCTGTATACAGTATACAAAAAATATAATAAATATAATTGGAGATTTTGAAAAGTGTTGTTATATAGGGAAATTTGTTATAAAAGAATGCTCTATGGAGGGATTCCACTATATTCATGTGTGGACTGTTACAATGACATTTCTCCTTGCCATGTCATCTATGGCACACATGAGTGATCTTTAGAGGACATGTACTCAGGATAGAACATCCATCCATGAAACACTTGGTGCAGAAAAGAGAAAACATGAGAGGCTAGTTGTAGATTTACCATCACAAGGGCATAGTTCAACAGGTCCATGCTTCTGTTAACTATTGTGAAATTACAAGAAAATGAGAGACAATCTGTGGCTGTAGTAACACAAATATTCAAATAAATATAATAGGCCCTGTACAATAAGTAGGTATGGATATTACCCATTTGTTGCTGAATGTCGAAGATGGAGTGAATAAAAGCAACACTGTTACCTACCACATACTGGTAGGTAGGTCTATATCCCAGGAGACAACTAAGAGGGTTAAAGTGATCCAGAAGCTATCCTGAACTCGGATGTGCTCTGGAAGCTATCCTGAACTCGGATGTGCTCTGGAAGCTATCCTGAACTCGGATGTGCTCTGGAAGCTATCCTGAACTCGGATGTGCTCTGGAAGCTATCCTGAATTCGGATGTAATCTGGAAGCTATCCTGAACTCGGATGTGCTCTGGAAGCTATCCTGAAGTTGGATGTGCCAGGCTGAAATTGTGCAGCTATCACAGTTAAGTTGTAAATCATGGCACAGCATATTCTGTTCTACATCCTACATCTACTAGATCTGGACTACATCCTGCTAATCTTCAGGAGTTTAAGAAAAAATGCAGAAGAAGAAGGAGATACAGATGTGTTATATAAACTATTAATGATCACTAAAAGATAATGTTAATCAAGAAGAATAACAACAATACAATTCAATGTTTCGGCATATTTCCTTCGTCAGGTACAAAAATTACAATACAATAATATAAAAAAAAACACAAAATATTATACAATATTTTTATTGAAAATATACATAAAACAGGCTGTCACAGGATAAATGGATAATGATGTATCACACAAAATTAATGGAAAGGAAGAAGACGTAATTTTAGGTAACTATAAACCAGTTTATGAGGCTGTGGCATACCTTCTTAATCATTTGCTGTAATCATATTAATCTTGAAAGATGATGTAGTAATCATGTTTCAATATTTCTTCTATTGAATACTTCTTCATGGCATAATTGATATAAACGAATTGCTGGATTCTGCTTCATGGTAATGAAGTTTTGCGAGTCAATGAAAGCGCTCATAAAAACACACAAAAGGCATTTTAGTGGAAATGTTGATTTCTGTGAAATTGTCTTTTGTGCTTACAGTTATTCTGGAAACTTTATTACACCATGTTGTCAGATTTCACCTTTCAGATCATAGTTATTCAGCAGTTCTTATTATTATAGAATCTCGCTCACTATTTTTTCAGATCTGACATCCAACTAGACTTGTTCCCGACAATCTTCTTCTGCATTCGCTCTCTGATAAACAACACAAACTCTTGTGTTATTTCTGCCAAGGAGCATGAAAGTATGGTGTGCTTCTGGTTTCACAGTGGAGCTGTGTTATTTTGTGGCCCAGAACATCCATGTCCAGCATGCGTTAAAATCAGTTTCAAGTTTTTTTTGCATACATATCCAAGTATTATTTGCAAAAAATATATTATTTGCTTATTTGCAAAATTGGTTGAAGACATTTATAATCACACATATCTGAAATTTCAATTAAAATAAAATAAGAAAGTATTTCTTTGTGCATTTAATATATTACAGATTTATATTATATTAATTGTATGTTTTTGTTATTTATTCTGTTACCATGTTGAAGCTTGTATGTTGGGAGATGCATCTGTTTCATCTCTTTTTGTTGCATCATAATTTAGTTCATTCTTGTCATCAATAGTTTTCCCACATGGCTACTAGGCTTGAACTTCTAATAACTAGGCCTGGACTTCTAATAACTAGGCCTGGACTTCTAATAACTAGGCCTGGACTTCTGATAACTAGGCCTGGACTTCTAATAACTAGGCCTGGACTTCTGATAACTAGGCCTGGACTTCTAATAACTAGGCCTGGACTTCTGATAACTAGGCCTGGACTTCTAATAACTAGGCCTGGACTTCTAATAACTAGGCCTGGACTTCTGATAACTAGGCCTGGACTTCTAATAACTAGGCCTGGACTTCTAATAACTAGGCCTGGACTTCTAATAGTAGGCCTGAACTTCTAATACTAGGCATGGACTTCTAATAACTAGACATGGACTTCTAATAACTAGACCTGGACTTCTAATAATTAGGCCTGGACTTCTAATACTAGACATGGACTTCTAATTACTAGGCCTGGACTTCTAATTCAGGGTGCTAAGAATAGAACCCCTGTCTTCGTTCGAGACATGTCATAGAAGGCGATTAAGGAACATTGGGGGATGGATAGTCTGACATGTCACATGTGAAAAAATAATTGTCACTGCATGTCTTGTCTCATTGTCTTACTTTTGTCTTCTATCAGATAATCCCGCCCATGTGACAACCGGGGCTTAGATTTCTAGTTCAGGGTGAATAAAATAGGACCACTGTCTTCTTTCCATGCATGTCATTGGAGGAGACTAAGGAAAGTTGAGAGATGGACTGGCAACCTGTCACGTGAGAATATCACTGTCACATATTGTCTCAATGTCTTACTTTTGTCTTCTATTAAATGATTCCCATGAATGGTGAAGAGATGCAGACTAGTGGATATTGCACCTTTGTCCTATTTGTGGCAGACTTCTAGGTGACGGTGAATGCAAGATGTGCTATGTTCTAGGTGACGGGGAATGATAGATGTGTTATTCTAGATGACGAGGAATGCTAGATGTGTTATGTTCTAGGTGATGGGGAATGCTAGATGTGTTATGTTCTAGGTGATGGGGAATGCTAGATGTGTTATGTTCTAGGTGATGGGGAATGCTAGATGTGTTATGTTCTAGGTGATGGGGAATGCTAGATGTGTTATGTTCTAGGTGATGGGGAATGCTAGATGTGTTATGTTCTAGGTGATGGGGAATGCTAGATGTGTTATGTTCTAGGTGATGGGGAATGCTAGATGTGTTATGTTCTAGGTGATGGGGAATGCTAGATGTACTATGTTCTAGGTGATGGGGAATGCTAGATGCACTATGTTCTAGGTGATGGGGAATGCTAGATGTGTTATGTTCTAGGTGATGGGGAATGCTAGATGTGTTATGTTCTAGGTGATGGGGAATGCTAGATGTTCTAGGTGATGGGGAATGCTAGATGTGCTATGTTCTAGGTGACGGAAATGCTAGATATGCCATCACTACGGATGGGTCAACAAATCTGACAGAAGAATGATGAGATAGTTGGCTCAGAAGTACATGCTCCATTCCTGGCAGCACATGATGATCTTGTGATACTACCACACTGTAATGCCCCCTCTTTGGTGACTAAACATGCTTCCATAAACTTCCCTAACAACCATACCTTTGTTGACTAAACATGCTTCCATAAACTTCCCTAACAACCATACCCTTGTTGACTAAACATGCTTCCATAAACTTCCCTAACAACCATACCCTTGTTGACTAAACATGCTTCCATAAACTTCCCTAACAACCATACCCTTGTTGACTAAACATGCTTCCATAAACTTCCCTAACAACCATACCCTTGTTGACTAAACATGCTTCCATAAACTTCCCTAACAACCATACCCTTGTTGACTAAATATGCTTCCATAAACTTCCCTAACAACCATACCCTTGTTGACTAAATATGCTTCCATAAACATACCTAAGACAAGCATACCTTTGGTGGCTAAACTTACTTCCATAAGCGCATGGCTAAATGTATAGAATGCCGGCTTCAGATTCCTGAGGCCCTGGGTTCAATCCACTGTTGGGACAAGGATTTTTGTCTTTCGGAGGTGCAACAAAATATTCTTGTACACGTCGCGGCGACAGCTTTGGCAAATCGGTCTTTATTTCCACAGCTTAAAAGGCCTCCCTGCACTCCTTAACAGGAAAACATGCAGTAATGAAAGTCTAGTTTGTTCACTTTGAGGCATTTCATCCCACATATTGTTAGCTTTCTCTGCTGGGTTACTGTCAGCGCCCATGTCTGGCATTGATATCAGAGTATTGGCTTAAAATTACTGTTTATCATCTGTCTCTTTGTATAATTTTCCATTGTCTGTGAATATACTTCCATGTATTTAAATTCAGAAGTTTATTTCACTTTAGTTTTGTTTATTGTTATGTTCACTGTAGTAGGTGACTTGCTGATTTTCATTACTTCTGTTTTCTGCGTACTTTTTTTCATGTTATACTTGGTGCATGTTGTCGTGAGTGCATGTTTGTAACTGCTGTTCCTCTTCATAGATAAGACATTGATAAGATACCTCAGTATGATTCATATTCTCTTTTGTTTCCTTTGTTCTTCTATATTGGTACTATTATTGAATACTCTTCTTTCTTCCCATGTTTTTTTTTGAATAGTCTTGCTAGCTATTTCACCCCTGTTTCTGTGCATGTTCTTATCTCTTCGTTAGTTATACCGTCTGCTCTCTGATTTGTTTGTTTGTTTGTTTAATGGGGGATTAAAGCCTCTTAGCTGAGGCACGACACTTTCAACCTAAGACATAAGTCTGTTAAGAATGCTACTATTTCTTGGTTTAGTATGTTAGGCTCTTCGATGCCTTGGTTTATTGGAATGTAATTATACTCTGTTGTTATGTTGGGATATTGGAGGAGGGGGGGGGGAGGCAAATCTTAAATTCATTATTAATCCCAACATTGTGTTATCAATGTCAGACATGGACACTAACTAAAGATTAAGAGATACAGCTTACTAAGTGTAAAATGAGATATCTAAGAAAAAACAGCAAACAAGAGAACATGTGAGGAATGAAGAGATTACATGAAGTATTGGAACAAGAGGAGATCATGTGAGGAATGAAGAGATTACATGAACTTTTGGAACAAGAGGAGATCATGTGAGGAATGAAGAGATTACATGAACTATTGGAACAAGAGGAGATCATGTGAGGAATGAAGAGATTACATGAACTATTGGAACAAGAGGAGATCATGTGAGGAATGAAGAGATTACATGAACTTTTGGAACAAGAGGAGATCATGTGAGGAATGAAGAGATTACATGAACTATTGGAACAAGAGGAGATCATGTGAGGAATGAAGAGATTACATGAACTTTTGGAACAAGAGGAGATCATGTGAGGAATGAAGAGATTACATGAACTATTGGAACAAGAGGAGATCATGTGAGGAATGAAGAGATTACATGAACTATTGGAACAACATCTGTGGTCAAATATATTGAAAAACAGACAGAAATGGTTTGGTCAACTAATGAGAATAAACCCTTATTGCCAGGGCAAGAGCATACAATAGGAAAAAGGAAACAGCAAGATACAGAGGAAGGTGGATTTAAGGAGTTACCAACATTCAGACACGGCAGAGTATTACTGACCAGTATTACAGTATTACATATCAAGCGACCAAACATCCATAGCCAAAAACCGTACGTCATTCAATCCTGCGACTTCTCACAGCAAAGCAGAGAAAAGACAACAGATTGTTAGATAAATTGTTAGATAAATTGCTAGATAGATTGTTAGATAAATTGTTATATAAATTGTTAGATAGATGGTTAGATAGATTGTTAGATAGATGGTTAGATAGATGTTAGATAGATGGTTAGATAGATGGTTAGATAGATTGTTAGATAGATTGTTAGATAGATTGTTAGATAAATTGTTAGATAGATTTTTAGATAGACTGTTTGTAATTGATCATTATTATGTATAGAACACATTGCCACATTTCTTATTCTGCTGCGTTCATTCTCAAAATCCTACAGATTAGCAAAATGTAGTCCGGAGAACGGAATGCGCTGTTCATCGTTTAAAACTTTACTGAGAAATTCGGTCTTACACATCAACTTCAGCATTGCTTCTGGGCCACTTTGACCCTACATGGATTTAGACATCCAAATACGTTACATAAGCAAAATGAATTAAACTGGTTACTAAATACACTTACCTTGCCAATGAATAAAAATATATTTTAAAAAAGTATATATAAAAAACATACAATAAAACTACACAGGACAAATCTCAACGTATCGGTCCATATGGGACATTTTTCAAGAGACAAATAACGAATAAACTCAACAATAATAAACGAAATAGATTAATGAAATTTGATCAAGCCATGTTTCTATGACGCAGAAATGGAAACGCATCTAGTAAAAGAGAAAATGCGTGCATTCATTATAAACAAACTGGAAAGTGGGAAATTAGAGGCAATAGAGATGTGGTTGGAGGTGTTTATAATGAATGCAAGAATATAAAGAGAAACTGACCCAAATCAATAATATAAGAAAAGGACCTTCTTTTTTGTCACTTTATGAGACAGGCAGGTTTTAAGAAGATAGTCACAACAGACAAGACTGAAGGCAACAGAGACAGATGGAGACAACGTGAGAAAATATTAGTTTGACAACCTAGCAAGGCATGGAAACAACAACGATCCTGATAACAGTACTGTGGACAGAGAGCAATACTGTGGACACTACTGTGAACAATACTTTATCATATGTAAGCGTTGTGATATGAAGTATATTGGGGAGACTGGTAGACGTTTAGCTGATAGATTCGCCGAACATTTGAGAGATATCACGAATCATCGTGGCTCCCCAGTGGCTAATCATTTTAACAGCCCGTCACATCATGGTAGCACTGATGTTTCTGTAACCGGTCTGTGTTACGTTGTTATACCGGTGACCGACAACGTCAGTCCTTGGAATATCGTCTCATTTGCCATATGGGAGTCTTACAACCACACGGAATGAACATTAATCACCGATTTGTTTGAGTTACCCACCTCTTCTTTATAACCTCTACTCCTGTATTGCACTGATTCTTGTAATTATTTGTCTTTGTGCACTTTCGTGAGTAATTATTTTTGTGTTTGCCGTACTTCTATATATTTCCTTTATGTCTTCTTTTGTTTGTGTATTTCAACATGTATTTATTTTGTACTCTAGAATGCACATTAGAATGCCCTATTGTTATTGTTCAATCAGTTACATATTTAGACTTTGATTTCCTCGGTGTCATTGTAGTTGTCTCTTCGATGGGTGCCCACACATGTATAGTTATTTGTATATGCATTTTGTTTTACATGGTTCTATGCATCCACACAATTACTTTGGGCCACACATTTGTATCTTACTTAATTTGTATCTTAATTTGTATGTATACATATGCATGTGTTCTAGCATTATCTTTATGTGAACGAACGTTTATATTTATATTAATATATATATATATATATATATATATATATATATATATATATATATATATATATATATATATATATATATATATATATATATATATATATATATATATATATATATGTTTCTATGTGTGCGAATGTTCATGTTATTGTTTTTATTTATGTGAGAATATGTTTATGTGGATGCATGTTTGTATTTATGTGTGTATATATATAGTGCTTGTTTATGTTGATGCACGTATCTCCATTCTGTGTCAATATGTATGCCTATTCTGGTGTGAGCCCTTTATTATGTGTGGATACATTTACATGCCTGTGCATTTTGTGTGGGTATCCTTCTCACATCTATGTGTCCATTTTGTTAAATATTTATCTCTTAGCTCTTGGTGTGTGTATACATTTCTATGTATGTGTATGTGTGGTTCTATATATATGTTTATATCTATATGTGGTTTCACATTAATTCCATGCGCTTTCAAATGATGATTCTTCTTGTATCCTTCCTTCCCCTCCACCACACAACCTTATCATTACTCGTCAATCATTATCATATGCCATTCTGGTTGGTGTAGGCGACCATGGCTCTCTGTCCACAGTATTGTTATCAGGGTCGTTGTTGTTTCCATGCCTTGCTGGGTTGTCAAACTAATATTTTATTATTAATAAAATTGCCACTGGGGAGCCACGATGATTCGTGATATCTCTCAAATGTTCGGCGATTCTATCAGCTAAACGTCTACCAGTCTCCCCAATATACTTCACATCACAACGCTTACATATGATAGAGTATTGTTCACAGTAGTGTCCACAGTATTGCTCTCTGTCCACAGTACTGTTATCAGGATCGTTGTTGTTTCCATGCCTTGCTAGGTTGTCAAACTAATATTTTCTCACGTTGTCCCCATCTGTCTCTGTTGCCTTCAGTCTTGCCTGTCGTGACTATGTTCTTAAAACCTGCCTGTCTCATAAAGTGACAAAAAAAGAAGGTCTTTTTCTTATATTATTGATTTGGGTCAGTTTCTCTTTATATTCTAGCATTCATTATAAACACCTCCAACCACATCTCTATTGCCTCTAATTTCCCACTTTCCAGTTTGTTTATAATGAATGCACGCATTTTCTCTTTTACTAGATGCGTTTCCATTTCTGCGTCATATAAACATGGCTTGATCAAATTTCATTCATCTATTTCGTTTATTATTGTTGAGTTTATTAGTTATTTGTCTCTTGAAAAAGGTCCAATATGGACCGATACGTTGAGATTTGTCCTGTGTAGTTTTATTGTATGTTTTATATATATACTTTTTTATATATTTTTATTCATAGGCAAGGTATGTGTTTTTAGTAACCAGTTTAATTCATTTTGCTTTACTATTTCTTCGTTTGGTTACTGCGGCACACTCCGACCATTTGGTTATTTACATTACATAACCTTCTTAGTCACCTGGTATGACATGTAAGGAAGGTAAAATCGTGTTGTCATTCTGTGCTCCGGCAACACACGGGCGATTACCAAATTTAATTTAATTTATATTTTTAAAGATTATTTATTGTGTGCTATTTTTTGAATTTTTCATATTAGATATTTCTAATTATAATAGTACAATGGAACACTGTCAAATGATACGTGAGCTGAAATCTTATATTATATGGAACCAATTTATCTTGATGGCCGGGGTTGTAAACAAAAAAGCTTAAACTGAGGTCCTTATTTATTGTCCTTGTATAAATGGTACGTCAAAAGTTACTTATATGCACCACATTTATGAAAAGCCAAGAAAAGTTAAAACAAGCCAAACCAATTCTCTGATCCCAACCATACTTAAAAAAAAACATATTTGTGAAATTTAGCCTTTTAAAAGTCAATACTGCAACCCTGTAGTTTTGTGTTGATTTTACTTGCTCGAAGATCTCTGATTGGTTGTTTTGTAGTTCTGTGTTAGTCTCATTTGATTTCACTTTCTCACAAATCTGTTGTTGGTTGTTTTGTGATTCCATGTGTAGCATCATTCGATTGTTGTCTCTCTATAAATAAATATTATAACGAGATTATAATACGCATATATATATTAACAATGTATGATTGCAGTAAAACTATGATTCAATCCATGAAATGTGAAAACACATGACAATTATGTCTTAGGTGTCATTAAAACACACAAAATAAATATCTAGAATACTCAACTCCGAGTGATTTGCAATTTTTAATAGAAGCCTTTTACTCAGAGGGGGTAAACTATAATTGAATGGATAAAGTGTTGGGAGAGTTTCACAAGAAGTGTTTCGAGGCTTTCACAAGAAGTGCTGGGAGACTTTCATTAAAGTGCTGGGAGGCTTTCACAAGAAGTGCTGGGAGGATTTCATTGAAGTGCTGGGAGGCTTTCAAAAGAAGTGCTGCGATGATTTCATTGAAGTGCTGGAAGGCTTTCACAAGAAATGCTGGGAGGATTTCACAAGAAGTGTGGGAGGCTTTCACAAGAAGTGCTGGGAGGATTTCATTGAAGTGCTGGGAGGCTTTCAAAAGAAGTGCTGATGATTTCATTGAAGTGCTGGAAGGCTTTCACAAGAAATGCTGGGAGGCTTTCACAAGACGTGTTGGGAGGCTTTCGCAAGAAGAAAGCATCAAAATATAAGCATGTCATTATACAGCCATATGGTGCCATTTGTCATTCACTCTGCATGAAGATTGTAGATTTGGAGCCAGTTGTCAAACATTCAGCATGAAGATTGTAGATTTGGAGTCAGTTGTCAGGCACTCTGCATGAAGATTGTAGATTTGGAGCCAGTTGTCAAACATTCAGCATGAAGATTGTAGATTTGGAGCCAGTTGTCAAACATTCAGCATGAAGATTGTAGATTTGGAGTCAGTTGTCAGGCACTCTGCATGAAGATTGTAGATTTGGAGCCAGTTGTCAAACATTCAGCATGAAGATTGTAGATTTGGAGCCAGTTGTCGGGCACTCTGCATGAAGATTATAGATTTGGAGCCAGTTGTCAGGCACTCTGCATGAAGATTGTAGATTTGGAGCCAGTTGTCAAACATTCAGCATGAAGATTGTAGATTTGGAGCCAGTTGTCAGGCACTCTGCATGAAGATTGTAGATTTGGAGCCAGTTGTCAAACATTCAGTATGAAGATTGTAGATTTGGATCCAGTTGTCAGGCACTCTGCATGAAGATTGTAGATTTGGAGCCAGTTGTCAAACATTCAGCATGAAGATTGTAGATTTGGAGCCAGTTGTCAGGCACTCTGCATGAAGATTGTAGATTTGGAGCCAGTTGTCAGGAACTCTGCATGAAGATCGTCGCTGGGAGCCACTGGTCCGAAATTCTGCATGAAGATTGTAGATTGAGAGCCGCAGTAGAGTAATATTAAGTTACTGTCCCACCGACCAGCAGGCCCGAGTTTTGACTTCACTCGCTTTTGTGACATCAAATAACAATTACTCATTTGCCTCACCCAGCCACCAGAAAGTAGGGTACCAGCGTTAATGCTCTGCCTCACCCAGCCACCAGAAAGTAGGGTACCAGCGTTAATGCTCTGCCTCACCCAGCCACCAGAAAGTAGGGTACCAGCGTTAATGCTCTGCCTCACCCAGCCACCAGAAAGTAGGGTACCAGCGTTATTGCTCTGGGCTAGGAATGTGGATAAACGATACCACTACTACTAAGAAAGTGCAGTAGGTGTGGCTAGTTAGGCGGTTTCTAGTCAACTGCTTACTAGGCAGCTGAGCACTTATCAGGCAGCTGAGCACTAATCAGGCAGCTGAGCACTTAACAGGCAGCTGAGCACTTATCAGAAACGATGCACTTTATCACTATCTTATTTTGAACTATAATTAAATCAGATATTCAGATTGATGTCACAAGTATCACATCACTTACCAAAGGCTACGTTGTTATGTCACAAGTATAACAACATCTACCAAAAGCTAACTTATGTCACAAGTATAACATCACTTACCAAAAGCTATGTTATGTCACAAGTATAACATCATCTACTAAAAGCTATGTTATGTCACAAGTATAACACCATCTACTAAAAGCTATGTTATGTCACAAGTATAACACCATCTACTAAAAGCTATGTTATGTCACAAGTATAACACCATCTACTAAAAGCTATGTTATGTCACAAGTATAACATCATCTACTAAAAGCTAAATATGTCACAAGTATAACACCATCTACTAAAAGCTATGTTATGTCACAAGTATAACACCATCTACTAAAAGCTATGTTATGTCACAAGTATTACATCGCTTACCAGACGCTACATTGTTATATACACATGTTTCGTCACCCAGCTGAATGTTGACGTATGTATGTGCTTCTTCCTGATCCACATCGGTGCATTCATTCATTCTCAAACTCTCCAGTAACATTTCTTTCTCAGAATTGATTTTTTTCTTGATGATTTCTACCAGGGCATCAAAAATGAAAATGTATTGACTCTGAAATGAGTAACAAGAATTGCAGAGATTTTTATTTTTTACAGAAAACTAAAGCAGTCCATCGCATGCGATGATGACAGTAGTTTCAGTTTTATGTTGTTGTATCTCTCTAGTGTATGCAGAAATGGCTAAAATGTTACAATCTGGCATAGAATCCCCTGTCACATTTGTGACACGTACAGTAAGAGCTAAAATTTGTCATGAGTGTGTTTGTTCTGTTTTTCAAGCAATATATTCTCTCCGTGCTTGTACAAGTTGATGATTTCAGCAATGCAAGCCCCTTTTTCTGGTATTTATGTACAGCAATGCAAGCCCCTTTGTTGGTATTAATGTACCATATTAAGCCGTGACCTTCGAGTGTATAGATGACATGTTTTCCTTCTACTGAAAGTGATTATACTGACAAGTGATTCTTACTTCTACTGACAAGAGATTCTTCCTTCTACTGACAAGTGGTTATACTGACAAGTTATTCTTACTTCTACTGACAAGTGATTCTTCCTTCTACTGACAAGTGATTATACTGACAAGTTATTCTTACTTCTACTGACAAGTGATTCTTCCTTCTACTGACAAGTTATTCTTACTTCTACTGACAAGTGATTCTTACTTCTACTGACAAGTGATTCTTACTTCTACTGACAAGTGATTCTTACTTCTACTGACAAGTGATTCTTACTTCTACTGACAAGTGATTCTTACTTCTACTGACAAGTGATTCTTACTTCTACTGACAAGTGATTCTTACTTCTACTGACAAGTGATTCTTACTTCTACTGACAAGTGATTCTTACTTCTACTGACAAGTGATTCTTACTTCTACTGACAAGTTATTCTTACTTCTACTGACAAGTGATTCTTACTTCTACTGACAAGTTATTCTTACTTCTACTGACAAGTGATTCTTACTTCTACTGACAAGTGATTCTTACTTCTACTGACAAGTGATTCTTACTTCTACTGACAAGTGATTCTTACTTCTACTGACAAGTGATTCTTACTTATACTGACAAGTGATTCTTACTTCTACTGACAAGTGATTCTTACTTCTACTGACAAGTGATTCTTACTTCTACTGACAAGTGATTCTTACTTCTACTGACAAGTGATTCTCACTTCTACTGACAAGTGATTCTTACTTCTACTGACAAGTTATTCTTACTTCTACTGACAAGTGATTCTTACTTCTACTGACAAGTGATTCTTACTTCTACTGACAAGTGATTCTTCCTTCTACTGACAAGTGATTATACTGACAAGTGATTCTTCCTTCTACTGACAAGTGATTCTTCCTTCTACTGACAAGTGATTCTTCCCTCTACTGACAAGTGATTCTTACTTCTACTGACAAGTTATTCTTACTTCTACTGACAAGTGATTCTTACTTCTACTGACAAGTGATTCTTATTTCTACTGACAAGTGATTCTTACTTCTACTGACAAGTGATTCTTACTTCTACTGACAAGTGATTCTTACTTCTACTGACAAGTGATTCTTACTTCTACTGACAAGTGATTCTTACTTCTACTGACAAGTGATTCTTACTTCTACTGACAAGTGATTCTTACTTCTACTGACAAGTGATTCTTACTTCTACTGACAAGTGATTCTTACTTCTACTGACAAGTGATTCTTACTTCTACTGACAAGTGATTCTTACTTCTACTGACAAGTTATTCTTAATTCTACTGACAAGTGATTCTTACTTCTACTGACAAGTGATTCTTACTTCTACTGACAAGTGATTCTTCCTTCTACTGACAAGTGATTATACTGACAAGTGATTCTTCCTTCTACTGACAAGTGATTCTTCCTTCTACTGACAAGTGATTCTTACTTCTACTGACAAGTTATTCTTACTTCTACTGACAAGTGATTCTTACTTCTACTGACAAGTGATTCTTACTTCTACTGACAAGTGATTCTTACTTCTACTGACAAGTGTTTCTTACTTCTACTGACAAGTGATTCTTACTTCTACTGACAAGTGATTCTTACTTCTACTGACAAGTGATTCTTACTTCTACTGACAAGTGATTCTTACTTCTACTGACAAGTGATTCTTACTTCTACTGACAAGTGATTCTTACTTCTACTGACAAGTGATTCTTACTTCTACTGACAAGTGATTCTTACTTCTACTGACAAGTGATTCTTACTTCTACTGACAAGTGATTCTTACTTCTACTGACAAGTGATTCTTACTTCTACTGACAAGTGATTCTTACTTCTACTGACAAGTGATTCTTACTTCTACTGACAAGTGATTCTTACTTCTACTGACAAGTGATTCTTACTTCTACTGACAAGTGATTCTTACTTCTACTGACAAGTGATTCTTACTTCTACTGACAAGTGATTCTTACTTCTACTGACAAGTGATTCTTACTTCTACTGACAAGTGATTCTTACTTCTACTGACAAGTGATTCTTACTTCTACTGACAAGTGATTCTTACTTCTACTGACAAGTGATTCTTACTTCTACTGACAAGTGATTCTTACTTCTACTGACAAGTGATTCTTACTTCTACTGACAAGTGATTCTTACTTCTACTGACAAGTGATTCTTACTTCTACTGACAAGTGATTCTTACTTCTACTGACAAGTGATTCTTACTTCTACTGACAAGTGATTCTTACTTCTACTGACAAGTGATTCTTACTTCTACTGACAAGTGATTCTTACTTCTACTGACAAGTGATTCTTACTTCTACTGACAAGTGATTCTTACTTCTACTGACAAGTGATTCTTACTTCTACTGACAAGTGATTCTTACTTCTACTGACAAGTGATTCTTACTTCTACTGACAAGTGATTCTTACTTCTACTGACAAGTGATTCTTACTTCTACTGACAAGTGATTCTTACTTCTACTGACAAGTGATTCTTACTTCTACTGACAAGTGATTCTTACTTCTACTGACAAGTGATTCTTCCTTCTACTGACAAGTGATTCTTACTTCTACTGACAAGTGATTCTTACTTCTACTGACAAGTGATTCTTACTTCTACTGACAAGTGATTCTTACTTCTACTGACAAGTGATTCTTACTTCTACTGACAAGTGATTCTTACTTCTACTGACAAGTGATTCTTACTTCTACTGACAAGTGATTCTTACTTCTACTGACAAGTGATTCTTACTTCTACTGACAAGTGATTCTTACTTCTACTGACAAGTGATTCTTACTTCTACTGACAAGTGATTCTTACTTCTACTGACAAGTGATTTTCTTCTCTTATGTAGCTCACCATATATCAGCTGTTTTGAGATGCATTCGTCAACATCTGACAGACAACATGTCCCATCTCATGTCAACATCTGACAGACAACATGTCCCATCTCATGTCAACACATGCCTGCCCACATAGACACATTGGTGATGGAACCAATGTTCGTTTATTTAAGTGGCTGTTTAGTCAGTTGTGGCATGTCCTAATGCAGAAGATAATAACCTGTTCAGCTCTGTCGAGATAGTCATAGCTGTCTTTTGGGTGGTCGACTTTCCTGATAGCTTTGATGGAGTCCTCTTTTCGTGGTGACTTCTTGATCATTTTGTTCTTGTGTTGTTCCATCCTTTGCCAGTCTGTCTGCCTCTTCATTTGCTGGTATGCCACAGTGCGATGGTATCCACTGCCGTGCTACCCTTCTTTGGATGCTCACTTCTCGTATGGCTTCCTTCAGGTCTGGCAGTTTATCGCTGTCAATGGCTTGTAGGACAGTCATAGCATCAGTAAGAAACAGGACCTGTTGACATTGATTAATTGTGTATTTAATTATTTCTGCAGGAATGTCTAGAGCCTGTACTTCTGCAGAGTATGTGGAGCAGAATATTCCAGTTGGTGAACGTTTGGATTCATTTTCTTTTTCTAGGTATTTTATGTACACTCCAGTATCTCTCTCTATTCTTCACTGCTCTGGTTGCTGATCCGTCGGTATATACTTGTATCCATGCTTCTCTGGGGTACATATCTTCAATCATGTTGCATACTATTATTTTCTTCTGGAGATTATGCAGTTCTCTCATCAGTGTAGTTATTGTTTATGGTGGTTCTGATAGTGAGATTTGAATATTGCTTCCACGGAACTGGGGAAATTGTTGGTGTTATTTCCTTTGTCATTTATGCTAGTTCTTCCGTATATTTTCTGTTTAGTTTTTGTTATTGTGAATAAAGCTGCTTCTCTTCAGCCTTCCACTTGCTACGTCACCGAATCTTGTATCCATTAGATGTGCTGCCATGCTCTTGTACCTTTCTGCATGGATCATGGTCTTAGTGTCCGGCTTGTATTTAAAAGGGGGCGGAGTGTGATTGCTGTATTTTTTCGATTTCATTTATGGGAGAGTTCTTCAAGTCACCTGTGATATGGCAAATTGCTTGATTTTGTACCTTGTCCAGAGCTGGGAATTGACTGCTGAAGTTTATGCTGTTGATCGGTATTCTAGTACTGGTCTAATTGCACCTGTATATACCTATTTAAGGTTGCAGTATTGCACTCTCCCCTCAGTTTGTGTGGTGACAAGTACACCGGTTTCTCTTGTATTTGGGTACATACATTTTCAAGTTTTGTTTCTCCTGCTTTGCCCTTACTTGATAGCGTGAAAAGCATCGTTAAGGACTTTTCAGCATTGATCTTAATCATCCATTTCTCTGTCAAGCTGCCATGTTATCTGCTGCCTTTTGTATTTTACTGTTGACGATCTGTAGATGTTCTTCTACACACCACCAAGTCATCAGCGTACATGATGATGTTCTTTTATACCTCGCACCACCAAGTCATCAGCGTACATGCCAGCTTTAGATGTTCTGCACACCACCAAGTCATCAGCATACATGCAAGCTTTAGCGGCAGAAGCAGTAATATATCATTAGGTATTATTTACATCGAAAATATCAAACGACGTGAACGCGGAAAACAGTTATAATGGGGGGGGGGAGCGCTATAAAACATTTATGTCTTATAAAGTGGGCGGTGGTCCCCAGAAGTTTGGGAATCTATGATGTAATGTTTGAACATCCCCTTAGAATCAAAACAAGAAAATACAGTTTGGCTTACTTCTGCTTGCACCATACGGGGCCGGTTTTTCCGCATCTTCAGAACATAGTTAAAAATGTCTATTTCATCATCCAAATTGTGTTGTTCCACATATTGCATGAAGTAGTCTAAGGCAATCATTGTACCTGTGCGACCAACACCAGCACTGAAAATATTCAATCAACCATTGAAGTGCAATAAGGCATAAACTCAACTTCCCTAGCAATAATTGGTGACCATGGCAATAAAAGCAGTAAACAAATAATTATAAAACATATCTTCTTTTGCTTTTAGGTTAAAGTTCACGCTAGATCGTTGAAATAGTTACCCAGATAATGAATTCAGCAGACCTAGTCGGTAAACGCTTGAATACAATGCTCTACTGCTTCTAAGTTATAATATATTTAATTGTGAAACTTCTATATAATGGTTGGATGATTTCTGATCCAGCGGTCCATGGGCTCATGTCTTTTGATCCAATGCCATTAAAATGGCATTATATTGCTGGGAAGTCTGTGGATTTTCATCCCTCCCAGGGCCAGAGCCAGTGAATAACTATCACACCTCCAGGAAGTAATGTTTCAACCTATGCACTGCTCCGAGCCTCTGCAGCCAAGATAGGGTTAACTGTGGTCATTCCTCTGCAGCCAAGTTAGGGTTAACTGTGGTCATTCCTCTGCAGCCAAGTTAGGGTTAACTGTGGTCATTCCTCTGCAGCCAAGATAGGGTTAACTGTGGTCATTCCTCTGCAGCCAAGATAGGGTTAACTGTGGTCATTCCTCTGCAGCCAAGTTAGGGTTAACTGTGGTCATTCCTCTGCTGCCAAGATAGGGTTAACTGTGGTCATTCCCCGCCACAATGTCTATATAATAAAACATTTGTATGCATGATATTCACTGCCAGACAATTACAGGAAAAGTGTCGCGAACAGAGCATTTGACTCTATATCACATTTGTCGACCTGACTAAGGCATTCGACACTGTAAATCGCGAAGAACTATGAAAGATCATGACCAAATTTGGATGCCCCCCCCCCAGAAATCACCAACATGGTTCGCCAGTTCCATGATGGCATGACAGCCTGTGTGCAAGATGACGGCGCACACTCTAACCCGTTTCCAGTAACTAACGGTGTCAAACAGGGTTTCTCCTGGCTTCGACGCTCCTCGGCATGGTGTTCTCTTCCATGTTAAATGATGCCTTCCAGAATAAAAGTGCAGGAATTTGCTTTTGCTATCGAGCTGGTGGATAAAACATTAGTAATGTATCAACAAGTGCCAGGTGTCCCATACACAGAACCAGTAATCACAGTAAAGAGACAGAAATTCAATACTGCCTATACGTTCGTATATCTCGCCAGCACCCTATCGTAAACTGCGACAATTGACGCAAGGATGTTGCCCTACGTATTATTCGTGCCAGTGTGGCATTCGGGAGCCTTAATGCCGACGTCTGGATCAGACGTCGTCTCAGTTTGACAATTAAGTTGGATGTGTGCTACCCAGTGGTTCTACCAACATTGCTTTCTGCTGCGTTATCCTGGACTGTCCATGTGAGAAACGCTCGACAGCTTAACTCTTTCCACCATCGGTGCCTTAGAAACCTCATGGGAGTACGTTTGCAGGATCGAATACCAGACACGGAAATCCTTCAAAAGTTCCGTATGCAAAGTACCCATGACGTTTTTGATTAGGTCTCAACTCTACTAGAACTGGCGACATCGTTTGTAATCCAGACAAGCATCTTCCAAAGAGATTTTTCTATGGGGAGCTGTGCGATGGTATGCGTTCAAGGAGAGGGAAGAAAACAGCACTTAAAAAACACTTGAAAAACTCTCTCAGGCCTGCAGCATCGATCCTAGCTCCTAGGAGACTAAAGCCTTTGATCGCTCAGCTTGGCACACCCAGATCACTGCTGGCATCACTAAATATGAAAAAGGAAGAACACTGCGGGAAATTTACAGGAGACGGAAGTGGAAGGAAAAATCCGAAAACTTTCCTACTGGGAATACTCTGCGATCCTGCACGCCCTGAAATAGATCCTTTCTGGCACGAATCGGACTCATCGGGCATCTACGAACTTACTAACCAAATTAGAACAAGAACTAAGGATTTATTATTTGTTTAAAATATTTCTTCACCACATTTTATTGTTGTTTCATGTCATGCTCATCTTCGCTTGCGAAGTAGGAACATCATCATCATCATATCTAATTGTTAAAATTCCACGCCCGTGTGTTGTCGGGGCCCGACATGGGAGCAAAGAATAGCAACACTGTTTACCTTCCAAGCATGTCGTAAAAGGCGACTAAGGAGGTTATGGGATGGAGTTGGCTGTCCCATTCCATATAGGGTCAGTGACCCAAAGCCATGCTGAAGTCGGATGTGTCAGACCGAAAGGCGCAGATATCGCAGCAATGCTGTAAACCATGACACAACGCATTCCGTTCTTCGGACTACATACTGCTAATCTGCAGGAGTTTTAGAATGAACGCAGAAGAAGAAGAAGTTAAAATTCTATATAATAAAACATTTTTATGTATAGGCCTACGTGCATTAATGATTTATTCAGCTTTCTGAAAACCAGCATTCTGACATATGAGTCCTTGATTATGAACTACGATTCATTTGTGGTACGCTGTTTCCTATCGTAGCGTTTCCCATTATTATTTCTCTGTGTGACGCATGTACCCTTTGCACAACGCTGTCGTAACTTCCACTCTGTAAGACTCTGAGTTCTGTTCAATCTATATAGTATTTTTGAGTGTCATCTTCAGAAGGTCTTCAATATGGAGAAGTATCCATCATAATCTCAGTCTTCCTCTTGTTTACCCGACAATTTCGATTTATTTCACCTCTATTCTTATGTGTTCCTTGTTTGTATTTATGATTGAGTACTCTCGGTAGAAACGTTGATAAATGTGTTTACTTGTTGACATTTTATTATGGCCAAGCTTTAGTAATATACCAACAACTTTAGTTAACATTACAATCAATCAAATTAGTTAACATTACAATCAATCAAATTAGTTAACATTACAATCAATCAAATTAGTTAACATTACAATCAATCAAATTAGTTAACATTACAATCAATCAAATTAGTTAACATTACAATCAATCAAATTAGTTAACATTACAATAAATCAAATTAGTTAACATTACAATCAATCAAATTAGTTAACATTACAATCAATCAAATTAGTTAGCATTACAATCAATCAAATTAGTTAGCATTACAATCAATCAAATTAGTTAACATTACAATCAATCAAATTAGTTAACATTACAATCAATCAAATTAGTTAACATTACAATCAATCAAATTAGTTAACATTACAATCAATCAAATTAGTTAACATTACAATCAATCAAATTAGACAGTGAAGAATATTTTACCTGCAGTGTACTATGACTGGACCTGAGACTTCAGGGGTAATCTCTTGTCTGACCACCGTAACGAATTCAAGAACGTCATCGAAACTCAAATTAGCACTGAAGTCCCACCACCCGGGAAGGAAAAACTGAGTCACTTTGCGTGACTCTTCACCCTGCAAATTGATTTAAATGTATGCTGCATTAGTTAAGTATTTGACCCGCTGTGTACGGAAATATTTCATACCACAAAACGTATAAACGCTGAAACAGGATAATGAAGTTTTACTAATCCCTGATAATACACAATAGCACACAAAAAATCGACGTTTCAGAGTAAAGTTTATCAAGAACACAACGCATGACAAACCAGAAATAGCACTGTCAACATTCACATAATAATGGATAGCAATTTTAATTATGCCTATTCCTAGTCATTATTATCTGCACATGAACAGTGTTGTTTCTTACTTATCGTGTGATATATTACGTCATCTTGATAAAAGTCTTTTGGTAGAAACATTGGTTTATGCTTATTATTATCATACATGTCATTTCATGCTACAAAGTGAGTCAGCATGAATGTGTAAACCAACGCACAAGCAATATTCACAGCCAGTATTTTCAATAATTTGCAAATATTCACAGCCAGTATTTTCAATAATTTGCAAATATTCACGGCCAGTATTTACAATAATTTGCAACTATATTTCATTTAATCGACAGCTATTACTTTTAATTCCAAATTATATTATAAACTAATACTTCACAAATAATAATCAATAGAAGGTGGTACTGCTAGTAGAACATAATGGAAAATAGTACTCACGTGTAACACAGGTAATGAAGTCCTACTGAATGATGACTAAAACACTACACACTATCACTAACGGATGTAAATATGATACATAAAACAAAACACAGAATATAATCTACAGATGACAGTACACAGGACAAAGTCCTGTGTTCCACCTTTTCTGCAGTATTTTTTCTTTCTTACAAGGAATCATGTCGGCATATATGTCCAAACCAAGTAAGTTTTTTTTGTTTCACTATTGAACGTAATCATTCTTGTGGATATCTATGCATCTCTATTTCATTTTTTGTCTACACGTTTTATTTATGCTCTCTATAGGAGATTTGAAGAATTCGTCTGTAACATTAAAGAAATGGATAGATAATATCCACGAGACATTAAACGATCATGGATATTGCACAACGTAGGTGACACATCTGGTATTGAAACGTAAACTAACGCTCCCACGTCTACTTAACGGTATGAATCAGTAGTGCCGCCAACCACGTAGGGGCACGACAATAAACAATAGATAAAAATATAAATAAATAGTTAGCAATTTAGTAAACAAAGCATAGGAACAAACATATTTTTTTTTCGGCGTTCATTCTCAAACTCCTGCTGGATCTCCCTTGCAGCAGGACCATGGTCCTACTAGATTTCCAGCAGGATGTAGTCCAGAGAATGGAAATGTGTTGTGTCGCCGTTTTCTTTTGCGCCAATGGCCCGACACATCCGTATTCGGCGGAGTATAAACATATAGAAGAGAGAACTAAGGCCTTTCAAATATGGATAAGTGGAAGAATTGGTATACCTTGGTAGGCAGAGAGAACAAATAAAGAGGTTATAGCTACACAGCATATGAAACCCATGTGTTGCCGGAGCCCCAGAGGGAAGCAAAGAACAGCAGCACTGTTTACCTTATGTATGTCGTAAGAGGTAACTAATGAGGTTTTCGGGTGGAGTTGGCTGTCCCATTTTATATAATGCAAAGTGACTCATAATCTATGCTAAAGTCGGTTGTGTTAGACCAAAAGGCGCAAATATCAAGATACAGTTGTAAACCATAATTTAATGCATTCTTTCTCTGAACTACAAATGCTAATTTGCAAGAATTCTAGTAACAAATTTGCAAGAATTCTAGGAACAAATTTGCAAGAATTCTAGGAACAAATCTGCAAGAATTCTAGTAACAAATTTGCAAGAATTCTAGTAACAAATCTGCAAGAATTCTAGTAACAAATCTGCAAGAATTCTAGATACAGTTGTAAACCATAATTTAATGCATTTCTTTCTCTGAACTACAAATGCTAATTTGCAAGAATACTATTAACAAATTTGCAAGAATTCTAGTAACAAATCTGCAAGAATTCTAGATACAGATGTGCAAGAATTCTAGGAACAGCGGAGAAGAAAAAAACTGCATATGAAAATAAAATCTCAGGAAATATAAGTCATAAAATATTTTGGATACGTAACAAAAAACCATCTTGTTGAAGATCTTACCTGATGGGCAGCGTGAAAAAGGTAGGCAGAGATAATATTTTGTGATGGAAATATCATGCGATGTACAATATATTCGTATATTCTATCAAAGTGCACCACCAAGACAAGAGATAAGAGCATATTAGTGATTTGGTGTAGTCAACCTTCGATGCTGGGAATGCGTATGAACGAAGGGTGCCACAAATACCCAATATCTGTGATAAAATGTCAACATTATATCTAATAAATAAAATAGTAAATTATTTGTTTACCTTTCTGATTCGAAAGTTGCGTATGCTGTACTTATTTAGCTGTGAGAAATTGGTCATTTCTACAAGCACGTTTTCAAAATTGACTGGTTCATTAAGATTATCTGGCCAGTACTGGTCAACCTTCAGCTGTGTAGATTCAAAGAGCAGTTTATTATAATATGCGGATTACACTAAGGATTGCACTAAGGATTGCACTAAGGATTGCACTAATGATGTAGATGTTGATAGGATTGGAGATACATCTTTGGTAAGACGATATAGTAGTTATCTGATAAAAAAGTTTTTATGCATCCTGCTGATGTGCGGGAGTTTGAGAACCATCGCAGAAGAAGAAAGTTGCTTGTACTAGAGAAGAGAGTTGAAGGCAATGCTCCCTCTAAGACAAGAGTGCTTGTGAGCAGAAATATATCTCAATGGGTTGATACATTTTTAATACCACTTTATATAGGCGAACCTTGTACCTAAACACAAGATAGTCTTCTTCAGCAATATCTATCTAAGGAAAGTTATATTTTTATTCTAAGAATCTATACACACATTTTTATATGTATATCTTGTGAGCAACTCTAAACTCTGTGCGCCAATGAATACAAATGTGTGCCCTAACGCACGGTAGCGCAGCTTAGCAAGAATAATGTTTAATGGGACATGTGAAATGTCTGCTGTGCTCACCAATGACCTAATAGTCCAATCACCACGTAATAGATACTAGATGGCATAACTATAGTCAGAGCTTCGCTTCTTCTTGTGGAAGCTTCTAGTACTTCTTCTATAGAACTATATTTTTACAAATGTTTTTGTATGCGTTATGATTTGTTATTTGTGCATATGAAACATCACCGACTTACTAACACCATTAATATAGTACTCACGTAGGAAACAGTTAATGAAGTCTTTCTGAACGACGACTAACACACAATCACTATCGGATGCTCACGTAAAATATTACACACAACAGAACACAGGACATAATCGAGGTTTCAACCACAAGGACATCATCAAGATACGCACATAGAATTAAAAATATGACGAGTAGAAATGACCACAACATACAAACGTGTCCGAGTGGAATATGAATGTCAGATGCCCGAATGATAGCAATAGGAACATTTTCTAGAGCGTACATAGATCTATCATCGGTGGTGCAGGATCTGATGGCAGTGAATTGAGTATCAAGGATCCCATGGTGGCCATCGCTGTTGAAGTGTGTGGTATCAGGAGTAGGTGTTCTGTGTTTGATGACATGATGATGGTTACAGAAGCGGTCGCTGAATCTTAAGCCGGTTTCCACTGATATACTGCTTGCCGCATTTTTTACATATGAACACGTAAATTTTATTACGAGATTCACATGTAAATGTCTTATCGGTGGAAAAAGTGGCCTTCGGAAAAGAAATGGAGCGCATCTGAACCACATAAGGACATGTTTAGTAACGACCGTGTGATCAACGAACAATAACAAAATGGTCGGGAACAGAAGACCTAAGATGGCCAAGCCGTTCTTTAGATTTTTGTCTCGCCCACAAGCCACCAGAGGTAAGTCTTAGGATCAGATTGGAGAAGGGAATAATGTTTGAGCAGAATGCACCGGATAGTTATGAGGATGAAAGGTAAGAACACGTTTAACTGTATCAGAGGATGAGGAAGATCCCTGGGAAAGTTGCGACAAGCGGGAGAATGAGATTGGAAAGCGTTGTAATTACCTCTCTGAACCCAACTCTTTCTTGAGCGATGCGGCTTGCATTTTCCAACGATGTATTCGTTATCTTTAATTTCGTCAGTCCATTTTCTTCTTGGTCTTTCCTTTCTCCTCTACCCAGGTACACTGCCCCACATTATTTGTGTTTCTTAACAGTTGTTTCTCTTTATATGACCAAACAGGTGTAGTTTTATTTTTGCTATTATGTTTAGTAACCAACACTCTGGAATCTTCAATGTGTTTATAATATCTGAGTTTATGATTTTTTCCTTCCATGATATTCTAAGTATCTTTCTGTAGATGATCTTCTTTGCCGCTGTTTTACTTAAAGTCCATGTTTCACAGCCGTATGTTGCAACCGGAAAAATAAAAGTTCGTAGCATTAGCAGTTTCGTTTCTGCTTACTGATATTAACGCTTTCCACTTTTTTACATTGAAACCTTACAGTTGTTAGCATTGAAACCTCATAACTGTTAACATTGAAACCTCTTAGCTGTTAACATTGAAACCTTTTAGCTGTTAACATACATTGAAACCTTACAGCTGTTAGCATTGAAACTTCATAACTGTTAAGATTGAAACATTATAGCTGTTAACATTGAAACCTCATAGCTGCTCAAATTGATACTTACTAGAGTTGAGTATAACCTTACCTTTCCATCCTCCTGTAGGTCAGACAACATGACGATAACCTGGCACTTCTGCTCCCACGCCATACGCCAGAAGTCTGGGACTGTAGAATGCATTGGACCCTGAGTAGCAATATATTCTCTCACCGAGTTTAAGCCCTGAGAAGGAAGACACAAATAGTAGCAATATATTCTCTCACCGAGTTTAAGCCCTGAGAAGGAAGACACAAATAGTAGCAATGTATTCTCTCACAGAGTTTAAGCCCTGAGAAGGAAGACACAAATAGTAGCAATGTATTCTCTCACAGAGTTTAAGGCCTGAGAAGGATGACACAAATAGTAGCAATGTATTCTCTCACAGAGTTTAAGCCCTGAGAAGGAAGACACAAATAGTAGCAATGTATTCTCTCACAGAGTTTAAGCCCTGAGAAGGAAGACACAAATAGTAGCAATGTATTCTCTCACAGAGTTTAAGCCATGAGAAGGAAGACACAAATAGTAGCAATATATTCTCTCACCGAGTTTAAGCCATGAGAAGGAAGACACAAATAGTAGCAATATATTCTCTCACCGAGTTTAAGCCATGAGAAGGAAGACACAAATAGTAGGATATTTTGCTTGCTGTAAACACATCTTTTAATATTTTATATTTATTGACTCAGATGATGATGATGGTAGTGATTATTATAGTGGAAGTGATCTGATCATAGATCCTTAAGAAAATCGAGATGTTATCCTTGGTGTACCCTCCATCAGATTCAGTCACATATTAATGATTCTTTACTATTCTTTTTAATGGGGGACATTCTGCCGAACATTTCTTCAATTCTGTAATGACAATTTTCCTGTTGAATGATATTCCACGAGATTGGATTGTCTGCGGTTGAAAAGTACGTTCCTCCTCACTATAAGTGATACAGTTTTGCTTTCACTTCATTATTCGTTGTTCACATTCTGTTCCTTGTAAAACTCCAGTAACATGGTTCATACATTTTCAATATGATTCGCTATGCAAGGACATTTTGCTGGGCAATTAACAATTCCACTTGCGGCATATCGTTGGCATAAATATAACAGAGTTACGAAGGTCAGTGTCTTAACGAGTTCGAAATGTGGGAAGGGGGAGACAAAGAAGCACATCATTCATCGTATCCTGAATGAGGCTGAGAATATTGCCAGTATATCTTCATGAATTTGAGAATATAGCTAATATATTCTGAATGAGGCTGAACATATAGCCACCATACCCCGATTGAGGCTGAGAATATCGCAATCATTTTCTGAATGAAGTTGAACATATTTTGAATGAGATTGAACATACAGATCTCATTTGTTCTATCTAATCATCACCAACAGATAACTGGTCGTGAGCTGATCTAATTGTATTTCGGAAGATCGATCGATGCGCGCTCTGCCTCCACCAGCAGATACTGAAAGGTATACCTGCTAATGGTTCTCGTGACACGCTTGTTACCCACACTCCTAATTCTGTCAAGCAGAGGACACGTTTTACTCCGAGAAACGTATGTATGCTTCAACTGACTGACTAACAAACAAACTAACTAACAATGATCGACTCACAGGGATATAGTTGGCATTGATGAAGTCGTTCGTTTCGTCCCCCTCTGGTTGTACATCCAACTTCACTCTGCTGTGATCAACTGAAAACATTTTTCAATGTTAAATCAGGAATTCAAAATTGTGCATAGAAAGTGAATTATTTTATTTGGAAACAGGGTAATGATTTGTTGGTATTAAATAGATGAATTTTATTTGGAAATAGGTAATGATGTGATGGTATTAAATAGATACATTTTATTTGGAAATAGGTAATGATTTGTTGGTATTAAATAGATGAATTTTATTTGGAAATAGGTAATGATGTGATGGTATTAAATAGACATTTCATCTCACATGTCCCTATCTTTGTGTAATGTGAAGGTTTGGCGCTTGTAACACAGTGTTGGTAGGAATATATTGTAAATTATTTCTCTTTTAACTTTCATCTCGATCTTGGGATGAAGAAGTAGTGGTGATAGTTGGTATGTTACTGAATTTTTTTTTCTTTTGACGTCTCGTCTCTATTTCTCTATCAAGGCTTCAATTTTCTTTGAAAATAAAAACAGATATTTGAACTCCGATACTTGTTTTACTCCTATGTTGCCTATCTGTAAGTTTGGTGGGCTCTGTTTTCTGCATATTTTCATAGTTTCCATATTTTGTGTATTGATCTTCATGTTGTATTTTCTACATGTTGCAGATAGTGAGTGAACATGATTTTGTAGTTGTTCTTCGTTTTCGTATACGAGACTCTGGTCGTCTGCTAATATCAGTTCATTTAGTTCACTGTTTAGTTGCTCTGAGTTATCTTGTTCTGAGTCCCGTCTTCCCCTAACTATAACACAAAGCATAGTCCCGTGATTATCTTTTTGTCATGATTATAGTCTTTCTTTTTGCTTTAAATCCCAGTATATATTACTGGGTTATTTCTTATTACATTTTTGTTTTTAATCGGCAAATCTGTTTTCTATTTACATATTTACAAATGATTATAGTAAACAAATATACATTTCTGTGTGCTATTTAAGTTGTATTTAGCAATGTATTCTCTCCCAGAGTTTAAGGCCTGAGAAGGAAGACACAAATAGTAGCAATGTATTCTCTCACAGAGTTTAAGGCCTGAGAAGAAGACACAAATAGTAGCAATGTATTCTCTAACAGAGTTTAAGCCCTGAGAAGGAAGACACAAATGTAGCAATGTATTCTCTCACAGAGTTTAAGGCCTGAGAAGGATGACACAAATAGTAGCAATGTATTCTCTCACAGAGTTTAAGCCCTGAGAAGGAAGACACAAATAGTAGCAATGTATTCTCTCACAGAGTTTAAGCCCTGAGAAGGAAGACACAAATAGTAGCAATGTATTCTCTCACAGAGTTTAAGCCCTGAGAAGGAAGACACAAATAGTAGCAATGTATTCTCTCACAGAGTTTAAGGCCTGAGAAGGATGACACAAATAGTAGCAATGTATTCTCTCACAGAGTTTAAGCCCTGAGAAGGAAGACACAAATAGTAGCAATGTATTCTCTCACAGAGTTTAAGCCCTGAGAAGGAAGACACAAATAGTAGCAATGTATTCTCTCACAGAGTTTAAGCCCTGAGAAGGAAGACACAAATAGTAGCAATGTATTCTCTCACAGAGTTTAAGGCCTGAGAAGGATGACACAAATAGTAGCAATGTATTCTCTCACAGAGTTTAAGCCCTGAGAAGGAAGACACAAATAGTAGCAATGTATTCTCTCACAGAGTTTAAGCCCTGAGAAGGAAGACACAAATAGTAGCAATGTATTCTCTCACAGAGTTTAAGCCCTGAGAAGGATGACACAAATAGTAGCAATGTATTCTCTCCCAGAATCTGTTTTCTATTTACATATTTACAAATGATTATAGTAAACAAATATACATTTCTGTGTGCTATTTAAGTTGTTTAACTATGGAAGGGGAGGCTGAGCATTTTGTCCTCTATTGACGCTAGCCGACCGCTAACCACTGAGCCACCAAAGCTTCCCACCCAAAAATATATATCGTAAGTATTTACAAGGTATAATCGTGAGTACTTACAAGGTATAATCGTAAGTACTTACAAGGTATAATATCGACATATCTATTCTTGATTCTGTTTGCCTCACGCTGAGCTTCATTGGACGTAGTTTTGAATGTCATACACACTTGTCTGATGGTCTGCATAGAAAAAGACGGCGATCAATACAAATATTAACA